>JAKOOJ010000002.1:67764658-68132158 GCA_022577455.1 Arizona elegans | reverse complement strand
CCAGGGGAGGGGTGGGGGAGTGGCGGTGATCATTAGGGAGAGTCTTTGTCCGAGGGAGACCACTGTTCCTCAGATAGCCGGATGTGAGTCCCTTTGTGTGAAGTGGGGCCGTGGGGTGCAGATGGGTTTGCTGACTACGTACCTGGCTCCCTGCCACGTGGCAGCGACCCTGCCCGAGCTACTCGACGTCATTGCCGGGGTGGCGGTCGATAACCCCAGACTTATTGTCATGGGGGATTTCAACCTTCCATCTGCAGGTGAGGCGTCAGAGGTGGCTCGGGAGTTCATGGCTTCCATGATGGCCTTGGACCTGACCCAGTTAGTTCAAGGCCCCACTCACATAGGGGGACACACTCTAGACCTGATTTTTATCTCTGGTCAGTGGTTGAATGATCTTGGTAGAGGGGACCTAGATATTAAACCCTTGTCATGGACAGATCATTCACTCCTTCAACTAGACTTTCCTACCGCCTGCCCCCACCGCAGGGAGACGGAACCGACTAGATGGTTCCGTCCCAGGCGCCTGATGGATCCTGAAAGGTTCCTGACGGAGCTTGGGCCGTTTCCTGAGACTCTAACACACGACTCGACTGAAGAGCTGGTGGCCGCCTGGGACAGGGCGGCCGCTGGAGCTTTGGACCGTGTCGTGCCTTTGCGGCCTCTGACCCGATGCCGATCTCAATTAGCTCCTTGGTTCTCTGAGGATCTGAGAGAGATGAAGCGTCGGAAAAGACGCCTAGAGAGCATTTGGAGGACTAGCCAATCCGACTCCGACCGGACACAGGTGAGGTCTTATATCAAGACCTACCTAGTGGCGATAAAAGCGGCAAAATCTAACCATTTTTCCGCTCTTATCGCATCTGCAGAGAACCGCCCAGCCGCCCTGTTTAGGGTGACCCACTCCCTTCTTCGGGGGGGAGTGCGGGAAGATCCCTTGCAGGGTCGTGCTGAGGACTTTGTGCAATTCCTGCACAATAAAGTCGCTCGGATTCGGGATGGCTTGGACTCCGATTGGATGAGTCCACGGGAGGAGACCGGGGCAGGTCTTGAGAATGTTATCTGGGAGGAGTTTGATCCTGTGGCTCCTGAGGATGTGGACTGGGTTCTGGGTAAGATTAGTGCCGCCACGTGTTTATTGGACCCGTGTCCCTCCTGGTTGGTACTGGCCTCCCGGGAGGTTACACGAGGCTGGCTCCAGGGGATTATAGGTGCTTCTTTGAGTGAGGGTGCCTTTCCTGCCGCCTTGAAAGAGGCGGTAGTGAGGCCCCTCCTCAAGAAGCCTTCCCTGGACCCGGCTGAATTAGCCAACTATCGTCCAGTCTCCAACCTTCATTTTGTGGCGAAGGTTGTTGAGAGCGTGGTGGCATGACAACTTCCCCGGCACCTGGATGAAGCGTACCAGTCGGGCTTCAGGCAGGGGTACAGCACAGAAACGGCATTGGTCGCGTTGGTGGATGATCTCTGGAGGGCTCGGGACAGGGGTTGTTCCTCTGTCCTAGTCCTATTAGACCTCTCAGCGGCTTTTGATACCATCGACCATGGTATCATGCTGCAGCGGTTGAGGGGGTTAGGAATAGGGGGCACCGTTCTGCGGTGGTTCTCTTCCTTCCTCTCCGACCGCTCGCAGTTTGTGTTGGCAGGGGGGCAGAGGTCGACCTTGAGGCATCTCGCATGGGGAGTGCCGCAAGGGTCGGTCCTCTCGCCTCTCATGTTCAACATTTATGTGAAGCCGCTGGGTGAGATCATCCGTGGTTTTGGGGTGAAGTGCCATCTGTACGCTGATGATACTCAGCTGTACATCTCCACCCCAGACCACCCCAACGATGCCCTTGATGTGATGTCCCGCTGCCTGGAGGCCGTGTGGGCCTGGATGGGGAGGAACAGGCTCAGACTCAACCCCTCCAAGACCAAGTGGCTGTGGCTTCCGGCGCCCCGATATAGTCAGCAGGTGCCATCGCTGACTATTGGGGGTGAATCCTTGCCCCCCACAGAGAGAGCTCGCAATCTGGGTGTCCTCCTGGACACACGGCTGTCTTTAGAAGAGCACATGACGGCCGTGGCCAGGGGGGCCTTTTATCAGGTTCGCCTGACTCGCCAGTTGCAGCCCTTTCTGGATCGGGACGCCTTGCGCACGGTCACTCACGCCCTTGTCACCTCCCGGTTGGACTATTGCAATGCTCTCTACATGGGGCTCCCCTTGAAGAGCACTCGGAGGCTCCAACTGGTCCAGAATGCGGCCGGGCGGGTGGTTATGGGCGCGTCTCGCTGTGCCCATGTGACACCACTCCTGCGCGAGCTGCACTGGCTCCCAGTGATCTTCCGGGTGCGATTCAAGGTGTTGGTTACCACCTTTAAAGCGCTCCATGGCATAGGACCCGGGTACCTCCGAGACCGTCTTCTGCCACCAATAGCCTCCCACCGACCAGTCCGTTCCCACAGAGAGGGTCTCCTCAGGGTGCCATCAGCCAAGTTATGTCGGCTGGCGACACCCAGGGGGAGGGCCTTCTCTGTGGGAGCCCCAGCCCTATGGAATGAACTGCCCCCGGAAATTTGTAAGATCTCCGACCTCCGGGCGTTTCGCTGCGCATTGAAGACCCTATTGTTCCACCAAGCCGGACTATCAACACAATAGTTTTAAATTGGGTATTTAAATTTATTGGGGTTTTAAATTTGAGCCACCTATTTAATTATTTTAAATTTTATACTGTTGTTTTGTCTGTGTTTTTAAATAGGCTGTACACCGCCCTGAGTCCTTCGGGAGAAGGGCGGTATAGAAATAAAATTATTATTATTATTATTATTATTATTATTAAAGGGCCGTCCTACAGCTGATCAGTGTTAAAAGCAAACAAATTAGTCGGGTCGTAAGTGTGAGGACTGGTCGTAAGTGTGAGGACCTTCCAGAAATGACTCTGACCAGCTAGCCATGCCCACCTAGTCACATGACCTCCAAGCCACACCCACAAAATAAGCCACACAGACAGAACCGGTAGTAAAAAAATTTAGAACCCACCCTTGGAGGGAAAGTAGCTAAAATGAGGAAAATTCAGTGAAGGCACACACAGCTGAAAACATTGAATGTTTCTTGCTTTTTATTAAAACAACATGCAGCATATATTGGAAAAAATATTTTAAAGAAGCGTGAATTGGAGAAGTATGTCAAAGAATGAAAGCAAGGCAATTTTCTCTAAAACATAAAATTTGGGCAATTTAATAGCTGTGTATGTTTGAGTGGAATGTAAACCAAGGCCCTGTACTGTATGTATAAACAGTGCTGTAGTAGAAATACTATCTTCCTAATGCAGGCTGTCAAATTTACTAGATTTTTTTTTTCCTGAGCAGCTCAGCCCTAGTCCAAGTAATTGGAAAATTCATTAATAGCCCTCTTTTCTAATTATTTGCATCCTCTTCTAGGTTCCTATTCTGATTGAGTCTGCTAAAATTGTCTCAAATCTCCTCTTAAAAAGATTAAAAGGATTAGATTAGATGCTAGATAGCTCATTAAAAAAAAACAACCCAGGAAAGTTTCATCCCCAGTGCCTACAGGATCCATTCTTGGTAGACATTTTGTCCCTATGTGAACAGCTCTTGAGCATGTAGGCTTCCTATTTGTAAAATGAGTATTTAAAGCAAGAAGAGGACTGCAGCAAATATTTCATCATTGCCAAGTGAGCAGAGTTCCTGTTCACCTTGAACAGCAGATCAGAGAACTTCAGTGAAGAAAGAAAGAAAGAAAGAAAGAAAGAAGGAAGGAAGGAAGGAAGGAAGGAAGGAAGGAAGGAAGGAAGGAAGGAAGGAAGGAAAGAAAGAAAGAAACTGTCTCCCTCATTTCCCAAACATTATAAAGTATTGTATGTAGCAGTGACAAAGAGTCATTCTGAATAATCCATTATAATTATTGGTAGGGAAATTTGGAAGACTATTTAGCTACATTTCTTTGGGATGAGGAGGGAGAAAAATTCTCTAATAGCTTCTTGTGAATTAAAGATCTCATTTTACATCAATAGTAGCATTGTTTTTGTTGTTGTTTTCTATTGCTGCAAGCGTCAATTGGTCCTAAGTGGGTTGGCAAACTGGTCACCATTTTGAAATATTTACAATTTTTCATATGTAGTACCATTCCAGAATACTTTGGAGAACCTATAGTTGTCACAAAAATATTTGAAGGTGCTTCAAATGCAAGTCTGAATGTTTTTGATCACATGCTGTTGACAATCCTTCCTTCCTTCCTTCCTTCCTTCCTTCCTTCCCCACCTCCCTCTCTTCTTTCCCTCCCTCTCTGCAGAGCTGGTGGACAGTTCTTTTCTTAATTGAAGAAAAATGGTTGATTTGCTTGAAACTTGCTCCTGGCTCCTCAACATCAACTTAATGAATTCTGATTTGATTTAGTAGAGGTGAAAGTAACAGGGTTTCCACCTGTTTTTCCTGCTGTTGCCCTAAATGGGCATGCAAATTATTTGCCTGCCTGCATCTTTTGGGTTTCCACTTTGACATGAAGTTGATAAAATTTTGTTACTTCAGCAGAATACAAAAAGCATGGAAATGCCCATGCAGTAAGTTCCAGTTCCTGCAGCCTATCCCACATTTTGGCCTACAGCCATTATTGGAGTTATTGGGGAAAATATATCTCTTCATAAAATTAGTGATACTATGTCAAGCCACCAGAACAATTGTGATTGGAATTTCAATAATGGTTTGGTAACTAGCAGCTTCACCACCCCACCAGCAGCTTCACGTCTTCTGATAGATAAACAACAGAGAGGTGATAGATGGAAAATATATAATGATAGATACATAGATGATGGATAGATTGAAAACCATCATATAAAAGCAAAGACCATATAAGGAAAAAAAATGGAGTGAGAAAGACCTTCAAAATTTCATTTCTTTTTTGTATGTGACAGGAATTTGGATATTTTGTAGCATCCCATTGTTCAGCCAGAGAAGGATTCTTGATTGGCTCTTTATATTCTTAATATTGTTATGAGTTTGATTTGTATGAAGACAATCAAAAAGTTGGATTCAAATTATGTCATGAGGGATTGTGGAGAAGAAACAATACCATGTGGAAGAATACAAAGCCTGCTATCATAAAAAATAAATATTCAGCAGAAACTCAGCAGTGACACTTTTATAAGGTGAAAGAGGGAGAGAAAGAAAAAAGGAAGTATCTTTTTATAAGTAAATTTTCTCCTACCTAAAAAAATTCTAGAGTTTTTGTATTTTTATCACTTTCATAGTTCTTCCACTATTTCCTCTGCATACTTCATTTTAATTCCAGACTTTGTGAAAAGAACAACAGTGGTTAATGCATTTTATTATGTAGTGTATATCTGGAAATGTGTTTTCTCTAATTACATATGAATACAGTTTATAAATATGTGACTTTTTTCCAACTAATATCAAGAAAGTTCTTTAGTTAAGGTGTTGTAATTATAAGTTGTAAATGTTTATATTACAACATGAAAGGTTTGGTGGCAACAGAAAAAAAAAGCCAATATATCCTGCTTGGTTCTTCTCCAACTATCGGATTTAATGCTTTTGCCTGGGTATTTTATAACTAGATGACTGAGGCCATTCAGAGTTATTCAGTGAGCTAAAATAGAGAATTCTTAATATTATCTAGTTGTTAGAATTGTGGAACCCCCACAAATCAGTTTTAGGATTGGGAGATGGTGGGAAAATCAGAGTTCAAAGCTTTTCAGTGTAAATAGTGACTGGAAGGCAGTGATAAAGCCAAGGGAAGGGTGGATTAAAACAATTGTATCCTTCAACTTCCTTGCATTCCTGTACATTCCACATCCTTGTGCCTTTCAGAAGTCTTCAGCTTCCATAATTTCTATAAATTATGGTCTTTGAGAATTGAAGTCCACCACTTTGAAAAGATATGCACTTACGGAAACGTGCCCACCATGCTTTTACAATGTCTGAAGTCAACTATGGATTACACTTTGATTTGCAACCACATTGCCAGGATGCAGTTACTCTGATGTAGTTTGCATGATGTCAAAATCATGCATGGACCATCCAAAATCTGCACCATTTTGGATTTCAAACATCGACACTTTCTCATTTATTTATTTTTCTTGGCAACACTTTTACTAAATCTTCAGTGAAAAAGTTAAACGCTAATAGAAAAATTAAATTAAAAATTTTAAAAAACAGAAAGTGCAGAAAAGAAGAAAAAATAGAAAGAAATATAGAAAATAAAGTTAAGAATATAGTAAAGGAACAGAAAAGAAATATAGACACTATGGACCTTTGGGGCTTTTGTCACAGGGGATCTGCGAAAGATTGAAGAAATGTTATGATTTAAATCTTGCATTAAGTCTTGGTGCTTCGTGGCCATGGTCAGTGGCAACAAAAGGTATTTAAAGGGAATCTGTGGTGAAGAAAAGGCTGAGAACCACTGGATTAGCTTGTCAACCCTGAAGTAGCTCATATGATGTTCACTTCAAGGATGGCTGCAGTGCAGGCAGATAGATGCTGACTGTAAACTTTCTGTAGAGTCCAGGAAATGAAAAAATACTGGCAAACTAGAAGTGTTGCTTTTATTATATTAATGATACCCAAGTAAAGTAACGATGGAAAAAAGGCATATCACATCATTTTAGACATGACATTCATATTGCAGAATAACTTTCATTAATGACAACAGCAGAGAGTTACAGAGGCAATCAGGGAACCATTGGAAAACCTGACAGACTAGGTTAGGGACAGATTGTCTTGGAGAAAATCTATCTATGTGGTTTCCAAGAATCAACTATGACTTGATGGCATATAATCAATCAATCAATGCAATGACAACAGAGGGGATTAATTTGTGGCAGAGCCACAACTCTCATGAGCCCAGATGGTAAAAGATACTATAAATTCTAGGGTTTTGTTTTTGTTTTTGTTTTGTTTTTTGCTATCTATAGAGTAGTAATTTTTTCCCAATTCAGCACAATGCCTGCTACATCACATAGTCATATGAATAAATGTAGGAGAGAGAAAAGCTGTGATTTAAGATTAAAAAGGGACTCTTTTCCTAGAGCCATGTAAGAATCCAAATTTGCGTTGGGCCAAACAGTTCCATCCTCTGGCATTTGTGATGAGAAGATAATTAAAATGGAACAAACAGAAATGGGGTAATAAATACCTTTGCTTTGCCTTGGAAAATATGACAAATTTAGTTTCTGGTAGTTCAAACACCTTTCTTTTCCTAAGTCACTTCTAATAATGACAGAGTTGCTATCTATCCTGTATCATTTTCAGATAAGTGGTACAACATTGGCTTGGTGAGCATACCGTGTTGCATTGTCTAAAGTAGCAGGAATATGCAAAGTGCACCAAATCCCCTATGTACAAGCAAAGGGCTGAAGGAGGCACTATTCAACATAATGGAAATTAACATTATGGATACCACCCCCCCAATAGTAAAAAATAACTTCGCCTTCCCACCCCAGTACAAATTTATGTTTAAAGAACTGTAAATGAGGAAGGAAAAGCCATGTCTTTTTGGAAGGGAGTTAAGACTTATGCACATGCTGAGGGAAGAAGAGAAAGAGAAAGAGAAGGAAATTTAGTCCGGCTTTACTTCTAACAGTTGAGCCAAATTTTGGATCAATAGCCTCCACAGGGTTTCTTCTCCCAAGGTCAGCTCTTCTCATGGGTGTCGACAGCAAGCCAGCATGATGGAGAAATGATGACAGGTCTTCAGTAACCTCACAGCACAAACCCTGACTTTATGTGCCTGAGTCCCACTGTTTAACCCAAGTTCAGGAAATGTATCATGATACAATGATATATTTTGCCATTTGCCTTCCCTTACTTCCCTGCAGTCACCCACAAATTGACTTCTTTTTCACAATCCAAATTTAAGACAGTTTTCGAATAGCAGAAATGCAATTTAGAAAGAACACTTGACTCCCTTATGCTTCAGACTGCTTGTTATTATTACTTTTTAAGAGCAAATATATTGCCAGTTATTTTTACCAAAGATATTAGAGCCTCGTTTATGGTATGTTCTAATCAGTGAGTGTCATGAAACTGTGGTTAAAGGCAAACGTCTGAAAATAAGACATTTTAACATTTGCCCTCCAAATAAATGTGCTAACTTGCTCTCAGACTGTTATATTACTGCTAGGCAAACCATACAACTAAAACTTGGTATTTGCATAGGCAAAGGTTAATACTTGGTTGGACTTTCAAAGGTCAAGCTGTATATATGTGAATGTTTTTTTTCCCCAAGCCAAGGAACTAGTAATTACCATTAGATATCCTAATTCTCTATTTTGAAAGGCAGGAAAATGTTGCCTTCCCACTAAAAAGAAAGCACAAATCTTCTGCCTAGCCATTTTTTAAAAAATGTCTTCATAAATCTAGTTCTACTATACTTGAAAGAATTCCTTGTAAAGACAATTTTCTATTTTACACTTGGCCAACTCAGTACTTTTGATGGTCCAGCATCCAACACAATTCCTAGACAAGAGACAGAACAAGAGGAGACAAAATTTTTCTCCTCAGATATGGAATTTTATTAAAAACTGAATTTATAGTGAGGGGAAATTGTAACAGGAAGAAGACATATAATTTCAGAAGTCCTTATAAATAAAAATGTTTTGTTTTTATTTGGTTGTTTGTTTCTTGTTTTTCTAAATAACTACTAGAATAGTTTCTTTTGCTTTCTTTAACAAAAAGTCTAGTCAGTAAAATTGTGCTCCATCGCCCCACTATTTTATCCAGTTTCTGACACCAAAGAATAGGCATGTGGAAATAAAGGGAAGAATTTCAGATAAGAAGCACAGTCTTGATTATTTGTTCCTGGAATGATCTGCTGCGTAGCACTCTTAAGCCCTACCTTGAAGTGTCCAGGAATACATCCTTTAATTTCCTGCTTATACGTCGGTGCACTTGCTCCATTCCCTGTTGCAGAGAGTGAAAAATATGCTAAACAACCTACTTTTTGGATGACATATTTCTCACTGACAGAGATCCTGTGGGTTATACAATATATATATATATATTAAATGTTTGGAATTTTATATTCACCAGCCCATGAGACTGATAGGTATTTTTCTAGTATTCAACCCCAGAAGTTAAATACTGTTATGCTTGTTTTTGCTCCTCTCAGGAATATGCAGCATGAAGAAGTAAATGTACAGCTGGTTATTATTACAACTGATTGATGAACTGAGTATCATTTCTCTTGCCACCAATTGCTTTGTATTTGCCTATTGGAAATGATTGCCACGTTAATTGGAAATAATTTAAGAGGTTGCTTTATCAGACAATTTGCTGTTGATAAAAAGTAGAAGACAGATAATAACATTTCATTTGTTTAATTTACTGGCTTGTTGTCAAGTTAGCTCATTCATATATAACCATGTTGGCAAACCTATGGCACATGTGCCAGAAGTGGCACATAGAGCCATTTTTCTGGGCATGCGAGCCGTCACTAAGATTTCCTGAAACTGCACATGTGCGTGTGCCCCAGCTGGTGTTTAGGCCTCTGGTGCACATGCACACAATTCAGGGGACCCAGCTGGTCTTCGGAACTCTCTTGCGCATGCATGCCTGTTTGCACATGTTTGTGCACGCATGTGCAGACAGCGTTTGCATGCATGCATTGCATGCGTGAAAGCTGTGCGCATGTGCATATGGTGAGATTGCACATGCAGTGTGCGCTAGTGTGCATGCACGAAAGCTGTGTACATGTGCAGATGGTGCGGTTGCATGCGCAGCACATGGGGAGGAGCCACCCGTTACCACAGATGGCATGCGAGCGCACGCAGGGCGCGAAGCATGTTCCTGATCGGCATTCGGTAAGTAAAAGGTTCACCACCACTGGTATATAATGTAGCCTGAAAGAGGAGAAATGTGAGCAGAGCTATCAGGACATGTAGATTAGGAAGAATATCTAAATCTCTTTTCACTCGCACAGACATACTCATCCACACTAATCTTTCTCAACTAGGTTGCCAGGCACAAGAGAGAGGGATGGAAGCTACAAAGTCTGGATCCAAAGACAAGTCAAAGAGTGGGAGGGCTTCAGGACCCCTTTTCTCCCCAAAAGTTCTTACTTTGTTGATTCACATGACTGGCAGCTACTCTTGCCCTGTTGATTTTCAAACCTGGTAGCTATTGATGGGACTTGAAGGATGTGGGTATCCGTGTGCTCGGGCCCAACTTCTTTCATCTGTTCAGTTGTCATATTTTTTTGGGGGGGGTTGGTCCCTTAATTACTAGGCTCCTCCTTGTTATGTATAAATGCATAACTTTGTATGTACATGGCAGTGCATGGGTTAACTCCACCTTTCCCACCTAGCCCTTCCCATGACCTCTCCTTACCTTGACTCCGCCTCCTTGGTACATAGGTCCATGCCCAGGGACTGATTGGAGTATTCCAGATGCTCACCTGAAAGAGAAGGGCAAAGCCTAAATAAATGCCTTTGAATTAAAATCATTTCGTACTTGTAGTTATTGGGCAAGATCCTTGGAAATAATTAACACTCCTTAACTACTTCTCCAAGTTTCCTAGCTTTCAGTCATTCCACTTTTTGTCTGCTTCATCTTTAGATATGGTGGTTTCAGCCTAGTCTTACATAAGGAAGCCTGGAAAACAAAACTGGGATCTTTCATGAATGTCAGAGAGATGCTATACTCTCTGTGTAAAAGGATGAGATATATTTAAAATGACTTTTAAAAGTATTTGACTTCTGTCTGTGCTACTATGTATCTGGGACATTCCCCATGATATTCTACAGCACACTGTAAGATGTAGAGGAACATAAGAGGCTCAACAAGGGACAAAATGTGGACAGAGAAGAACTTGATATCAGTAGGATGTCTTGCCTTCAGAAATTGAACAGTAAAAACATCACTGGATGTTTTTTTCAGAAGATATTGGATAAGCACATATCTGAAATGGTATTGGTCTCTTGCTTGAACAGGGGGTTGGACTAGAAGACCTTTAAGGTCCCTTCTCCCCTATGATTCTAAGTTTTCCCTCAGTAACTCAGGACAAATCTATTATTTTCTGTATATTTTGGAACATCACACAAGCTAAGAGTGTACCAGTGGATTTTGGCTGTTTGTTATAGTAAAAACATTTACAAGATGGGGCATTGCCTGCATTTGATCTGGCATTTTTCAGGAACCACTCCTTCCTTTTTGTAACAATTTATGCCCCATAATATCCAATTGCCTTCTGAAATTCTTTCCAGGCTGGAATCATCTGTAATGGAGCAAAAGAGCTTTTATTATAAGAAGTTCAACTTTTTGGTTTATCTCATCTCCTCATAGTATACTTGGTAACTACAGTATGAGCAAAGATTATACAGTTTTGACTGCTGTCACAGATGGATGCCAAGAAACTGTTTTCTGCAGCCTAAACAATTCAAGAGGCTGTGAGACAAAACAAAAGCCCACCAGTGCTTCAGGGTATTTTATCACAGATTTTGGCAGAAACAGAAACCAGAGACTAGGCCTGGGAGAGATCAGTAATTGGAGAAATATAACTTGGAAGGAAAGGTAAATTGCAACAGGGGAAGAGGGTAGTTGAAATTAAGGATTATCAGATTAAAAAATCTCTTTCCTATGGTATCCCCCCTTTTAATGCTATTATGTGAAATGAAATCTTTATTTATGAAGGATATATCCCTGCCTATAAAATAAATAAAGTGAGTTTAATGCATACTTGTCTTTGTTCTGTTATGTTTAGCCACAGTTCTGTCTCCCAATGAAGGATGCTCACTAAATGCAGTGAGTACGGTGTTGCTATACTTTTTGGGGATTCAAACCTAAGACTTGTGCAGGGCTTCAGAAGATATTTAGTAAATATATCACTCATATTTATCTTGCATCACCTGGGAATTCTATGAACAGAGTAACCAGGGGTAGGAGGTTATACACTTATCAGAAGTGGCCTTTCTATTCAACAATACTCAGCTGAAGATTTAAATTAGTAAAATGACTTTTTAAGTCATAATGATGCCAGGGAGAAGAGAGTTTACGTATTTTGTTGCTTCAGGCAACAACAATGGTCAAATTAGTGCATTAGCAACGGCTTGCATAGTTTATACATTGGAAGGGCAGTCATAATAAAGAGCTCTAGCATGAAGCAATGATGTTGTATTATCACTACCTTTGCAGAAATATTTATTTACTTGTTTATTCTATTTAGAACATATGTTCTAGGTGACTTATAGTTAAAGGCATTACTTGAACACATACAAATCTAAACATAAGCAATAGCAATAGACGCCAGAACAAAACAAAAACATTTAAAATATGAAATATAGTACTTGATAAAAGGAATGATGCTGTACTAAAAAGGAAACTTTTGAAAATCTGAGCTGAAGTGACCTAAACCGTATTCCAACATAAGCAGATAGAGTCTAATCGATGTAAAAAGAATTGTGTGGGGAGCACTTAAGAGTCCATGATCATTTCATAGTAAGGTAGTTCGAAATCACCAAAAGAACAAAAAGATTCAAAATAAATTCTAAAATGCCCTGAGAACAAAGAAGACCGAAACAATACTTTTTTTTAACAGGAAAGGAAAGCAATTAGGGAATTGAAGGACAAGTATCAGTAGAACATAATTGTAAGAAGGCATCTCCACACTAATCTGTAACAAAGGAACAATTGTTTTTATAGGTCAGAAAAACAAACCGAAATGAGATGCAATTATTTATAGATGAAATGATTGAAAAAAATAAAACAGAAAAAAACCCCAAGTAATGAAAGATTTCAATGCAGCAAAGAGAAGACTATTTTCCAGAAGCAAATTTCAAATCCACTCACTAGGTTTCAATCAGGTATCATTCTCACTTTATCTCTTCTTCCTCCCTGAGATCAAATATGTCTGGGGTCATATTATAAACTTAAATTTTATCTTTGAATTTATTCAAACAGAGGAGTAGCAACTGCAAAAATTATTCTCAATTATTGCTGCCCAACAGACCAGGAGTTATTAATCTTTGTATTTTGCTTTGTATATGGCTTCCAGAAGTACCATCTGCTTTCATCTCAAATGATCCATGATTAGATTTGTATCACACTACTAGTCACTACAAAAGATTTTATATACTTTCAAAGACAATTAGGAGCTTGAAAAGCACACATGCACTATAAAAACAAACCATCCCAGGCAGGTGATTAATTAATACTACAGATCTGCAATATGTGTGTGTGTGTATGTGTCTGCCTGTAAGCAAGTATGTATTTATATATGAGACAGAGACAGAGAGATATTATATTAAACATTTTTTAAGTAATAGGAATATTTCTACAACCTAGTCATAAAAATGTCAGACTAGTTGATACCTGAAACATTTCTACCTTTACATAAAGAGAAGTGTTTTCTTTTCCTTTTCCTCCACAAACCAATATTGTGAGGGAGTGCTTTAGAACTGAACAGATAAAACACAGAGCGCAAACATTTTCTTTCTTTCTTTCTTTTATTTAATTTGTATACCACCCTTCTCCAACAGGACTCAGAGCGGTGAACAGCCAAGGTAAAACATAACATATAAAATTTAAAAACAATTTAAAAAACATTAAATAATTTTGGCTTGTTAATCAGTTGACTTTTTTAAAAAAAAAATAGAAAAATTTTTCTATTTTTTTTAAAGATAGAAAAGATTTCATTTCTTTCAGCTATGCATGACTACATAGGCAAATGATGTTCAGTTAAAAAAATAGAAGTCCCCCTCCTTCCTGCTTCTAACTTCAGAGGACTGTGGAGTTCAGTGAATTGATTTATGACCTAATTGTGTTCTCTTTTGGAGATTAACTATTTCCTTGCCTGTGCAGCCATGCTTCAGCTACTTTATCAGTATTTCTACCTTAAGCTATTGCTGTGTAGTTATTACTACATTCCCCAAAGAGTTAATAAAGGGCTTCAATTAAAATTTTAGCTAGCAACTTTTCACAGCTAACAAAACTTTGATCTTCTACTTGGGTCTTTGCATCTTCCTCTCCCTCTCTGGGGAACTGCACCAAGCTTACTAATCCCATACTTTGTTGCCTTCCTCCCTGCATAGTAACAGCTATGCCAAATCCTCTCCAATCATTTTAAATCCATGGCCTAATTCCACTTTTGCTTTCTATCCATTTTTCCTTACCTTTCTTTCTCTGAATCTAGCATCCACAATAGCTCTTCTTCATTTCAGTTCTTGGTCATCTTTAAGTTATCAGTTGCAGTTTGAGACATCACATGACAGAACAAATAACCATATTACCCTCTGCAT
The DNA here is from genome assembly GCA_022577455.1 of Arizona elegans. Taxonomy (NCBI): domain Eukaryota; kingdom Metazoa; phylum Chordata; class Lepidosauria; order Squamata; family Colubridae; genus Arizona; species Arizona elegans. Next base: position 68,117,921 of record JAKOOJ010000002.1, on the reverse strand, counting down.
TTTGTTTTCAATAAAAGAGGCATTATAAGTAGTCCTCACCCTATGACCACAATTTAGCCCAACTGTTGCTATATGAGACAGTTGTTAAGTGAGTTTTGCTCCATTTTATGACCTTTCTTGCCATAGTTGTTGAGTGAATCACTGCAGTTCTTAAATTAGCAACACGGTTGTTAAGTGAATCTGGTTTCCCCATTGACTTTGCTTGTCAGAAGGTGGCAAAAGGGGATCACATGACCGCAAGATACCGCAACTGTCATAAATATGAATCAGTCCCCAAGCATCTAAATTTTGATCATGTGACCATGAGGATGCTGCAATGATTGTGAAAAAAAAATCACTTTTTTCAGTCTCATTGTAACTTTAAATGGTCACTAAGTAAACTATTATAAATCGAGAATTGCCTGTACAATTTTTATAATAGTATTGCTAAATATGATTGAAGTCATGGGATAGAAATGACATGAAGGCAACATCTTTATAGAGTTTTTAACAGATTAACAGAGTTGGAAGGAACCTTGTAGGTCATCTAGTCCAATCCTTTGCCCAAGCAGGAGACCCTTCACCATTTCTGACAAATGGCAGTCCAGTCTCCTCTCAAAGGCTTCCAGTGATGAAGCTCCCACAACTTCTGAAGGCAAACTGTTGCATTGGTTGATTGTTCTCACTGTCAGAGAATTTCTCCTTATTTCTAGGTTGAATTCTCTCCTTGATCAGTTTCCATCCATTATTCTTTGTCTGGCCTTCAGGTGCTTTGGAAAATAGCTTGACCCCCTCTTCTCTGTGGCAGCCCCTCAATATTGGAACACTGCTATCATGTCTCCCCTGGTCCTTCTCTTCACTTAGACTAGTTTCCTTTTAATAGGTAAGACAGGGGAGTCTGATCCAATTATGTGGTTAGGAAATGGGAATTTTGAAAATGATGCCCCGTGATTAGGTTTGCATGCCATTTACCAGGCTCCAACAGTAGCAGAATCCTGCAATTCCAAACTTTAAGTGCAGCTTTAAGTACACATCTGAATGACTCTGAGGCTACAGGACTCTGAGGCTCCCAAAAAGTTGCTACCAAATTATAATGTAAAATGTGACAAAAAGGGAAATTATTCAATGCACAATTGCAGATAAACTATACTTAACTTTAATTTTAAAAAATCCATGCTAACCATCTGTAGGAAGTTAGCACCCAACCCTTTCCTAGAAGAATGAAATATTTTAGGAAATATTAAAAAGGCAGGATATTATGTTTCCCTGGATGAGAAATGAAGAAGCATGTTTTAAAAGACGAAGCAGCTTCCACTTTCTTGCCCCACCCCCACCCTTTGTCAATGGGTCAGAGGCAGAAATTCAATCTTTGTCAATGGACCATCATCTGCAACACAATAGGACCCATCTAGCAACAGAAACTCGCCACATGGCACCTGGGAAAATTACATCAGCCAGCAAGACTAGCTAAGATCCCCACCCCGTGAGAGTCTGACAACCAATCAGGATATTCTTCCTGTGCTCCAGGAAGTTCAAAGCACAGAGAGTGCATAAAACCAAGGCACGCTCAGCATCTCTGCCCTTTTTCTGTTCAGGAACTCAAACCATGTGATCCTGTCCACCATTAACCATCTTTCCAAGCAGTCTCCATGTTTCCAGTGTCTTTTTCCCACTTGGAACTGAACCCAGAAAGATATTTCTTTTAACACATCCACACACTATTTGAGGGTTTACCTCTGTCAGCACAGTAAAAGTTCTGCTTATTCGGAGGTGAAAGGTACATCGAGACATAAATAAATTTTGAAAGCAAAAAAGATCCATTCTACTGACGTACCAGTAAATCAGGGTCCACACTTGAAAAAGATTTCTTGGAATTATTGCTTGGGTCTCCTGTTTACAGAAGAGAAGTCTGAGGGATTTGCATAAGTTACTTCTGTAGCACACCACTGTCATGAGTACAATATTAACTTAAACATTGATCTGCAAGAGTTAATCACCCGTGATAATGTTTCTATTACTTCATTTTTATTATCTTCTTTATTAAAACTGTAAAAGTGGTATATCTTGAAATTTGATCTTTCTCTTTAAATTTGAAGAACATGCACTTCAGCTTTTCTATAAAGTATTCAGGGAGGGAAGGACTCTATTTCTTGTCTTTCAGTACTCTTGTTACCTATAGACAAAATCATAATTTTGGTGGGAACTGCAATGAAAATAAATATTCCGGACAGAAGAGTTTGATGGGGAAAAAAATACGATGATGAAATCTTTTGTGGTTGTATTGCTTGCTCTTTTGCTTTTCTCACTCAATATATGGAGTGTATATAAAAAATCCTTTTGTATGCATTATTAGTTAATGTGATACTCTGCTGATATTTATACTGATAACACTAAACTTAGCAGTATGCCTGATGTTGATTTAAGATTTTAGGCTTTAAAAATAAACTGAAATGGAAATTAACAGTTATTGAAGTTGAACTGTTCAACTGTGTTGAACAGTTATTGAAGTTGAACTGTTATTGAATTTGAACTTTGAGGAAACAAGTATCTGTAGGAAACACAGTACACAAATAAATTGACATTGAAGAGAAAGAGAAACCTCCTCTATTCACCCTTTTTTGTGACCAAGTCTCTGCAAAGTTCTCTACAACCCTAACCCATTAAGAACATATGTGTGTGTACACGTGTGTGTGTGCGCGCACACACACACACACACATTTGTCAGGTTTCCCATAAAATTTGGATTCATGACTGGTATTAAATTTGTGAGATTTTGTTAATGATTCTAATTAAATCTCATGTGATGAAAGAAGTACAGATATTTCTTTCTGCTGGCTTGCAGAATTACAAAACAAATTACAAAACAAAACAAATTTACTGAATAGTATTAAAAATGATACCCAAAGATCTAGGAATATCTCTGGGTGGGTGTTTGCGGGTGGGGTGGGGAAGACACAAGTTAGAGAAAATGGCAGCTTTTAATCATTATTTGTTTTTGTTTATTGAGCAACTGCTTTCATGGAAAATAAAATACCTGGCTACCAAGAGGATTCAACAAACAAGCTTGATTCATATATTTATTTCATTTATGTCATTCAAAAACTCCTTTGAATCATATGGTTTCTCTTGGCAACAATAGTTGTTTGACATTGTCTTCTTTTATTTATTTTAAATCTGCCAGGTTAGTCCACAGCGTGGGGTGTTTGATGAGAGGCTGGCTAGGAAGGTTGGATAGGAAGAATTAATTAGCCATGTTGGAAAGACAGCTGTATCCAGTGTGCTCCATATCTAGAAATGCTTGGAAAATCTTCCAATTTAAACTTCCTGCACAAGTGGGCATACTGCATGTTAAAAAATATTCATCAAATTATATTTAAAATGTGCAATTTGATTGAAAATAAACTGAATCTATTTTAAAACCAGCCTAATGCAAACCCAGGAGTTCAAAAAAAAAACAAACAAAACATCACAAATTAATTCATATATAAGAAAACCATTACTCAGAGAAAAAACAGTGCAAATATTTATTAGATTTGCTTAAGTCTAGTTCAAATATAGTTTTATATTCTAAGTACATAACCAACATTTTGCTAGCGTGTTTAAAATCAAGTAGAAAGAATCTGAAATTTATAAAGTACAAGAAACTGGTATGATGTATCCAGGACCTTGATAGTTTTGTATTTAAATGTCTGATTTGAATTTGGGATTTTGTTTTACTTGCCACATCTTTTTTGACAAGTGTTTCATTTTTAATTGCATTATGGTACATAGAAGATGGAGACAGTGTGTTCTTCTCTGTATTAGAAATTTTTGTAAAAATAGATGAAAATTTATTTTCGTTGGAGATATATAGACATTTACGATAATATTTATCTTATATATTTATGTATAAAATTAATATAAAATTTTGGAGACCACCTATCTCCCTCCCAAAATGACTTGTAACACTTGTAATGATTTGCAAGATAGATAGAAGATTGAGATTCTCATGTGCCTTCCATCACATGAGATTTAATTAGACATGAGATTTAATTAGAGTCATTAGTAAGTTTTTTTTAAATTTGATGCTAGTCATTTATTCAAATTTCACAGAGCAAATATATTCAACAAATACAATGGATTTTTTTTTTAAAAAAGGAAGGAAAAATGAAATGGATTTGTCAAGCCCTATCTCTGAGTAAAGGAACAAAAACTGAAAGAAAATGAAAATAACCTAATTTTATCTATTCCTGTTCCCTGCTTTCATTACAATTGTGTTCAAATTTAGATAATTGACACAAATGACTTTGTTTTGAAATCTGTAGTGCCATTTCCCCATCTCTCTATCTTTTCCCGCCTCCCATAACAGTGAAGAATGAAATATATATATATATTTTAAAATCCTGCTCATGTACCCAAGCAGCTTGAAGTAAGAGAGACAGAGAAAACCTTCTATGATAATTTCTATGCATAACAGAGGGAAATATTCAACTATAATTTTGTAAATTCTTTAGGATAATAGAGACTGTGAAAATTGTGCTTTACATGATCTCTTTAAAATGTCTACAGTAAATGCTTCAAATTGTCTCCAGGAACACTATGTGGTTTTAACTGCTTTTTAAATGTATGAAAGTCTAAGCAATTAAAGAGCAATTACAAAGAAATGAAAGTGCCAGTGCAATTAAAATGCATATAAATGCATAAGTCTGTCAACATCCCCCAATTTCACTGTCCCCTGCACTTTCTTGTGTGGGATCTGTAATTTCTATTTGTGGGATGCTGAGTGGAAGGAAAATGCTCATAACTATTGTGAAAATTTGATCTCTTTTGAAAGGCAATTACATTAACATTATTTGCAAGACTAAATTATATTTAACAAGGAAAACAATTATATTTAATAGAAAACAAAAAAAAAATCCTTCAAACTAGTAGTCATGGTATCCAGTATTCAATTATAAAATGATCAGCCTCAATTTCTGTTGGATTCTGTGCGCAAAAAAGCTAATGTGGATTCTGATTTAAATCTTATGAGATGGAATTTATTTAATTTACCTGGAGAATAATAAGGGATAATAAAGATTTACAAATGATGTAGCAAAGCTTTTTGTATATAATAGTGCTTCATCCTATAACTTTAAGATGACTAGATGAATAGGTGGCATAAAAGAGCATTTTTTTCTGGGTTTTCAATTTCTTTTTTTTTATCATTCGTGTTTGTGAGTGTAATAGCAACTTGATATCCTGGTGCTGATGTCAAATTCCTCATGACAGGACATAAACAAGGAATCCAGAATTACACGAATTTCAAAGTGCAATTTCTAAAGTAGTACAAAGATGGCCTTGAAGAAAGTATGTGACAACTAAAATGGTTTAGCTCAGGAAAGAAACTCAAGGCTGTCCCATCTTGGTTCTCTTCAATATAAAAGAGAAAAATGAGAAACACTGTCAGAGTTTCAAGATTCTGTTATAAGTTCTACATCAATAGAGTCGTAGTGTTTGTCATGTCTGTTTCCTGACATAGTTTTCCTCAAACATGCTGACAGTATTTTAGTACAAATACTATAGGTAAAATGCAGAATCTTGGAAAATCCAACAGGAACTTTCAGCCTTCATGTATTTCTGAGTTCCTCAAGGTGAAGCCTCTGACTTCTTTTTTTTTATTTGGTATATATTTATTGATAAGTATAGTAAGTAAGTAAGCTTTTATTGCGGTCAGAGACCAAATTAAAATACACATAGAAGGGGAGTATATTTTACAAATATGAACAGTTCATGTGACAGTACAGCATCTACTGCCTCAGATACAATCTGTACAGGGGGATTTTTCTAATGCTATCCCCGTTAACAAGGGGGTTAGGCAGGGGTGTATACTGGCACCCTTTCTCTTTAACTTATATATCAGTGACTGGAGAAAGGCATCTTCGGATCACATGGTCTACATCCATGCCCCTAGATTAACTGATTATAGATGTCCGCTCCTGCTCTACGCTGACGATGCCACAATATTTTCATTTTTCCGGGTGGGCCTATGTAGACCCTTAAAAATCCTTTCTGCTTATTGCTCTGCTAACCAACTCTATATAAACCACTCTAAGTCTAAAATCATGGTTTTTGCAAGAAGCAGGAAAATGTACCATTGGAACCTTGATGGCATCCCAGTGGAACAGGTCCACAGATTTCAATATCTAGGTATCCTCTTTCAATCCAATACCAAGTGGCCTGCACAGGTTAAGTATCTCTGTAATAAGGCTAAGATTTCCACCCATGCCCTCATGCAATTTTTTCATACTGAGGGAGCTCATCACATCCCCTCAGCAATAAAAGTTTACAGGGCAAAGGTGATAGCTGCTATCACTTATGGCGCACCCCTCTGGGTCCAATCCAACATCTCCTCTCTTGAGTCTGTCCACAGCCAGTTCCTACGCCATTTGATGGGAGTCCCTCCCTGCGTAAGTAATGCCACAATTCATTTGGAACTGGGCATATCCTCACTTGCTACAATCTTGTGGAAACGTGCAATTGGCTATTGGTTGTCCCTGTGGACTAGACTCCCAGGCTTTTACCTAGGCCAATGCCTATGGCGGGACCTTTTTCATAGTCCCTGGGCCCATAATTTCCATACAAAATTTTTGAAGATCGGGATTTCCCCCATTGAAGCTTTTATTATAGGCCCTGATGCTGCCAAACCATTGATTTTTCAACGGCTGGACGACATTGATAGACAATTAAACCTGGCAAATGGATTGGGAACATGCTCACCATTTTCCTTGGTATTGTTCCCTTGTCTCACCCTCCGCCTTATCTCTCCGCATTACACTCTATCAAACATAGGCTCACATTTATAAAGGCACGATTTAATGTGATCCCCTCAAATGTCCTCGACAGTAGGCTCTTGGGGAGAGTAAAATCCATCTATTGTACATATGATGGCCGATCCCCAAAATCTCTGTTCCACATTACATTCATATGTCCCCACTACCGAGACATAAGATCAAGATTCATTTCTCCTATTTCCCAGAGATTCCCTGGTTCACCCGATCTGTTCAGCCTTTATTTCCTACAGACCCCAATATAACTCCAAAGGTGGCAAAAATTTTTGCTGCAGTCGTGGCTGAAAACAAACGGGGGAAGAGATGGGTAACCCCTATGGAAGAGGATCATTAGTACTGACAGTACAGGTAAGTATAATAACCAAATGATCTCTTTGAATGTTTTGAATCTCTTCTTCCCAATCTTTGGAAGCTTAAATTGAGCTGCTGTTTAGAAAATAAGCTTGTTGTTTAATAAGTAATATTCCTACTCTAATTAACAGAATGTTTCTTTGCATTCACACCACTGTCATGTGCAGAACAAGCCAGGTTAGGCTTTTGGTCTGATTTTTCTCATGACTTCATGACACAATTCTGTCTCCATTTCTTCCATCTGTGCTCAGAGAGTGGAACCAACTCTTCTGCCTCAGTTTTCCTTACTGCTACTACAGGTAGTCCTCACGTAATTTTCACTTCTTCAGTGACCACTCAAAATTATGATGGCATTGAATGAAAGAGACTTGTGATGGGTCTGCCAAAGTCAGGCTGTAACAGTCTCCCCATTGTCACATGATGGTGATCTGGGTGCTTGACAACTAGCTTGCAATTCTGTCACAGCATCCTACGGTCAAATGATCACCATTTGCAGCCTTCGCTGCCAGTTTCTAACAAGCAAAGTCAATGAAAAAGCTTTCAGGAGATTACAAAATACAAATGTAATCACATGACCATAGAACAGGGGTCACCAATCTTTTGGATCTCAGGGATTACTAAATTCATAATTTTAAATCCTGCGGATCAATAGTATGATCTGCCTAGTGACCGGCTGGGTAGGTGTGGCTAGGTGGTTATGTGACTAGGTGGGTGTGGTCAACTCAATGTCACTCATGTTGAGGGGTGCCTCGCCAGCTCACCCCTCCCCTCCCTGCCACTCCTCGCCTCCCCACCTGGGCTCCTTAGGGTCCCAACAGGAAGCAGTTGTTGGAGCTAAGCAACCACCACGAGAAAGAGTTGGCAAAACAGCTGGCTCAGTTCAAATTGGATCTTGCCGAGAAAGAGGCTCAGTAGAAGTACCTCACTGAGTACTGCGAGCATAGGCTTTCCAAGCAGAGGGAAGACCTGCGGGAGTGCAAGGCCAGATACAGGCACCTGGAGGCTCAGCGGGCTGAGATGGTCAGCCAATTCCAGGCCATGATGCAGTCCCACTGGATCAAGGCCCTCCCGTTCTTTGCCACCAGTGGTACTTCCCTCCAGCCTTTGCCCAAAGCCCTACACCAGGAGACTGAAGCAGACCCCAAGTCAGAATTTCTCCCCCGTTCAACCCACACAAAAAGATCCTGAAGGGGGAGACTCTGCAGCAATACAAACATTCATTGCACATATCTGTCCCAGGGGCCGTAGTTTGAGGACCCCTGATTTAGTGCAATATAAAAAATACAAATAATTTTTCTGTGGACCACCAGAATTTTCTTGCGGACCACCAATGGTCCACCAGTTAGTGACTGCTGCCATAGAACACTGTGACCATGAGGAATTCACTAATGATAGCAACGGGGACTATCATAACAGCTATCAGAAGCTGACATGTTCACATGGTGTCACTCATTACAACCACATTGCTTAAAGATGAATTCCTGGTTCAAATGACTACTGATAAGCAAGGGCTACTTGCACTTCCATCATTATCAAGACTTCTCTAATGTGCTGTGGTAGTCAGTACAGCTTTGAAGCATAGTGCAAATGCAGTGTTTTTTAAGAAAAAACAAATCCCAAATTTCCCTTGGTAACATTAATTTGAAACCTGAATTATTATAAATATCTTTAGACTAAAACCAATATCCCCAATAATTAACAAAGACAGAGAACATGGAGTGATATGCTTTATTGGGGATGGCCAATCTTGGCAACTTTGGTTGCCAAGTTTAGTCTTTAGTTAAGCTTGGTCTGGTGGTTAAGGCACCAGGCTAGAAAGTGGAGGCTGTGAATTCAAATCCCACCCTAGCCGTGAAAGCCGACTGAGTGACTTTGGGCCTGTCATTCTCTCTCTCAGCCCAATTCACCCCAAAGGACTGTTGTTGTTGTGGAGAAAATAGGAGGAGGAAAGTGTGTTGGATATGTTCACTGCCTTGAATTATTTTTAAAATTAATAAAGGTGAGATACATAGAAAGAAACACTTTAAGACTTTTGGATTTTGACTCCCAGAATCCCCAGCCAGCATGGGGGTAGTTGGATGAATTTTTGAATATTTTTCCCCACCACAGAACATACACAACAACCAAATCTTCTGCTGCTGTGCCTACAGCATTTTACAAGGTATTTTCGTTTCACACTTTATTTTCATTAGTTATCAGTTTTTCTTTCTTTCAGTATGTTCTTTTCTGCTTTGTTGTCCAATTCTGTTGTTTTGGGGGCTTTAATTATCTCTTTTTCTCTTCCTTGAAAAAAAATATTATCCTTTTAAAATTTGCTCCAACTTTCTCCTCCACACTTGTATCCTATCCTATGGTAAAGTTTCACAAGGAATGATTCTGTCCTCAACCAATCACACTTGTTTCTGTTTCCTGACTCTCCTTTGACCCCAGTTGACCATGACTGTATTTCCAATGAGTGCACTTTTAAACTTCTTAAATTGCTCCTTTAACCTTCTTAAATTGCATTCTTAACCTCCCTAAAATGGGCGCTTGACCTTAACTAAAACTGAAACTAGTTGAATTTTTCACCTCCGCCCTTTTGACCTTAACCGCCCATTTAGAGTGTTCAGTAAAATCCCCAAAATGGAGGAAGATTTGATAGACCTTCAGCTTCTTAATAAGCATTCATTCTTTAGGAGTGTTGAAATCAAATAATAACCACATATATTGAGATACATTCAAAATGAACTCCCTTTATGAATTAATCAATTCCATCGGTTACTTATGCCCTCTTATTTCTCCTTTCTTATATCTCCATACATTCCTGGCCATGACCTTTGCTCCTCCCATTTTGCTATTTTTCATTGTCTGAAGTTCTTCTCTTTCAAAAGGATCTGCCAATTATCTTCTTTACAATCTGGATTATAGAAGAGCTTCATGGAAACTAAAAATATTGATTCTAAAAAAGACATTTGTGTGTGTTACTTAAAAATAAAATCGGCGTAAGATGAGATTTCCATCATTTGCCAGCCTGAAGGATAAAATTCAAACCTTTAGATTTTTATTTTGTGGCCAATGTTTCTTTAAGAAAACATTTCTGATCACTTTCAATAGCATTTAATATGAACAACAGAATAAAATATCAAAAGGAAACAAATATGACCTTGTTTTTCCTTTTTTAAAAAAAGTGTTCTTGTGTCAACTTATAACTTCTATTCTTTGTTAAATTACAATAAATAATGTGAAAAGAGTGGAAAAGGAGTCAAATAAGTCAGCAAGGTCCTGCCCTGTTCCAGACCACACGCACGCACACACACACAAAGAGTTTAAATACTTTATTTAAACACCACCAGCCCCTAATGTCATTCCATCAAGTCCTTTGCACTCAGTATGCCTGCAAACAGTTCTCCTCAAAATTCCAATAAAGCAAAGTCTGGCATGAAGTCGACCAACCAAAATACCAAATCCAAAGTCTAGGCACAACTCCAAAGACACAATATCCAAATCCAAGGTACCAATTCAGAGTCCACTCATGACTCCAAAGTCTGAGCCCAGAGTTAAAAACAAGGCAGGAATCTAAGAAGCCAGAACACAGACACAGCAGGAAATTGAACTGTTGTTTGCAGCATCAGGCTGCTTAACTGGTGGGCAGGGGTGAAATGCTCCCGGTTTGGACCAGATCGCCTGATCCGGTAGCGATGGAGGTGGGTGGTTCGGAGAATCAGTAGAAAAATCCCTGACCCACCCCCACCATTGTCCAGCTGAGCCGCGCGATCATCAGAGGCTTTTTTTAAAAAATTTTAAAAGCGTTTTTTCTACAACCTCTTCGGCCAAAGAGGTTATAGAAAAAATATTTTTAAAAGGAAAAAAAGCCTCTGTTGATCAGGCAAGTGGGATCATCAGAGGCTTTAAAAGCATTTTTTACAACCTCTTCAGCCGAAGAGGTTGTAGAAAAAATGCTTTTAAAAGTTAAAAAAAAAAAGTTGGTCATGCCCACTGAGTCATATTAACGCCCCCCCCACTACCACCACCAAGCCAGGCCCACAGAACCAGTAGTGACAAATTTTACTTTTCACCACTGTTGATGGGACTAAATAGGCCTCGGCCAGCATAACTCATTACTAGCAGCAATGCTGCCTCTTTGCGAGTAGCCTCACTGACCTGACCAATGATTATTTTTATTAATAACCAGGGGAGATAATGATAGCAGTGTTCCAGTTATTTGAGGGGTGCCACAAAGATGGGAGAGGAAAACTATTTTCCAGAGCACCAGAAAGCAAGATAAGAACCAATGGATGGAAATTAATCAAGGAGAGAAGCAAAGTAGAACTCAGAAGGCATTTCCTAATGGTGAGAACAATCAACCAGTGGAATTGCTTGCCTTCAGAAGTTGTGCGTGCCTCATCACTGAAGGCTTTCAAGAAGGGATTGTGCCGCCTACGGGCCAGATGGGTCACACGCTGGCCACCCCCGTCCCCCGGTTTAGCAAAGGGGGAAAAAAGTGATACGTCATGTGACGACAACATGAGCTGCGAATTTGACACCCCTGGTATAGACCCTCCTGGTTGAGCAGGGATTTGGATAATGATATTAGCTAAGTCAGGAATAAAAAAATGCTTTAGAAGACTTTGTGGAGCTAGCAGTATAGCCAAGAGATTGCCCAGAATCTGCAGACATGCTTAAACAAGGTGTTAATAGGATAAGTAAAAAGTATTAACCCCAAAGAATGCTGCTGCAAGAGTTTAATACAGGAGAAAGAATTAAAATAGCTAGCCCTGGAAATCAAGGTTTTCAAGATAAAAAAGAAAAGAAAATATCAGAATGGAAATAAATATGAAACATGAAAGTTCTTTGCATTGGAGAAAATCCAATTCTTTAAGATATGGTTTCATTTAATTTGTAGTTTATAAACTGTTTATAGAATCTAATCTATGATAAAATATGCTAGTTGCTAGAGGAATTAGCTAATTAGCCCATTTCTGTTGACTCCTTATAATTATAATGTATTCAATCAATTGGATAGATAGATAGATAGATAGATAGATAGATAGATAGATAGATAGATAGATAGAGATAGAGATAAAGAGATAGAAACACACACACACACACAGACACACACACACACTACAATTACAATTACAAGGAGTCAACATAAATTGGCTAATTGGCTAATATATGTCTGTAAACCACAACTACTATCACAAACCCCCATTTAGGTGATCCTTGATGCTTCTGGTAACTGAAATAGTCAATAAATCAATTTATGCTTAAACAGAATTTTGTTTTGGTTTCCAGTACAAATGAACTTCTCTGAGGTATTATTTTTTCTATTAAATAAGTAGAAAATGGATGAGTCTATTTCTGATCTTTTAATTTTTGCAGTTATTTATTCATAAATCTGTTCCATTCTGTTTCTATATTAATGAGCACTGAAAATACATATATATTAATATTCATATATAAATAAAATTGTTCAAGTGCATACTTTTCAAGATTAACAGCCAAAATTGCCCATTTAGAAAAATAAACACATTAATAAAATAAATTGTATAGTCCTCATTCTTGCCATGTTTCTCTATTCAGTAATTTATTTATAGATTAAGGACACAGAGTGCTAACTGACATGTGATGCCAAAGCGCTGAGCAGAATTTTAGTTCCTATAATGCCCTAGTGCTTAATAGTATCCCTATTAATGCGCTAGCCTAAAGTGGCCAGAGAAATATATTCAGAAAATGACATTTAATAACTGGATTAAAATGACCTTTAATAATTAGATTATGCATAATTTGCTTTATATTTTAGGTACAGCCATAAATACCTGTATTAATATTTTTCCTTTCCCAGAGTTATCAAGCTTCTGAATTATAATAACCATGGGAAATTGTCTTTTTTGACTTATGATTGGCAGTTTTCTACTTCCCTGTGTTCATGCTGATCTGACTGGGAAATGAGATGAGTAATTTTTTCCCCCAAATCAGAAATAACTCAGCTTGATTTCCAAATCATTTAGTCTGGAAGTTGGCCAAATCCCTACTCTTTTGCCAGCCCACTTGCTTTTCTAGATAGCCCACCCCAACCTCATTGGATATAAAACTTTCAAATCTACCCAGTTGCTTATCCTCTAAATTACCTAAACTTCTGTCAGGTCCAATGAACCAAGAACGACATAAGCAGTTACTTCAGAATAGTTTATTGTTGCAGAATAATTTATTGTTGTGTAATTTATAGGAAATACCGTGTGAACCTTTTTGGGAGAGGGGGGGTACCAAAGATTCCAAACTCTGGCAGAGAGAGGGGGGAGGGAGGGGGAAGGGAGGGAGGCAGGGAGGGGGAGAGAGACAGAGACAGATAGAGAAAGAGAAAGACGGAGAGAGAGAGAGAGAGAGAGAGTCAGAAAGAGAGAGAAAGGCAGAGACAGAGAAAGAGAGAAAGAGAAAGAGAGAGAAATAGAAAGACAGAGAGAGATAGAAAGAGAGACTGTTATTTTTCTCTTGTCTTATAAGAAAGTTAGTTTGGTGTAGTGATTGAAAACTAGGGACAAGAGCATCTTCAGTTCTACAAAATAAATATAGGATATAATTCTAATAATAAATATAAAAGTATCTTTAAGATAATGGAAATATGGGAAAATGGGGAAACTGAAGCAGGTCACCTTCCCAGGTTTTATATATTTACCAGTGGGATTTGCTCTTTGAGCTCTAAAGAGACACGAGCCATTACCAGTATTTGGGACTATATAAAAATAATATGATAAGAGAAAATTTGAATACTTAAAATTGTAAAAAGTTAAAAAGCTTCTAGATTTAAAAGTCCCTTTGAGTTTATGAGCCAGACCAACCTTCTTGCCTATCCTCCCCTTTCCTTTTAACAAAATATTGTGTGGCTTGTGCTTGCTGAGAAGGTCAGCCTTGTTCTCTGAGGATGCTCTATTAATGTTGCCTTTTCTTTCTGTTTCCAATTTGTAATTGAATAGATACAAGATCAACTGAAGTTCTCCTACCCTGGCCCCTAAATTTTGTTACTGCTTCTGAAAACTCTGATATTCTGCCATGTTACAACTATCTTCCACTCATGCTTGAAAGTTGTTATTTGGTTACAAGAGGGAGTCAAACTCTTCAGTGCTATTTTCTTCATTAGAGTATAAGATTTGTAATATTAATTTTGAACTCAGTCTGACATCAATAGCAGCATAATTTTATGGTTTTAATATATCCTCAGGATAGGTATTGGAAGGAATCCTAATTTTTGCAACCTGCAGCCCACCTAGTTACCAGGTTTAAAACATCTTCTCAAAACAAGAAGAAAAATTAGGATTCTGACAAGCTTTTTTGAAATTACTCATCTTGAAATACTTTTCCAATTAATCTGGCAAGCATTCTCTTCACTCTGTATTCAGCCAGTTCCAACTGTCATTAGGAATCATGACAGGCTGGAATTTACCAGTCTGTCAAGACTGAAATGATTTGCAGCTTAGAAAGAATCTACTTTATACTTACTTTATATTACAGGCAATGTGTGCTTGAAGGAATAGATGCCGTGTGCATTGTTCATATTAGGAAATTGTATTATACTGATTCAAACTCACTGGTTCATCCCAGTAAGCCCAGGAGAATCTGCTGTTTGTGGCATATACACCTAGTTGATGTACTTGGTTACTTAAAGCCAGTCACATTATTTTGGCATCATAATGATAAAAACTGTTCCTTGGCACAAAAAGGAAGGAAGGAAGATTAAATGCAGATTTAGTCAAACTGAATGGGACCACTAATATGAATCAATTCCAGTACATTTGAATGCGCCCACAGAGAAGGCTCGCTCTCTAGGGGCCATCAGCCGACATTGTTTGGCCGATGGGACCCCAAGTAGGCCCTCTCTATGTGAGCGCACAGGGCGATGGGGAGTTATTGCTGGCCGCAGGTGATCCACCAAATACCCCAGGCCTAAGCCATGTAGGGCTTTATAGGTAATCATCAGCACCTTGAACCTCACCCAGTGGGCAACCGGTAACCAATACAGGTCACGCAGGAGGAGTGTAACTTGGGAGCATCGGGACACTCCCATCACTACTCGCGCGGCCGTATTCTGCACCAGCTGAAGCCTCTGAGTGGTTTTCAAGGGCAGCCCCATGTAGAGAGCATTGCAATAGTCTATCCTGGAGGTGACGAGTGCATGGGTGACCGTGCATAGGGCATCTCGGTCCAGATAGGGGCGCAACTGGTGCATCAGACAAATCTGAGCAAATGCCCCCCTGGTCACGGTTGTGACATGGTCTTCTAAAGTCAACTGTGCATCCAGGAGGATGCCAAAATTGTGCGCCCTATCCACAGGGAGCAACACCTCTCCTCCTATGACCAAAGATGGAATATTCCCTTGGAACCAAGATGCCTGTACCCACAGCCACTCCGTCTTGGCAGGGTTGAGTCGGAGCCTGTTCCTCCCCATCCAGAGCCTCACCACCTCCAGGCATTGGGACATCACGTTGAGGGCATCACTGGGCTGGTTTGGGGTGGATAGAAAAAGTTGGGTATCATCAGCATATTGGTGATATCCCACCCAAAACCATGGATGATCTCCCCCAGCGGCTTCATATAGATGTTAAACAGCAGGGGAGAGAGAACCGACCCCTGAGGAACCCCACATGTGAGGGGCCTCGGGGTTGACCTCTGCCCCCCCGCCAACACCACTTGCAAGTGTCCTGAGAGGTAGGAGGAGAACCACTGTAAAACAGTGCCTCCCACTCCCAACCCTCGAGGCGCCACAGCAAGATACCATGGTCGATGGAATCAAAAGCCGCCGAGAGATCTAACAGGACCAGGGCAGAGGAGTATCCTCTGTCCCTAGCCCTCCAGAGATCTCCATCCATCTTGTGCACCCAAGAAAGCAAGCCATTGTTTTTAATGAAAATGAACACTTGCCATATTTACTTGCAAGTAAAGTCCATCTTGACCTGCTGTCAGTACCTTCTATTATCATTAGAACAATGGGGAAGTAGGCCAGTTCAGATCACTGAACTGGCCTACTTCCTTACAGAAATCCTATGCACTTAAATTAGCTTGCATTCTTTCCTTTGCTTCATCTTAATAGAGTTATGAATCAGACTGAATTATTTACATTAATGGGTTTTATGGCAAATCACCATCCTTTTTCTTTTCTCTTTATTCTGATTGCAACTTTGCCAAATATCACCTTCTCGGTTTCTGCTCTGACTTCAGAGAAGCATGTATTTATGAAAAAAGGAGTGATTCAAGATTGCCAAGTCATTTAAGATGTAAAATAATGAAAATGGTTGTGAATATCAGCCAAATTTTCCCAGGGCATTAACCAAGACAGACTAACTTTTTGACATACACTGTTTAGTAATAATATTTGTATTATTATTATATGTTTGTAATAATATTTAAATATTTTTTAATACTGCCTTTATTTCTCAGGGTAAATTGAGATCAAATTTCAAACTGAAATTTTCAAATGGTTACTCATTCTGATGATGCAAATGGATGGCAACTAGTGACATAAAATGCAAGTTAAGTCAGCATGCCAAAAAGTAATTGGTGGCAGCATTCCAGAAATAATTAAATTGGATGAATAGCTGTTAATAAGGTTTCAGATCCCTCACTTCTACTCCCCACTTGGTTAGCAACAGAATTCTCCCCAATGAATTAGTGAAACAGACAAGATAAAACAATATAAATGGAACGCAGAAAGATTTCTATTAAGTGATATGAAATCCAAAGGCTTTGTCCAGGAATTTCATTCCTTTTGCCAATGCATTTTAAACAGAGCAACCTTCACCATGGTCTTTAACCCAGTTAAGCCAAAATAATTGTATATCAAGTCTAAGTAACATGCATACATGAGGCTATAACTTTACTGCAATATAGAATGTGTGTATGTGTGTGTGCGTGATCATATGGAAAAAATGTGAGAGTGATTGCATAATCTTGACTTGTGCACTTCCATCTATAAATGCAATAGACCCTTTCCATACCCACGGAGAGATACATATTGACTGTCATATACTATTTGTGAGGTTCAAATATCATATCTGTCCAATTTGGTGAATGCATAGAAATACTGGGCATGCTTTAATTTTTAACTGCATTTTTTGGTTTGCGTATAAACATATTGTCAAAAATTATGAATCAGTAGAACACTTGAGTCTTATACCAGAGTAAAAGATACCTGCCATAGATCTCAGTAAGAATGATATTGTCTGCCTTTCAAAATAAATTCTGTCATGCGTACAGTGGAGAGACAACATGAAAGACATATGACAACAGCATCAAATAACAATGGTTGAGGCCGCCAGAAGAGCATGAACCAGAACTTTGCATCTCTCTCAATGCACGAAGTAGTAAAGGAAGAGGAGGAGGAGGAGGAGGAGGAGGAGGAGGAGGAGGAGGAGGAGAAAAGCCATTGGCCCTGATGAAGATGAGGGTTCACTTTTTTATGTTTCATTTTATAGAGTCTGCGGCAGTATATAAATATTATGAAATAAATGAACAAACTTCTTCCTTGATTAAAAGATCAGATAAAATGTATATTTGGAATCAAGCATAAAAAAGAAATGCTAAAAAGTTAATATTAGGAGCAAATATTTGCAATTAAAATGGTAAAGAATTACATATAAAACCATCTACCCACATCCATCTTTATTAGAGGAGCTGCACTGAAGACAACAGTAATGGAATTTCTAATAATTTGTTTAAAAGGGGAAAGAAAATAGGTGATATAGAATAATATATAAAAGTATGAAAGATGAACCAAACCAGATTCACACTGATCTCCACATCTCTATTTCTAAGATTAAACTAGACACAAAGTATCATGAAGTTTTTCCTCATCAAATCATGTTTACATGTCCCACTTCATATGATAGGGTGAGTTCTTACCATTCAGTTCTTCATAATTATTCTAAATTTTGTATGCACATTTATAGCATAGAAAACATTCCAAGGTTATTTTTAAATATGTATTGCAATTCATTTTGCAAACTTCTTTCTTGTCTGACAGCACCGAAAGGTCAAACAATCTTTCTGAATGTCTGTGAACAAATCCCATAGACATTCTGTTCAGAAGACATTCTTAACGTTTTTACAGATATTATCTTAGCTAAATAGTTATTTGTCTAAGAATGAACCATTTCTATAATCAAAGGGTTAGGGTTATGAAGTAATGCATAGGTTTATTGACAGAATGAAAATTGTTCAAAGATGAGATTATGTCACTGTATCCTAATTATATTGTAATATGTCATTTTTATTGTACCCTTGTTTGTCTAATTGCCATTTTCTATAATAATCGGAGTTCAAAACTTTTACTATAAGGAAGATATATCTTAGTTATCTCTTAAATTTATATGTTGCATTTCCTCCAGGAGCAAATGGTGGTATACACATGCATACCTTCTTCCTACCTCTCTCCTCCCTTAGAATTATCTCATGGGCCAAAGACCCAAAGTCACTTAATGACCTTCAATGGTGAGGATGAACTATAACCTGGGTCTTTTCTGTCCTTCCTTCCTGTATCTATGTAACTCTATCATGGGAGCTCTGTTGAGTCATTTACTGGACTATTATATTATAGTACAATTGACAAGTAACCTTCTTTGGGGAAAGGGGGAATGGAACAATAGAAAAAAGTAAATTTGGATTCATTGCAAATGTTTGTGATTTTGCCTCCTCCCAAAGCTCACTTGTTCATTTGTATAGTTGTCATTTTCTTCCATTGTTGTTATCATGAGACTGTCAAAATGGTTGCAAATTATGAACTGCGATATGAATCGCACATTATATGAAAGTCTCATCAATGAGAAAGAAAAACAGCAATAGCAATGCCAAAGATGTCACAAAGTAAGTTATGACCAATTTAAACAAAGTATTTCTATCTGAATTTCATTTTAACAATGCAACAGGCCAGTCTGGACAAGATCCTAATATAATTTCATAATTTAATCAAATAAAATGGAGAAAAATTCTCTATTAAGCAAATGGAGAATAGCTACCAAGTATCTATTCAAACTAAGTACATTAGGTATCCTATATGGTACAATATGGATTCCTACAGTATGAGTTAAAATCGTTCCAACAAGGTAACTGATTCTGATTAATGCAAATCAGTATATCAATTAATTTTTACTGACAAAAACTACCAGGTAACTCAAGTACAGTCTCATTCTGCTCTAACAGTTTTCCCCACTGTCATCTTCTACTTTTGAAATTTACAACCAAGCCTTATATTAATGTTGTTAATTATTTTTGTCTTAACTATAGGGTCTACCCTGTAGTTTTGTTTATCTCTTTTACTTTACCTTAAAGTAGCCAGTAATACTGGGCTGAAATCCAATGAGAATCTCAATATAGAGTAAACAGCTATTTAGTTTGCAGTAAAGTACTTTTTAGTAAATCAGACAAACACATATATGTCTTAATCCTTATCATCATGCAGAGATAAAGCTGTGAACCTAGTGGTGTTCTGATTCTACATCTTCCCCTCATTTCATTTTCCTTCTTAAAATATATTGACTGTCTTCTATGAAAACAGGGTATTTTGATGTAGAAGAATCAAGCATTTGTCAGGCAAGATTTTCAGCTAAAAAGCTATTTTAGTGAAGTAAAAGATTGAAGAAAACAAATAAGCTAATGGGCGACAGTTCATGCCAGCTGAGCGAGCAGGAGCTCTGTGTTCAGATTCCTAGGTGGGCTTCAGGCTAAACTGCCCTCAGGCTAAACTACCTGACGTTTGTTTTCTTTTGCAGATAAAAGAGAAGCAAACAACAGTCTATCCACCCTATTTGAATGAAATGCGTTATTTCTGTTTTGATGCACTGGGATCCAAAAACAGCTGTTTCCAAGAAGTTCTCACCAAGGTGAGAAAGATATATATATATATATATATATATATATATATATATATATATATATATATATATATATATATATATATATATATATTCCTTTTGCTTTGAAAGGGTTCAATTAAGAGAAACAATAGACCAAAACTCAATCGACTTCTTGGTATAGTAAGGAAACAGCATTTGTAGTGTTCAAATATATTTAATTGTCTATTGCAAGATTCTGAGGTACTGCCCATCTTAGAGTGGGTCTTGCGAAGTTCCTGTGGAGACCAAATACAATATATTTGGCATGGCAAATCCAAAGAAAAGTATGCAGTAAAACGATTTTAAAATGAGAAAGGAAGATTCTGTTATAATATACGCTGAGGGAATAGTTATCTCATTACTAAATTATCTCATTGCCACATGGAAAAGATATCAATTTTTCTTATCAATGCAATCTGCAGAATTAAGAAAGAAGCTTGTTCCTTTGGATGAGTCACACAGATTTTACTTGTTATCTGGCTGTTCATCTGTGAATAATTCAACCTTTCTTCAATAACAAACATCCCCAAAAAGTATAAAAAGTACTTGGTCTCCCAGACCTTTGTTTCTTAGCAATTTCTTCTCCAGAAAGTAGGAACTATTAAACAGCAAGGAACAGAACTGCTGGGAATCTGTGTAAAGAAGTACTATTTTGTCATAACAGAAATATCAACCCAAAGCAGAATGCTACAAATCTATCCTGACCTTGAAATATAACCAATTTCAAGGGAAAACAACATTGAGCAAATGTTCTGCTAAGGATGGAGAGATCGTGTTTTCTTTAGTACAAAATTACTTTCATATGCTCTTATTACTATTTCTATAATATGTGTTTTATTTTAATATGTACATGTGTTGGTACATTCTAAAGCCAAAATTGCATTACAGAATTCATAAACAGGAAATATAGCTGATTCTCGGTTCAAGAAATATAAGTCAGTTTACTATTACATGCATAATGACACCTATCTTATCATTAATTTATACACAACATAAATATACACAAGATAAACAGCCCAGATTGCTAGGCTTTTGAAAAGTTTGAGACCCAGATTCTTTAGGTTGGAACAAAATGATGAGACAGAGACTATCCACGTAAGTGATTTTAAATATTTTCAAATGTCATCCAACTGTCTAACCTCTTCATTATACAGGTAGTACTCAACTTACAATCACACTTGAATCCGAAATTTATGTAGCAAAGTGAAACATTTGTTAAGTGAATTTTGCCTGATTTTATAAGCTTTCTTGCCAGAGTTGTTACATGAATCACTGCAGTTGTTAAGTTAGCAACATGGCTGTCAAATGAATCTGGTTTCCCCATTGACTTTACTTGTCAGAAGGTCGCAAAAAGTCATCACATCAGGGGTGGGTTCTACTTACCTTTACTACCGGTTTGCAATGGGGCCATGCGTGCGCTCTTCTGCGCATGCGCAGAAGCGTTCTGATGATGTCAGGGTCAGTGGGTGGAGCCTCCCGCTGGTTTTATTACTGGTTCTACAGAACCGGTGCGCACCGGGGGCAACCCACCACTGGATCACATGACCCCAGGACACTGCAACTGTCATAAATATGAACCAGTTGCCAAAATTTTGAATTTTGATCAAATCACCATGGAAATATTGTAGCCGTCCTAAGTGTGAAAAACGGTCATAAGTCACTTTTTTCAGTGCCATTGTAACTTTGAATGGTCATTAAACAAACTGTTGTAAATCAAGGGCTATCTGTAATCTAGAAACATCTAATTAAACTGGTGAAACCAAGTCCTCATAGAAGGGGTTCTCTCTATGTATCATTCTTTTTTTTCTTTTTTTCTTTTTTTTTTGTCCTTATAAAACAGAGTTTCACCATGGAAGGCAGCTCTTGAATGATCTTGAGTTTCCTTTTAAAGAATGAATTATTTACATGTAGGTTCACTTCTTATGAACATTAGATGCATGGCTACTGGGAGATATGGCTGACATGTACATTAGCATACTCTTCTAAAATTCAATAATCAATCCATTTGAATGTTCTTCATTTCAAACTTAACAGCCTTTTAAACATCTTCATCCTAATTCACCTAGCAAAGTTTTCAGGTATGAACAAACAGGATTCCAACCAATAATTTGAAATGGAAATGATTTAATTTAAATTTAATTATCATATTTCAACTGAAATAAGCGAAACAATCTGATTCCATCTAGTCATATATTTCTTCCCAAGATATTTTACTTTTGAAACCACTGTAAATGTAAAATGTTGCCAAAGGAAGACACATACATTTAAATATTCCAAGAGTTGAATTTTGGCATGACCCAGGTTTTAAATCCCATCCAGTGAAACTATGCCATTGTATTTGCTATAGGTGAATATCATTCAGCAAACATTTTTAAAAAGCTGGGTGCTGTTCGATTAATAATTAAGTTTTCTAACCATGTGCTGTTCTGCTCTAATAACTCAATGGCAGGGGTAAAATCCAGCAGGTTCTGACAGGTTCTGGAGAACCGGTAGTGGAAATTTTGAGCAGTTCGGGGAACTGGTAGCGGAAATTTTGAGTAGTTTGGAGAACCAGCAAATACCACCTCTGGCTGACCCCAGAGTGGGGTGTGAATGGAGATTTTGCAGTATTCTTCCCCTGGAGTGGGGTGGGAATGGAGATTTTGCAGTATCCTTCCCCTGCCATGCCCACCAAGCCACGCCCACCAAGCCACACCATGCCCACCAAGCCACGCCCACCAAGCCACACCATGCCCACCAAGCCGCGCCCACAGAACCAGTAGTAAAAAGATTTGGATTTCACCACTGCTCCATGGGTCTAAATGAGATATACTATGTACCTGTGGATGTCATTTAAAAGACAATGCAGATACATACATCTGCACATGCACACAAACTTGCATGCCTTTTTGACTGACCATCAAGCTAAAAGCATCTATAGACTCAGTGATTCAAGCATTTTATAGGGTGCCAAGTACATCTACAACTGGAATTAGGCAATCACTTACAATATCCGTGCAGTCGTGGATGGAAATGTCAAGATAAATAACAAATGAATGAGATCCTGCAGTTTATAATATCCCTAAGAAGTGCTGTGCATGGCAACTAAGTAAGCCTCTACTACTTGGTCTAGTAATGGCTTGTTTCCAGTAGAAAATTGCCACCTGCTGTTCTCAGCAAGAGTGAAGGGAGGGGGTCAAGGGGAGACTTCCAGAGAGAAAGCAGGAAAGAAGCAGCCAACATTGCTCTTTGTTGGGCAGCAGATGGTAAAAATTTACAGAAACACCTCTTAAGCAGAAAACTTATATATTTGGCAAATGTTCTCCTTTATCAAAGAATGGTGTAATACAAGTTTTGCAACACTTAACTGTGCTTTTTAAAACTGCTCCAATACTGATAACAGAGGTTTGATAGCTTTTTCAGTCATGTAAAATAGCAAAAGACAAGGGGCTGATAATATATATGTTTGTGTGTGTATATATAAAGGTAAAGGTTCCCCTCGCACATATGTGCTAGTTGTTCCTGACTCTAGGGGGCGGTGCTCATCTCCGTTTCAAAGCCGAGGAGCCAGCGCTGTCTGAAGACGTCTCTGTGGTCATGTGGCCAGCATGACTAAATACCAAAGGTGCATGGAACGCTGTTACCTTTCCACCAAAGGTGGTGCCTATTTTTCTACTTGCATTTTTTCTGTGCTTTCGAACTGCTAGGTTGGCAGAAGCTGGGACAAGTAACGGGAGCTCACCCCGTTACGTGGCACTAGGGATTCGAACCGCTGAACTGCTGACCTTTCTGATAGACAAACTCAACGTCTTAGCCACTGAGCCACCACGTCTGTCTGTCTGTCTATCTATCTATCTATCTATCTATCTATCTATCTATCTATCTATCTATCTATCTTGTATTTGTATTTGCAATGATATGTTTTAGCAAATTCATATAAAATACAGGTACAATATTGTGCAATGGGAAAACATCCCACCCACCTCCCGTTTCACAGACTCACACCCTTAGACAAACAAGGGCGTGAGTCTTTGTTCCTTTTTTACACCATAGCTAAAAATCACTACAGTATGGCTAGGTCCAAAATAGAAGTAACATCATATAGCTTTAACGTCAATGTTTATGATATCTCTGCAATATAATGATATTTCTGAAGATAAGAATTTAATACTTTTTTGATGTCACTAGCATTTGTTTTAAGTAACTTAGGATTCCACCCAAAATGGCAGATTTGACTCTAGGTAGGACTTTGTCTAATATTTTCAGTTCAAGGATATGACTGAACTGAAACAGTAACTGCAATATGTAAGACAGATGGATAAACCCATTCAGGATATCTCCAGGTTTCCAGAAATATTTTTTAAAAGGAGGAAATAAAGCTGTAGAGAACAGCCGGATGGGACAGAGCATGCCAAGTGTCTCACTGAGTGTTGAGATGAAAAGAAATGAAAATTGATAGTACTTCAATTTCCAGTATTGCTTCCACTCCCCAGTCCTTTACAAAACAATTTGAAATCAATTTACAATCCATTTCATTTCTGCCAAACTCAGTACACAGAGAACAGGAAACCCCATGACCCAATCAACGCTCTTCCTCCAACTGATTAATAGAAAGAAAGAAAAAAAGCCATCCAATTAGTGTCCTCCCAGTAAAGCAATTGCAAGTCTAGAAGAGTAAACATCTCAGCCACTCTTCCACCCAGATCTTCCTATATTGAGCAGAACATCTGTCTATTGGTATGTAAAAAAACTGTGTGGTTGCTATAAGGACCAGCTTCCTGGCTGCCAAATTGGCATGTTTCTGTGGCATTTAAAAGTCCATGTGAATTGCAATTCAATTTGAATGATACAATATTTACACTCTTCCCAATAGTTTTAGCCACAATTTTATGTTACTAAGATAGATCATGGGGTGGGTGGATGGGGGTGGGACACCAATTCTAAACAATGCACACTGACATGTTTTAGTATATTATAGCTCTATATGTGGGATAAGAGACTGAAATGGCTGACTTGGAGGAGCCAAAAGATGTAATAAGTAATGGAAGGTTCAGTAAAACAGATCATTCACAAATTCTGCAGACCTACACCAATTCCAAATAAAAGACCATTTTTAGTGCAAACTCATATATTATCAAAATATAGCCAAAAATAAATTGACTCAGCTGCCAGATCAGTGGCGGGTTGCCTCCGGTTCGTACTGGTTCTATAGAACCGGTAGTAAAACTGGTGGGAGGCTCCACCCACCGACCCCGATGTCATCAAAACGCTTCTGTGCGTGCACATGCGCGCATGCGCGGCCCCATTGCAAACCGATAGTAAAGGTAAGTAGAACCCACCCCGTGCCAGATGCAGCCAAAATTGTGAGATTGTATAGTTACCTATTATTACATTGAATATACAGTATGTTAATATCTTAATATATAATTTTATGCCACATAAAGAGTTAGGATTTGAAGGTGGAAATATGTCTACCATGAAAGATGGAGTATTTACGTATCTGACTCAAAGTAGGCAATAAAAGAAAAAGGATTTGTTTTGGCAGATGTTACATTATGTGGAAAAGTACCATAAGAAAGATTTGTAAATTACAGGTAGTCCTCAACCATTCATTTTGTAACTGTTTGAAGTTACAGAAGCACTGAAAGGGTAACTTATGACTATTTTTCACACTTACAACTGTTGCAGTATCCCCATGGTTGTGTGATCAAAATTTGAATACTTGGAAACTCATATTTATGACAGTTGCAGTGTTCTGGGATTATGTGATCACCTTTTGTGACTTTTTGGCAAGCAAAGTCAATGGCAAAGGCAGATTCACTTAACAACCAAGTTACTAACTCAACCACTGCAGTGGTTCACTTAAAAATTGTGGCAAGAAAGGTCATATGATAGGACAAAACTCACTTAACAACTGTTGTGTTTAGCAACAGAAATTTTGGGCTCGGTTGTGGTCTGTAAGACATGGACTACCTGTACAATAATAAATGGGTTCCAAAACAAGAGATTATTTCTATGCAAACTGAGTGGGATGATGGCATGCTTATATGAAATGGAAAAATCCCAAAGGACTTAAGAATGTCATTCTGGAACATGACAGGTTTAGTGAGAAATTACATCAATCATGAATTGGAACTGTAGTCCTCAAACTCATCACATAAGGTGAAATACCACCTGGAGTATCTAACTTCTAGAACTTGAATATAGCTGGCCCAGGTTGACTTTTGCCTGGGTTGGTCAGTAAATATGTCTGAATAGATTCAGTTGTAAACCTGCATGTATTTTTACATGTCCAGAGTAAGAATAAATAAGTAGCACTAGAGATATTTGCCTAAAAGATCACCATGTGAAATGATAGGCTCAGAGCCCATCACAAAGTGTACCAAAACTGCTCTGCTGGGAGACAGGGTCAGTAACTGAGGTGACTCATGTGAATCATAACAAGCTCTTTTAATCGGAAACAACTCTGTCAACAACAACTCCAAAGCATAACCGGCAACTAACTGCGTTTGACAGCTCTTTTATACACCACTGTCAAACACCTTAACCAATGAGGAGGCACAGAACACAGAAGTAATGGCTTCTGAGCCAATCAGGGAAAAGCATCTCTGTCGTCAGGGTAACGTGCTGACACAAAACCCTGGTAAAAAGGAGGTTGATATATAAAGTACTGCAGTGTGGTGGGGTGGAAAAGGCTATAGAATTGTAAGTTGCACTCAGATTGATTGAGTATAGAAAAGTTGGTCCATCTGATTTTCCACGACACCTGTATTATCTTATCTCCCAATTTTTCATTCAGTACAGCTGTGTTGTGCACAATTGGAAATGTAATTGCTGCCTCTGGAAAATTAAGGTTAGATTTCTCTCTGGGAGTTTCTTGCTAACAGCAAGGTGTCTGCTGTTCATACAACATGACTTATGATGGCTTGACATTTGTCCCTGTCATTTGTATGGAAGTATGGAAAAACAGCGTGGACAGAAGCTCATAGTCTCTGTGTATGTGCAGCACTGTAATTTGTCTTCCACAGGGCCAAGTGGCATAAAATGACTCTGACCTGAGAAACTTTCTAGCTGATTAACAAAAATGGTCTTTTCCAGAAGCTTTACCCCTGAGGTTTGTTTGCATCTGTATACTTTTGAGTCCGACATTGTAAAACAATGTTTCAGCTTTATTTGTTTTTTTAAAGGAATCCTATATTGGAGAAATAAAAACTAAGATATATTTGATTAGGGGGGTGCGGTGGCTCAGTGGCTAAGGCGCTGAGCTTGTCAATCAAGCTTGTCATCTTTTCGAGGTAGATAAAATGAGGACCTGGTTTGTGGGGGCAATAAGCTGACTTTGTATAATAAAGAACACCGCTTTGTGGGGGGTGGGGTGAAATCCCTACTAAGCAGGTATATACAAAAGTATGAAGGCTATTGCTTAACGCATTGTAAGCCACCCTGAGTTTCGGGAAAAGGGCGGCATATAAATTGAACCAATAAATAAATAAATAAATAAATCAGAAAGGTCAGCAGTTTGGTGGTTTGAATCCCTAGTGCCGCATAACAGAGTGAGCTCCTGTTACTTGCTCCAGCTTCTGCAAACCTAGCAGTTCGTAAGCATGTAAAAATGCAAGTAGAAAAATAGGGACCACCTTGGTGAGAAGGTAACAGTGTTCCTTTGGCATTTAGTCATGCCAGCCACATGACCATGGAATTGTCATCAGACAGTGCTGGCTCTTCAACTTAGAAACGGAGATTAGCACCACCCCCTAGAGTCGGGAGCGACTTGCACGTATGCATGAGTGGAACCTTTACCTTTATATTTGATTAATATACTATCCTTAATTTCAAATGATTTTGAAAACTGCTTCTATATCTTCCCCCAAATATTAGTTGGCAGCACATCAAGGTTTGCCAAGATCACACATAATCTTGGGTCCAAAGAGGTGATTTTTTTCCTAAGGGCGTTAAGTGGTCATTAAGGATACACACACCCTATTAGATGTTCTACCTGAACAATGTTAGAAGGAAAAAATAGGTCTATTAATAAGTCATGGCAGGCTGCAAAGGAACACCTCATGTCCAATCAGCTGTTGATCGGCTAGTAGAATAGCATCAGCAAAACTTGGAGGCACTTAGTAGTGCATCTTTCAGTAATGATAGTTATGAATTTATTTATTTTTTAAATAATACCACATGCCACACAAGGCAATTTGATGGGCAATTTACAACCTGTGGATCATATGTTGTCCATACCTGTTCTGTATGGATGATGCCTAATAACTGGATAAAACAAAAGAATAGCAATAGCAATAGTACTTCTATACCGCTTCATAGTGCTTTACAGCCCTCTGTAAGCAGTTTACAAAGTCAGCATATTGTCAGCATATTGTCCCCAACAATTTGGGTCCTCATTTTATCAACCTCAGAAGGATGGAAGGCTGAGTAAACCTTGAGCCGTTCAGGAAGAAGATTGTCTTTTGACTTGCCCTTTACATTTTACATTGCACATAGTCATGCAGTCCATGTATTTTCTGTCTTGTTCTTTTATTCTGTTTAGAACAACTAAGGAGGCCAATTAAAAACTATTTCTATCCCAATAATAATAAATTAGGTTTGAGCTCTTAGATTCTTGCTGTTTTATAAGCTTGTCTGGAAGTTGAGTCATGGTAACTAGAATTCTTTTCTTTTTCAGTTTTGAAACATTTTGCTGCTTATCCAAACCTGGTTGTTTTCTTACAGACATTTAATTACCCAAATAGGCAACATCATCAGTGCATCAATGGCACTCTGGCTCAGAGAACCATGTTTCTATTGGTTTATAGCTTATTCGTCTGTTTTACTTCTTAAATTTTGTCCATTTTTATTCACTAAGGTCACTTTGGATATTCTGCTCTCCCTATCTTGGTTTAGCAAATCATTTGAAGAATGCACACCCCACAAACACGTGCTTAGACAAAGAAATGAAACAAAATGAAACCACAGGATATCTGGAGACTAGGAATAGCAGCAAAGAATTTTTGATGAATGAAAGACAATGTAAAGCTTGCATGTTTCAGTGTCATTTTAAACTAATGCCAAAGTCAAATGATACTGGGCAGGAATAGATAATAGATGAGATGCAAATGCTGTCAGAGAGAAAAAAAACTTGAACGCCTAACATTTGCCAAGCGAATTAGATAATACCTGATCAAATTAAAATTATAGGTATTTGGGTCCAATTGAGTTGAGTCCCTTTTTCGTTGCAGTAATGATTGTATTTGATCACCATTTTATATTCTGTATTTCATATTTATATATTGTGTATTATTATTATTATTATTATTATTATTATTATTATTATTATTATTATTATCAATTTATATGCCATCTTTCTCCGGAGACTCAAGGCGGCTTACAATGCATTTAAAAAAACCATTATAAAAACATTTAAAAATTAAAACATTAAAACCCATTCACACAATTCATGGCTGGATCTCACAAGATCGCAACAGTGAGATCAACGACCTCAGGCCTGCCGGAAAAGCCAGGTCTTCACCACTTTTCGGAAGGCCAATAGTGTGGGGGTGGTCCGGACCTCAGGAGGTAACTGGTTCCAGAGAGCTGGGGCAGCCACAGAGAAGGCCCTCCCCTGCGGACCCGCCAGCCGGTATTGTTTAGCTGACGGGACCCGGAGGAGACCAACTCTGTGGGATCTTACCGGTCGCTGGGAGCTATGTGGTAGAAGGCGGTCTCGAAGATAACCTGGCCCTGAGCCATGTAGGGCTTTAAAGGTAATAACCAACACCTTGAATTGTGCCCGGAGACCAATAGGGAGCCAGTGCAGCTCACGGAGGTTTGTTTTGTTTTTTTTTTCCCCCTGGTGATATGTTACCTAGTCGTACAGTTTGAGTTTGTAATAAAGCAATTTTTACAATTGGTAGTTTGCCTCCACCATCCATTGAGAAATATTTATTAAATTAATCTCACTTGGTATTTAAATGTGTATCATTAAACTTGCTTCTGATGGGTATTTAGAGAATTGATTTTTGCTTTTTGTTTCCTTTCTAGTTGACTTATTAGACTGATGTGGAAATGACAATTATAGAAACTCTTTCAAAAGTATAAAAGAGAAAGAGCTCTTTTTATTTTCTGACAACAAAGCTTATCATTGAGAGAGGAGACATTTATGATGCAAAACCTATCTGAGGCTCGAGAGAAAATCATGGGGATTAGTTAAGAACTGAGTTATCTATATTTTAAACTCAAAGTACTACTAAATTGAACCTCCAGAGAAATATCTACAATAGAGATATTTCACCTCTTTATTATTTTTTTTTTAGCAAAAAAAAGTTTTAAATTATGGCTGTGCAAAATTCAGTATAAATATTATTTCCACATGAAGCCATCTTTGACTTTCTGAATTGAAACAATAACTTGGATTGATTTGTTAAATCCAAGTGGACAGATTTGAATTCAGTTTGGAAAAGCTTTGGCATGTGCTCAGAAGCCTTTTTTTTTTAAAAAAAAATCAATTCAGAAAATTAAATTGAGCTTGAATTGAAATTGTATATCAAGACAATATGATTTACTAAATTAAACTAAAAAGTTGAATTGGACTTAATTGATTATTTAAATTGAACTGATGATTCAAATCCGACCACACTTGTTCCATGTGCATCAAATATTTATTCCTGTAAATGAATGAATGAATGAATGGATTCCAGGAATTCATGAGCATCCACAAGATGGCAGAACAAATAACAAAACAAGCAACACAGTGTTGGAATCCATTGTACAGGTATTATGACCTTGCAAGCGTGTATATATGCAAGGTACAGATTTGGCATCTCAGTGTTGTGACACTCCTTCTGAAATCTATTTCTTAGATTATACAAATAGCTCTGCTGTAGTGGCTGAACAGAGAGACCTACCCTTGTCAGCGGAGTTAGTGATGGCAAATTAAAAACTATTAAATCATAAAACTAACCACAGCACCAAGTGCTCCATTACTAAACATAACAAACCAACTTCACAGAAGAGACGTTGTGTAAGAACACTGTTTAGATGACCACAAGCACACTACAGCAACCCTGAATATCAGAAAAAGGAAATAAATCTAATATAACATCTTCCAACAAAAGGGATACCCATGCAACTTTATCAAAAAGTGCCGAGTGCTCAACCCACTACAGTACAATAAACAGAAGCTGCAAAAAGGATAACACTGCCATACATCAAAAACATCTCAGAAACTACCAACAGGCTATTACAAACACATTGTATTGTCATAGTACACAAACCAAACAAAACATTCTAAGTCAGCCAAAAGACCCAGCAGCTCCAGAAGAAAAAACAGAAGTCATCTGCAATATACAGTGTGAGGATTATAACAGCCACTGTGTGGGGGCAAACAAAGGTTAGCAGAGTACATCCATGAACATCAACTAGCAGTCAGAAGACATGACAAATTTTACAACACATGGACAGACTGTAATTTCAACTGGGAAACTGTCAGCATCCTACACCAAGCCATGTCCAGAAATGCTAGAGAATTCCTGGAAGCCTGGCACTCAGGAATTGTTAATTGGCCATCAACAGGCACATAGAGATAAATAACATCAACTTACAATCAAAAAGCCAAAAAAGAAACAAATAGATCAAAACACCTCCTCACCAGCAACCAATGCCAACAATTAAGAAGTAAACAATACCCTCATTAAAACCCACCAACTCAGACCAACAAACTAACAGTAAACAGCATCCTAATCAAAGAACCACCAAGACCACTTCCACCAATGATAGGGCAAGTCAGTAGTATGTAGAATGAGAGCAAACCCCACTCCCTTCTAGCTAACTAGGTAACATAGTTTACCTAGTTTGATAATGAAACATTTGCAAGAAAACAACCAAGTTCTAAGACTACCAAGGACTAACCCGCCCCATGCCAAAAAAGGATCTAATTATGGAAAACACCAACATCAGTACATGAAACTTATAGCAGAAGCCACAAATTTGCCACCCACACTCATGAAATTCAAAATGCCACAGATGTTCATATATCTCACAGCATGTGTTGTGCCACTGAAAAAAAACAATGGATAAAATATCTGTTAAATATTTCTCTGTACTACGGCCATCACAAATTTGGGAGGAAGATGTCCCTTAGATAGGAAAAAGGACATCTTGTTTCTTGAATACACAATAAATCTTTAATATAATGAATGCATCTAAAGGCCAGATACTAGCACATTTGTGGTGTCCTGTTGTCCCTGGATGCCCCAGAGTGGGCTTTCTGGAGATCATTTGTTCTATGCTGCAGAGAAGATGGAATGAAAGCAAATTACCAAAGAATGTTATGGTGACAATGAATATTTTGGCAGGAATTATGATAGTGAAACAGTTCCTTCAGCTGCCCTAGTTTAATAGGATCAGGATTGTATGTTCATGATTTAAAAAAACAAGATATATTTAAGCAATTTGGTGTGGAGATATGCATTAATAAACATAAACATGACCTCATTAAAAAGATGCTAGGACCCAAGTTAAATCTTTAATCAAAGTGGTATCTAGCTGCAATAGCTTAACTTAATTCATAGCAAATAATTCACTTGGAATTCTTCCTTTCTTAGCGATGGCTCAGCTGCAGTGAATGAGTCATCTGGATTTGTTGCTATCAGCATAGCTCTTGCAATATATATATATATATATATATATATATATATATATATATATATATATATATATATATATATATATATATATATATATATATTTCTGTTAGTATATTGGGGTTGTGATCATTTTAGGGATTATATCTCACTTTGGCAGGAGGGGAGTCAGACTAGTCTTTCAATGTAGATTCATTGGCGCTTCATGTAGTATTGTTCATGCCCTGCCATTTTATAAGGCTTATTATTTTTTAGGGGCAAAATGTATGAGACAATGAATGCAGTCAGTAATTTGAAGATATGGTACCATAATCTTTTATCTACCTTTTTTCCTGTGACTACAGACTTTTCCTTCCTTCCTTCCTTCCTTCCTTCCTTCCTTCCTTCCTTCCTTCCTTCCCCTTTCTTTCTTTCTTTCTTTCTTTCTTTCTTTCTTTCTTTCTTTCTTTCTTTCTTTCTCTCTCTCTCTCCCTCCCTCCCTCCCTCCCTCCCTCTCTCTCTCTCTCTCTCTCTTTCTTTCTTTCTCTCGCTCTCACACACACCACACACAGGGATTTAATTTGCAGAAGAAAACTGGCTCAAAAAAACTTATTTGGACCTTAAAGGTCTATGAAGTCTCAGGAGTTTTCATAATTTTAGATAAGTTTATGCAGTAATGACAGTGTCTATGAGAAAATTTTAATTGAATTAGTGGGATCACACTGTGCTCTGGCACCACAGTATAATATTTGAAGCCAAATGTTTTTCTCCCTACTTGAAGCAAGAACGCCTTCCATGAACTGCATGTAAATAAAAGTGAAAAATATCAAAACTGAAGCCACACAAATGAGTTGCTCTAAGATGTTGACAGCAGTGGTAATATCTTACTGAAAATATGGGATAATATATTACATAGCATGCATAAAATAGTACATTTCTAATATACAACTGCAGATGCTTTATATATCATCATGTTCCGGCATCTATTACAAACCAACATATATAAAAGCTAACACTCAGTAGTGCTGCTGAGAAAGCTCATAATATTGGCTCATAATACTTTTAATTTTTTTAGTACAAATTGAGCACTTATTCTGAAAGTCTTATCACATTAATAATTATTAATTAGACACAGTTTAAATGGCCATTCCATTTCTGCGCCTGGGTATTCAGCATTTATCAGCCTAGCAACAATAAACTATGACCATTTACTACAACTTGGTTTCTATAATTTAGGACATAGGAGTCTGTAAGGTCAAAGTGCCAGCTACAACCATCCAATCAACCCTCCCCTTTTATGGCATGTCACCGTGCAACTACAAAGGATGGAGTTCTCATCTTAACATTTTTACCCTTTTGCAGCCATCCCTAACACAGGAACACTATTTAGTAATAAACTGTAATTTAGTATTGTCATGGGTAAATGCCTTATTCTTGAATGGGGGAAATGTATGCTCATAGAGTATCAAGGGTTAATTTATTCTTCCTTTCCTAATGTATTCATCTGTAACCACTCCTACTCCCTAATCCCGCCTCATTGATATAAAAGGGGATACACGCTCCTCCTCTTTGCTTCTATCTGCAATCACTCAGTGAATATAGAATGCCTGCTGTAAATAAACAATACTTTGTTTGAATACTATAATTCTGAATTTTTTATTGAGTCTGATCCTCGAATTACGGCAACATTTTGGTAGCAGAGGATGGTTGGCTGACTCAATAAAAAACAGACGTGCCAAAGAAAGAAAACTTCAGAAACAAAAGAGAAAGACCCAACACCAGGGCACACAACAAAGAAATGGAAACAGATCAAGAAATGATCGATGAATCTACAACTATAATGGCAAGAGAATCTGAAAACTCCACTACAGACAACGAAGAGGTAATCGATGAACCCGACGACCAAGAAGCGAGCGAGACAGAAAACAACACTCTCAGATCAGAAATACTAAGACTGCTGAAAAGCCAAAAAGACGACAAAAATCTCGTCGCGAACCTCCAAGACATCATAAAAGATAGCGGAGCAGCGAGAGAAAATCACACCAACGCACCAGAATCTAAAGATCTCAAAATGGTAAGCGAATTACCTATAGATGAGAGTGTAACTAAAAGAAAGACTAACGGTTCCACGCAAAATTTTGAATGGCAGCCATCTTGGTTTCAACAGACCAGCAAAATGGCCGAATCAGAACCAATCAGAAAGCAGAGTTCAAAATGGCTGGTGCGAAAAGCTTTACACAGCGTGAAAAATAAAAAAGAAAAATTCTATTCTTCAGAAGAATCTGATACAGACACCGAAGAAGCACCAACCGAACTGCAAATCAAAACAGCTATGAAAACACTTTTTGCAACTTTTGGTCCGAATTTAAAAATATCAAAAAAATTGACAAAAACAACAAAAGCAGCATGATCCAAAGGCAAAGATGCAGAAGCAAGCAAGCAAACGTCTCGGCATCTATCCACTTCAACCCAAACGACAAGAACACCAACGCCTGAACCCAGAGAGCCTTGCAAGTACTCGCCCACACCACAAACACTTCTGGGAGCCAGAAGCCTCAACCAAGGCGACTTCGATGGAAAGAAGCAAGCCCCGATCATCACCTGGACGCCTAAAGTCGAACCAGAGAGCGAATCATCAGAGGAAGAACACTACGAGGGAGCTACAGCGACGAGAACCTCTCCCGACAGCTTCAGGAACGAAATGAACAAGGCGCATGTGCAAATACACACAGATGAATATAGAGACAAGGAAGAACAGAGAGAACCATTCAGACTAATCGCAAATATACCTACGCCATTCTGCAATTACCAGCATTTACAAGACCATGGACAGCCTCCAGTTGTAAGTAATGCAACAAATAACATTGGAAACTTGCCTAATGATTTTCCAAAATTGAGAATAGATGGTATTAATTTACAGGAATGGAGTCAACAACTCCAGGTTGTTTTCTTAAAAGAGAATTTATTATTTTTCATAACTAACCCTCCCAAAAAACCATGGACCCTAAAATTGGACTGCTTACACCACAGAGCATTCTATTTACTAATATCTAGTATATCACCTGCTATCTATCATAGTATTAAGCATAATCTAATTGTCTCAGAAATAATTCATTGTATGTTTAAATTGTTTCATAGTGAAAGTGTGGCAACCACAACAAGAATGTCTAAAAATTTCTTCTCAGCCAGGATAAAACCTGGAACTACTGTAAGTGAACATTTACTATCACTAAACAAAACTAGAGCAGAACTTCATTTAAGGGGAGAAATAATATCTGATCAGACAATGAAAAGCGTTATCATTAATTCATTAGACTCATCATGGGATAATTACATATCACATTTGGACACAATTAATTTAGGATATCTATCTATAGAGAGTTTATCAAATAGATTAATAGCTGAAGATAATTTGAGAAGAAGCCGCTACAGCGCATACAAAGAACACAGACAGAACAAAAGGGTAGTACTTCAAGACAGGTATCAAGAATCAATTGAGTGTTATAATTGTGGATCCAAAGAACATTATAGAAGAGACTGTCCAAAACCTCTTAGAGAAAGACAAAAACATGACACTAGAAACAGATACCATAACAGACAATCATCTATTGACAGATACAGACATAGAAACTCACCAAACTTTAGAGAACATAGAGGGGGCAGAGATAACTCAAGAGATAGAAACTCTGGATCATTGTATGGATTAGATCGGACGTTGCTTACCTGAATGTCCCTTCTCGACGCGCAGCTGGAGAATCCAAAGCTTCGGGTTGTTCAGTAGTTGATAGCCTACACTGAGTGTGTTCCTTTAAGATATTTCTCTTCAGACACGCCCACTTGCTCAACAGAATCCCAGTTTTGTTCACGAAGTAAGGAGCAGTAGAGTGTAAGGAAGGAATGTCCAGCAGCCAAGCTGGGTGGGTTGGATTCTCCAGCTGCGCGTCGAGAAGGGACGTTCAGGTAAGCAACGTCCGTTCTCCAACGCGCAGCTTGGAGAATCCAAAGCTTCGGGATTTATCCAAGCAAGTTCAGACAGGGAGGGAAACTGGCTGCTGTACGTCGTCTGAAGAGTTGCATACAGCTTGGAGCACCCGGCGGCCGAAGGATGCCTCCACCGAGGCAAAGGAATCCACCTTGTAGTGCCTGATGAAGGGATTCAAGGATGACCAGGTAGCCGCCCTGCATATGTCGGAAATGGAGGCATTAGTGGCCCAGGCGGCCGTGGTGGCGGCGCTCCTGGTGGAGTGTGGAAGGATTCTCTGCGGAACCGGTCTGTTCCGAGCCGAATAAGCCCTAGAGATGCAGGATTTAATCCATCTCCCAATTGTCGTGGAAGAAACCTTCCGGCCCATGGAAGCGGGCAGAAAGGAAATGAAGAGCGATTCAGATTTCCGGAAATGCTCAGTCCGTTTAATATACCAGCGCAGAGCCCATCGGACATCTAGCAGGTGCCAGTCTGCTTCTCGAGGATGTCGAGGTTCGGGGCAGAAGTCCGGTAGGATTAATTCCTGGCTTCGATGGAATGGGGAATTTATCTTAGGCAGAAACAAGGGGTCAAGTCTCAGTACCACGCGATTGGTGTGAAATATACAGAGATCGCTTCTCACCGATAGGGCCGCAAGTTCGGAAATTCGGCGAGCCGACGTGATCGCGACCAGAAACGCCACCTTTAGTGACAGAAAACGGAGGCTGATGGAGGCGAGAGGCTCAAATGGAGGATGCATGAGGGCCTGAAGGACCAGAGTCAAATCCCAGGTCGAGTAGCGATGTATAACAGGTGGGTGCAGATTGGCCGCGCCTCGAAGAAAGTCCCGAATCGTAGGGTCCTGCGAGAGAGGTAGCGTTGCAGAAGCCGAGAGGACCGTACTGAGAGCAGCAACCTGGCGACGAAGAGTGTTAGGCGCAAGGTGCTTGTCCATGCCCTCCTGAAGGAATCCCAACACTTCAGGAACGGAAGCAGACGTTGGATCCAGGTGGGATTTAGCACACCAGGAACAAAAGGAATTCCAAGTTGCATTGTACATGCGGCACGTAGATGGTTGCCTGGATGCCTGAATCGTGGGGATCGCATTGCTAGGAACGTTGACTCTCCTTAGCAAGATCCTCTCAAGCGCCAGGCGGTCAACTGCAACCACTGCGGATCTGGGTGCAGAATGACCCCCTGGCTGAGGACGACCCTGTCCCCTGGAATCCTCCACGGCCGTGCCACTGACAGGTCCATCAGATCTGCAAACCAGGACCTCCGAGGCCAGTGGGGTGCGACCAGAACGACGTCTGCCTCGTCTGATATTATCCTGCGGATCAGACGAGGAAGGAGCGGTAGAGGGGGAAAGGCATAGAGGAGACCCCTGGGCCAGGGAGAGGCGAGGGCGTCGACTCCCTCCGCCTGAGGACACTGGTACCAGTGAAGAACCTGGGGAGGTGAGTGTTGTCGCGGCTGGCAAATAGGTCGACTAGAGGCGTGCCAAATCTGCGGACGATCTCGGTGAACAGATCTGGGTGAAATCGCCACTCGGCGTGGTCCAAGTGTTGTCTGCTCAGCCAGTCCGCTGTGATGTTTGTGGTCCCGGCAATGTGCTCCGCCACAAGGGATAGGACGTGCGTTTCCACCCAGATCAGCAGTAGGGTCGTTTCCTCCATCAATGGACCCGAGCGAGTCCCCCCTGGCGGTTCACGTGCGCCTTTGCGGTTACATTGTCCGTGCGTATCAGGACATGGTGCCCCGACACAATCTGCTGGAACCATTGGAGGGAGAGACGGATCGCACGGAGTTCCAACCAGTTGATCCCGTTGCGACTCTCCTCTGCTGACCACGTTCCCTGGGCAACGTGGGATAGAAGATGACCTCCCCATCCCATCAGGCTGGTGTCCGTTGTCACTACCAGGCGCTGTAGAGTCTGGAAGTAGCTGCCCTGATGAAGGCTCTGGGAGGACCACCAGAGGAGAGACCTTGAGACCTCTGGCGGGAGGGATACTTGTGTGGAAGAATTGCTTTTCCTGGCTCTCTGAAAGGGGAGGAGGAACCATTGGAGCTGGCGGGAATGGAATCTCGCCCAAGGGACTACAGACAGGCAGGAAATCATTTTGCCAAGCAGTCGGGACAGGAGCAGCAAGGTTACCTTCCGAGAGGAGAGGACCTGGGATGTCAATGACTGGAGACTGGAACACCGGTCCGTTGACAGGAACACCTGGCCCCTTACAGAATCTATTAATGTCCCGAGATGGAGAATGCGAGTAGTTGGCTGCAACTGGCTTTTCGGGATGTTGAGGGAGAAGCCATGATGACGAAGGCAGCGACACACCACCGCTAGGTCTCGAGAGGCCCGGACCGGAGAGGGGGAGAGCACTAGGATATCGTCCAAGTAGCAGTGGAGGCGGACCGGATGTTGACGTAGATGGACCGCCACTGCTGCCAGGAACTTTGTAAAGGTCCTTGGGGCGGAGGAGAGGCCGAAGGGCATTGCTCTGTATTGGTAATGCCTGTTGTTGTAGGCGAAGCGTAGAAAACGATGATGGGACAGCCGTATGGGTACGTGGAGGTACGCTTCCTTCAAATCGATAGAGGTCATCCAGTCCGTTGGTCGAATGGAAGCCAGAATCGATTGGAGGGACTCCATTTTGAACTGATGGTATACGATAAATTCGTTCAGCCTCTTGAGGTCTAGGATGCCCCTGTGACCCCTGGACGATTTGGGGACCAGGAAGAAAATTGAATAGAAGCCGGTCCCGCGATGATGGTGGGGAACCGGTTCGATGGCTTGGATTTGAAGCAGGTGATGGATTTCTGTCTCCATTAGCTAGCGCTTGGCCAGGTTGGGAGAAATCGGGCACTGGACAGAGTGTGAGGGAGGTCTGGAGCGGAACTCCAGGGTAAGGCCCAGACGAATTGTCTGGAGCACCCAGGCGTCCGTTGTCGAGATTTCCCACTGGGAAAGAAAATGAGTCAGACGGCCGCCAATGGGAAGATGGATGTAGTCACTTCCCTCTTCTGAAGTTACGGGAGCCCGTACCTCGAAAGGGCCGTTTGGGTGCTGGGGCCTTTCGACCACAGTCTCTGAAGGAGGGTCTATCGAAGGAACGGTCGAATCCTTGAGAATAGGGCCTTGAGGAAAAGGATCCCGAAGGTCTGGCGTCGTTCCGAAAGGGCTGCCTGGTGGAGTAGGACGATGGTTTACGGTCTGCCCTTTTATAAGAGGATGGCATGACCTTCCGTTTATCCTTGTCCTCGACAAGGATAGGGTCTAAGGCTTCTCCAAAAAGACGGGAGCCTTTATACGGAGTTGAGGCGAGGCGCCATCTAGACTTGGCATCCGCTCTCCAATTCTTAAGCCATAATAAATGGCGAGATGTGACAGACGACACCAGGGCGCGCGAAGCGAACTTCGCGGCATTGAGCGAAGCGTCAGCCGTATATTCAGTGGCCGCCGCCAGTTTGTTGACATCTTGGCGGAGGCGTGAATCCGCCGGGGGAAGGCGCTCATGAAGTTGGCGGAGCCAGATTAAGCAGGCACGGCTGAAGAAGGAAGCCGAGGTGGCCACCCTAACCGCCCAGGCGGCCGCATTGTGTGTACGCCGGAAGGTAAACTCGGCTTTCCTATCCTCAGAGCGCAAACCGTCGGCGACATCGTTGGAAATTACGGAGGAAGCCGTGAGATTGGCCACAGGTGTGTCTACTGTTGGCAACTGAAGAAGGTCCTGGAGACTAGGCGCCGAACAATAAAGTTTCTTGTCTAGCCCCGAAGGAGCGGGCAAGGAGGAAGGCGTGGACCAGGATCGTTGAACCACCTCAGAAAAGAGCTGTGGGCATGGAATAAAGTCCACCTCCGGCTTAGGCGCCGTAAATAAGGCGTCGTGTTGTTGAGAGGGACCAGGCTGATCCACCAGAGGGGCCAGGTCTGCCATATTTGTGGCCAACTTTGCCTTATGCAGGAGCGACTTGAATAACGAGGGTCTAAAAAGTCCAGAAAAGGTTGGCTTTTCCGGTGGCATATCTACATCATCGGATAGTTCCATATCCGATGGGTCAGCCTCTCCCTCCTCCGGGGACGACTCCCCACCTTGTCCATAGTCCGATGGAGGACCGGACCCCAGGATCCTAGGTTGGTACTGGATAGGGACCGGTTGCGAGTCCCGGGCCAGAGGCGGAGGAGGAGGAAATCGCGGCTGAGTCCAAGCCCCATATGGTGCTTGCTGAGAAGTTGCTGCCAGGGTCCGGGTAACGGTGTCAGATATGACCTGCTGAATGTCATACTGAAAGGGCGGGTGGGACGAATCCGTGGCGCGCAATCCCGCAGCCGTGGGAGTAAAGGTTGCCTCTGGTTGAGGCCGTCGAGAAATGGAGGTGTTGCACGAGAGGTCCACCGGTTCCATGCAGTGAGTCGGAATCGCCTCGGTGAAAACTTTCGTGGCCGGTGGCTGGTGTAACGACCGTAGAGGTTGTTGCACAGCTTGATGGATGGGTTGGACAGCAACTTCAGCCACAGGTGAGAGTGGGGCCGGTAGGTGTGAGAATGCAGCCTGGGTTGACTGGCTGCGCACCTTCTCAAACTGACGCTCCAAAGCCTTGTGCCTCCTGGAGGCATCCTTGTCCACAGCTGATGAACGTTTGGTCTTTTTAGGGAATGGTGCAGCAGACGAAGACGAATGTGCTGAGCGTTTCCGTGACCTTTTGCGTTGCTTGGTCTGTTCGCAAAGGCGCTCTGGGGAGCTGTTGTTGTCCTCTAGTTCTGATGAGAGATCATGTTCCGCCATGTTAGGACCTTTCGTTTTCCTCCTTATTAATATATTATTAATTTGGTTTTTTTTTTTTTTATAGATGATGAAGATGAATTTCAAGTAAGTATCTTATTTTTTAGGTTATGTAGATAAGTTTTTTTTTAATTAATATTTATAACTGAATGTGAATCAATCAGGATGTTTTCTTTTTTTAAGGTAAAACAGATGATTACAGTAGAAGAACCAAGGAAGCATAGCAGGTAAGTCCAAAGAGAACAATGGGAGAACTAAGAACTCCAACAGTTATAACACAGAGGCAATGTCATAAGTCCAAGAAATTGCCGGCAGGAGGCTTTTGGCTTCCAGCAGCCAACTGCGCATGCGCAAGGCAGTTGCTGGGCAGAAAAAAACAGCCGTTGACTTCCTTGCACCAGGGTGGAGGGAATGGCTTCAGGGGAGGGCTGCAGAAGAATAGATGATTTTTTTCTCTGGCAGGGAGTCCTTTGCTTATCGCCTCCCCTGATGGTGGAAGCGAGGTGCCCAGCTGTAGGGAGGATTAGAGAAGGCTCGCCGGAGGGACAGGCAATCTGGCGTGAGCTGTCACAAATGGCGGCTCTGAGCGCTGAGGTGGGCGAAAAAGGGCGCGAAAATGTCAAATGCTCCTAGCGCCGCTGCCCAGCAAGCAAGAGGACGAGGAGGGAAGCCAACGATAGAGAAGAGCAGCTGAAGCCTCAGAAGAACTTCCAGCGCTGTGTGGGATGACTGGAGCTAAGAAAGGCCACTTGCGATTTTAAATTGAAGCTGCTGATTGAAGTATCGGCAAGGGGAAGTTGCGGCGCTGTCCCTGTGCTTCCCAGGCACGCGATCGTTCAGAAGCGATCCCAGTGCCAGCCACCAGATCAAATTTAAATGGGAAAGTGCCGCTGGGAGCAGGGCAACTATCCCAAGCCGCTAATGCCCGAGATCAAGTCCAAGGGGCGGGGGCAGTGTTACAGGCAGGCCGGGAAACCTACCCACACGCCAGTGGCTATAAAGTGGAACGGGGATTCAGATAAGTGGCCAGGGTCCCAGAGAAGGTAAAAAGTCCCAGACAGCCTGCCTGAGGTGGCAGGCAAAACTCACCCCTGGCCAACCAATCGAAGAGAGAAATTTAATCCAACAAAAATGCAGAAAATTATGAAGAGAATCCAAAGCTTCAGGAACAGTTTAGTAGAGAAATATGGAGAAAAATTCAGACAGTGTCACAGGCTCAACTGAGTGAACTAAACTGGGACTCTGTTGAGCAAGTGGGCGTGTCTGAAGAGAAATCTCTTAAAGGAACACACTCAGTGTAGGCTATCAACTACTGAACAACCCGAAGCTTTGGATTCTCCAAGCTGCGCGTTGGAGAAAAATACACTATAACCAAAAACCAAGACTCAAAGGATAATGCCTGGCTCATTGATTCCGGGGCAACAAATCACACAACACATGATAAGAAAATATTATCTTCCTTCATAGAAGATAAATTTGTAATTAAAGTAGCTAATCAAGAGGAAGTCCAAGTCATTGGAAGAGGAAATGTAGATTTACCCGGTCTAGGGAAAATAGAGGGGGTTTTATTAATACCCAAAATACCTCATAACATTCTTAGTGCAATAAAGCTAAGCAGGGACTCTAACATAAATATAATATTCTCAAAGGGAAAAGTAACTCTAGAGAAAAACAAAATAAACTTAGGTAATGTGATTACCAAAGGAGATTTACCATATTTAGTCACAGAGGAAAGATGGCTACACAACATTGATTCAAACATGGAAAATGACACTAGCATAGAAAATGAAAATAACAGTGACAGTGACAATGAGGAACACGAACCAGAACATAACGATGAAACCACATCTGTCAACAATACATATACCAACAAAAGGCCAATAATTGGAAAACCAATTCATGATGAATGTGCACATATATTACATAGAAAATTAGGACATGCTAGTTTTCCTGTAATACAAAAAATGATTGAACATGCTGAAGGTGTTAAAATAAAAGATTGTAAAAATTACTTGGAATGTTCAGTATGTAAGTCCTCAAAACTCAGAACCAAACCCAGACCAAAAAAAGCAACAAGATCATCAAATCATATTTTTAACCTGGTACATATGGATCTAGTTGGTCCATTAACTCCATCAATTACATACAAAAAACGATACTTTCTTACTATTGTAGACGACTATAGTCGTTATGGCTTTGTCTACACTTTAAAACACAAAGATGAAACATTTCAAAAGTTTAAAGAATTTTATAAACGTGTAGAAACACAACACAACATAAAAATAAAACAGATCATGACAGACAGAGGATCTGAATTCATGTCAAAGGAATTCTCCCAATGGCTAAAAGCCAAAGGGATGCTACATTTCACCTCTAGCCCTTTCTCTGTATTTCAAAATGGAGTAGCAGAACAAAAAAACTCGACACTACAAACCATGATTAGATGTACATTAGAAGATGCTGGTTTAGGCAAACATTTCTGGTCAGAAGCACTATTATATTCCAATTATACTCTTAACAGACTTTGGTCAAGTGTCATAAATAAAACACCATATGAATTGATATATAGTAAAAAACCCAAGATAGCCCACATGCATGTATTTAGAGTTACAGCGGATGTACATATACCGAAACAATTGAGACGTAAGGGAGATAATGTATCTAGAAGGCTCAGGTTCATGGGCTATGAAACAGGCACAAAGGGATATAGATTTATTGACAATAATAACAAATTCATAATTTCTAGGACAGCTGTATTTCACGAACAGGCCAATTGGTCTAAGATACATCTTAATGAGATATTTCCAGCAACAAGACCAGACATTAAAACTCAAGGTAAAACAGAAAGAGAAGGACATAACTACAGTGCACTAAAGGGCAACAACAAAACATGGATGGGAAATTGTCCCAAAATCAAAATAGATTCATTAACACAAAAGGAAGCAAGATATTTACACGATAACGACAGCAGACCAGAAAGAACAATTAGATGTAACAGGAACCAAGTACCAAATAGATATAAGGATTACATAATGCATATAAATAATGATATATCAACACCCAATACATATGAGGAAGTATTAAAACTCCCCACAGAAGAAAGAAAGAAATGGGAATTAGCCATGGCCAAAGAAATGGACAGTTTGCGAGAACTCAAAGTATTCACCCCAACACCAGCTCCAAAAGA
Organism: Arizona elegans; assembly: GCA_022577455.1. Lineage (NCBI taxonomy): Eukaryota > Metazoa > Chordata > Lepidosauria > Squamata > Colubridae > Arizona > Arizona elegans. The sequence continues at coordinate 68,073,394 of JAKOOJ010000002.1, read as the reverse complement.
CAAAACAATTATTGGCACTAGGTGGATATTCAAAATTAAAAATCTAGAAGAGGGCAACACGTTATATAAAGCAAGACTAGTTGCACAGGGCTATGCTCAAAAGTATCCTGAGGATTATACCGACACATATTCTCCCACTGTAAGGACTGAAAGTGTTAAGACAGCTTTAGTAATAGCCTCAGCCCTTAATCTTGATGTCTTTCAATACGACATACAAACTGCATACCTACATGCAAAACTCGATAAGGAAATATATGTAAGAGCTCCTCATAGTCAAAACACAAATAGAAACGAAACTTGGTTACTAAACAAAAGTTTGTATGGATTAAAGCAATCCGGCAAACATTGGTATGAATGCTTGGTCAACGTACTCAAAACTATGAACTTCAATGCCACAACTGCAGACAATTGTTTCTTTGTTAGGAGAGATGGTGATTCACTAGAATTTGTGTTAATTTATGTGGATGACATTTTGTATATTGGCAAACATAAAGATAAGAGAGGTACATTTGTAACAAAATTAGGAGAACATTTTTCATTAAAATCATTGGGGAAAGTAAATAAATATCTTGGAGTTCAAATTAGTAAAACTAAAAAAGGATTTAGATTGTCTCAGAAGGATAAAATTATTGAACTCTTGAACAGATGCAATATGAATGATGCAAAGCCTTGTGATACCCCAATGCAAGCTGATTTTCTAAAAAATATGAATCAATCATATCTTGAATTTAATGATAATACACTTTACAGATCAGTTATTGGTTCTCTTTTATATATTGCTAATTGGACCAGACCTGATATTGCTCTACCCCTTAATTTATTATCCAGATATGTCAGTAAGCCTTTGATTTATCATTGGGAAGCCATTAAAAGAGTGCTAAGGTATTTGAAACACAGCCTAGACTTTTGCTTACTGTTAGAACCCAACAATGTTAAAGAGCCTATTCTTACTTGATACGCTGATGCTGACTGGGCAGGCGACACTAAAAGCAGGAAGAGTACTTCCGGCTATGTATTCTTTCTTAATAATTGTCCAGTCTACTGGTATACTGGAAAACAAGATTTAGTAGCTACGTCAACGACTGAGGCAGAGTATATTTGCTTGTCAAAAGCTTCTAATAATCTCATATGGTTCAATGATCTATTATCAGATGTTTGAAGAGTCCTTCATTACCATTTATTATACATGAAGATAACAAAGCTGCAATAGAGATATCTAGAGCAGATGCTATTGGTCAGAGATCTAGACATATAGATATCAAATACAAGCACGTAAGGCAATTATCTCAAAATGGATTCATTAGAGCTATTCATTGTGAAACCACAGAACAAATAGCTGATATATTGACTAAGCCTTTACAATCAAAACAACATAAATATTTAACTTCAAAATTACAAGTTTTATATTGTTCTGAATCTGAATGTAACTACTGTTGTATGTCGAATCGGCATTTAGAGGGGGATTTGTCATGGGTAAATGCCTTATTCTTGAATGGGGGAAATGTATGCTCATAGAGTATCAAGGGTTAATTTATTCTTCCTTTCCTAATGAATTCATCTGTAACCACTCCTACTCCCTAATCCCACCTCATTGATATAAAAGGGGATACACGCTCCTCCTCTTTGCTTCTACCTGCAATCACTCAGTGGATATAGAATGCCTGCTGTAAATAAACAATACTTTGTTTGAATACTATAATTCTGAATTCTTTATTGAGTCCGATCCTCGAATTACGGCAACAAGTATAAAACATGGGGGCTGCTTTACCTCTGGCTCTGAGTTGTATTTGTCACTCATTTTTTACAAGAATAAATGTATAGGTTTTATAGTGATATTCTAACCTTAGAAGTGCTGGTTAAGAGAAGTAAGTTTCATTTTGTTTACTTGGGGATTAAACCACATGAACATGGATGCTATTTAAATTAAGAGCTATAATTAGATTTTTGTTCCATATGCTTCATATGGGTTTATTTTTGTTTTGCTGCCCTTCTTTTATCTGAGAAAGCAAGCATTTTGTTGTATTTTATTTTACCTGAAGGCATAAACAGATTGAAGAAACTTTTCTTTCTTTTCTTTTTTCTTTTTTGTCTTGCAGCGAGATAAAAAAACAAGCTCTTCTTCCTTCTGGACTAAATAAAAAGGAAGTAAGGAAAAAAAAAAACATGATTTTTTTTAAATCTTGCCCTGTTCTTTCTACTGTATTGTATATTGAAGACTGGTCTCAAAAAATGTGGTCATAAATAATTATCATTACATTCATAAAGAACGCTAAAAACTGCATGTGCTGTTACTATGGCTTTGTCTCATATATATATATATATATATATATATATATATATATATATGCTTCATATGTACAGAACTCATACCATTTCATACAAATAATAAAAAAGCAACATATAAAAGAAAATGACCTTCTTGTAAGCTTTGATGTTGTATCACTATTCACACAAATACCTGTCAAAAAAGCCCTGTCATCAATTAAAAACAAATATCAACTACCAAAACATATCACAGATTTAACAGAACATAGTTTATCCAACACATATTTCATACACAGAGGACAGAGATATAAACAAGTAGAAGGTGCACCAATGGGATCACCATTATCACCAGTCATCGCTAATCTTTTCATGGAAGATTTCGAATCCAATGCTTTAGAAAAAACTGTTAACAAACCAAAATTATGGCTCAGATATGTTGATGACACTTTTGTGATCTGGCCACATGGAAAAGATAAACTGGAAAACTTCTTAGTATATTTGAACAGCCTCCATCCCAAAATAAAGTTCACCATGGAGATAGAATCAAAAAACCAGTTACCTTTCCTCGATGTATTAATTTATAAAAAATCTGATGGCACCTTAGGACATACCATCTATCAAAAGAAGATACATACGAACCGCTATCTCAACGCCAAATCACACCACCATCCAGCACAAATAAACTCTGTTGCCAAAACATTAACCACAAGAACTAAACGTCTGGCTGATGAAGCACATTTACAAACAGAATTATATACACTAACTAATGTACTGACATCAAATGGGTTCTGTAGAAATAAAATCATCAGTATGATCCAACATGCAACACCTAGACAGAAGAAAAAACAACAAGAGGAACAAAACAATGGGAAAGCCATCTTGCCCTATATAAGGGGAACAACAGATAAAATTAGCAAAGTACTACATAGACACAACATCAAAACCATATTTTGCACAGATAGAAAGATATCGTCCATTCTGAGAAACCCTAAGGACAAAATAGAATTAGAAAACAAGGCATATACAAAATCCCGTGTGCTTCCTGCCCATCAACATACATTGGACAGACCAACAGAAGAATGAGTGTGTGCATCGAGGAACACAAAAACTCAATACAAAAGCAAGAACACACATCATCATTAGTTCAACACATAAATACAACAGGACATAATATTAATTTTAATAACACAAAAACAGTTGCAAAAATAGAACATCTCAATGGCAGAATAATCAGAGAGGCAATTGAAATAGAGAAAAGACCATATTGCATGAATAAACGGGATGACACTTCACGTCTGCCTACTATTTGGAAACCTGCTCTCATAGATAGACGAATCTTAACACCAAATATAAAACATAGATCAAGTATTAATCAAAAAGCATGTACAAGTCCCAACCAAATCATATTCAAACCAGCCACAAAGATGAAGCCATGCCACCTGGTGGAGAAAAACCGACCATACACCCGAAGCCAAGCCAATAAACACATACTGGGACTCCCAACCAATCAGAATGAAAAGCTGGAGCCATCCCAGACTACCAGCACCAGATTTGAAACAGTAACGGCAGTTACTGCAAAAGACTCCTCACATAAGCCTGATGATGGCAGATGAGATTCTGTCGAAATGTCGCTTCTACCCTTTTAGAGATATATCCACAATTACACGGGAAGAAACCCAAAATATTAACTATACACACATATATACCCGTGAAAACTTACACACACACACACACACACACACACATTATATATAAATTTGATTTATATGCTGTCCTTCTCCGAAGACTCAGGGCGGCTTACAATGCGTTAAGCAATAGCCTTCATACTTTTATATACCATATTTTCCGGCGTATAAGATGACTGGGCGTATAAGACGACCCCCAACTTTTCCTGTTAAAATATAGGGTTTGGGCTATACTTGCCATATAAGACTACCTCTCTTCCAATGCACACCAAATAAAAATTAAAAAACATCAACTGCCTCACCTACAATGTAAAAGCAGCTGTGCTAGTCCCAAAATGGCCCCTGCAACAAGCAGGAACCTCACACAGCCACAAAAAGCCCCCTAAAAAACTTTCACACTCTACACACACACAACACAACTGGCTCACCCACAATGTAAAAGCAGCTGTGCTAGACCCAAAATGGCCCCTGCCACAAGCAGGAACCTCACACAGCCACAAAAAGTCCAAAAAACCAATTTTCACACTTTACACACAGAAAATTCCACATACAGCTTTGTGAGATTTTGTGTGTTTGTGTAGTTAGAGTGAAACACTACAGAAACACACTAAATCTCAGAAAGCTGCGCAAATATTATTTTATTTTATTTTATTTTTATATGAAAGCTAAATTTAAAACTTCCTAAACTTTAAATGGCTAGGTCTAAAAAAGAACAACTAAAAAAAACCCCAATTGACTATTTTTTTTAAAGCTCCCAAAGGGGAAAAAAACTTACCCAATAGAACAGGGGTCTCCAACCTTGGCAACTTTAAGACTTGTAGACTTCAACTCCCAGAATTCCTCAGCCAGCTTTGCTTTGCTGGCTGAGGAATTCTTGGAGTTGAAGTCCACAACTCCCTGCTTGCTTGATTGCAGGCAGGGAGTTGCCTGCTGATGGAATAGATTCAGGCAAGCGAAGCAAGGCGAACGTTGCGACTAGCAGCTGAGGTAAGCAAGCTGGAGGGGGAAAACTTTTTTCCTTTTACATGGCTCTGGCCATCCAGCTGAGTTGCAGGGAACTCAGCTGGGATCGTCAGAGCTGGGATCGTCAGAGTAAAAGGGAAAAAACTTTTTTTCCTTTTACATGGTTTCTGGCGATCCCAGCTGAGTTGCAGGGAACTCAGCTGGGATTGTCAGAGCTGGGATCGTCAGAGCTGGGATCGTCAGAGCCATTTAAGGCTCATCAGAGCCTTTCGGGCTGGTCTGCCTGGTTACAGGAGAACGACACCCGGCGTATAAGACGACCCCTGACTTTTGAGAAGATTTTCATGTGTTAAAAAGTCGTCTTATATGCCGGAAAATACGGTATTTTATACAAAGTCAGCTTATTGCCCCCACAATCTAGGTCCTTATTTTACCTACCTTAGAAAGGATGGAAGGCTGAGTCAACCTTGAGCCTGGTGAGATTTGAACTTGCAGTAATTACAGGCAGCTGATGTTAATAACAGTGTTTTAGTCTGCTGCGCTACCAGGGCTCTATATATATAATTTGTGCATGCAAATATCTATCTTATGGCTTCATATCTACCTGCATGCAAATGCCTTTCATGTAGGCAGACTGATACTTATCTATATTATGTATTTTAGCTTTATATTTTTATTTTTCCTCAAAGATCCAGAGTAATGTACAAAAAAGAATAATATTTTTTAATGTTACGGGATAGTATTTTCCCCCCAAAAGTACTTTGTCATTACTTCCTTCTTACTGCTAAGAGAGAGAGAGAGAGAGAGAGAGAGAGAGAGAGAGAGAGAGAGAGAGAGAGAGAGAGAGAGAGAGAGAGAGAGAGAGAGAGAGAGAGAGATTGGTCCAAAGCAGGGGCGGGTTTCAAAACCGTCACTACCAGTTCACTCGTGGGTGCGTGGGTGCTCACGCACATGTGCAACGCTGCTGCGCATGTGCAGAAGTGTCCGGGTGGGTGGGCGGAGCCTCCCACCACTGCTACCAGTTCGCCTGATCTGGGGCAAACCAGTAGCAACCCACCACTGGTCCAAAGTCACTCAGATGACTTCATGCCCAAGGAAGGACTAGAATTCACATTGTCCTAGTTTCTAGCCTGGTGCCTTAACCGTTACACCATACTGGATGTCAATCTTATGAAATAACTTGATAAAATAAAACAGTCTTCCATACTAAAAAAAAAAAGACAAAATATTCCATGTAAAGTGGCCCACAGCCTGTTGAACAAGAGCAAGCCAGATGATTATCCTGCTTGAGTGACTTGAATATTAGATAATTTGCAAAGAAAATTATCAGTCCATATTAAATATCACATGGACAGAATCTGGTGAGATGGTGGGATGAAGGCAGGTGGGATTCATTTCAACCTGTGGAATCAAAGAAAGGTAGATGTCTCAGAAGAATATGCTCTGCCACATGGGTCTAAGACAACTCACCTTGATTGACTCACACTGGCCAACTTGTCCAGTTATCTCTCCCTGGCTGTTTTGCTTTGACCAAGTCAAGTTGTCACAGCCAACTTGCTGCAGCCAACTTGCAACAAGACAATTCAATGCAGGATAACTCAAGAGAGGGACACAATGAATCACAATGGGCCTTGTCTTGCTTTAGGTTTGAATCTTCACAAGGTAGAAGTCCTTGAGGCTAGGATGAGCCAGAGTGCAGACTCCCAGTGGCCAAGCTGTGGAGCAAGAGTGGCATCCCTTTCGTTGGAAGTGTGGCAGTCCCTGCGTGGATCCAGGCCAAGGGTGCTGTGTGTCTGCAAGAGGAGGCCTGTCACCACCACCGCTTCATCCTGGTGCACCTGCTGCAAGGGCCAGCCTCTCTGATGACATCCAGGTACCAGTCCCATGCATCCGATCTCACCAAATGCACAGAACTGGAAGGAGAACCTATGTGGGGTCAGGATTCTTTGGTGAGATTATTAGAGCAAGAATGATAGAATCTTAGATATTTGGTCAAGGTAAGATTATGGCTTGCACACTAGTCAAAGTTGAACACAGTTCCTCCTAGGCAATGAAGACACTTATGCATTTAGTGATATTTTGGAATCATGAACTTCACACTATCCAACACAAGCTATGGATCTACTGTTACTTCAATAGTAATAAATCTCTTCCAGATGTGGCCCATTTCTAATTTGCAGGCCTGAAAGGCTTATATCCCCAGCATTTCCTTTTTATCTTGATTCATTTTTATTTCTCCTTTTCTAGATTGGCACTACCTCCAGACAACTGTGTACTATTTCCTGACTGAGATGGAAAAGAAAGAAGGGGGGAAAAGATGATCCAATACAGATCACAAGGCATCTCAGATCCCCAGATGATCTCATCCATATTGATACTAAACAGCAGTGAAGACAGTGATTTGCAACTGCCATTCCACAGAAGAGCTTTTGTAAATAAGTGTGTACCTCCTGAAATCCCAGAAGTCCTAATTCCATGCTCATTGACCCAAGTAATATCTCATGATCAACAGTTAGAAAATCCCCAGACAGATTCAAGAAAATGAGTCTGGTAGCATTGCTCTCCTATAATTCAGAGAAAATATCCAACGTTCCATAAATGGAGAGGAAAAAAATCCTTTTTATTCCTTTGCTTTTTTCCCCCCTAGTGATAATCTCTTTTCAATAGCTGACAGTAATGCTGAAACTGGAAGAAATATCTGACCCAGCTTTGGGTTCTTTCTGTTAATTTGCATTAATTCCCCTTCTTTGCCTTATGTTAACAATCATTAATGCAACATCTGTCCTGAGGTGCTTATATCTGAATACATCCAGATGTTTTATGCAGTGTTTTGTGCATTTCTGCATTCCACCAGAATATTACACTATGCCAACTCCTCTGAAAATAATGAATATAGTTCATAAAATAAAAACCTCATCTTTAAATAATTATTCTATAGTTATGCTTACAGTAAGACATTTTACTGTATATTTTACTATCAGGTGTGGGTTCTACTTACCTTTACTACTGGTTCGCAATGGAAGCATGCACACACTTCTGCACATGCACAGAGGCTTCTGCGCATGCACAAATCACCCATGATGACATTGTGGTGGGTAGGCGGAGCCTCCCACCAGTTTTACTACCGGTTCTATAGAACCGGACCAAATTAGGAGCAACCCACCACTGTTTACTACAGTATTTTATCAAGGGCTGTAAATTGTTTTCTTTAATCAAATGTCAAAAATCATTTGATTAAAGAAAATCAGCAGGTAGCTTTGAGATGAGGCATTATTGAGGAATATACAACATCTCTCCTTTCCTCTGATAGATGCCCCAAAACAGTTAATTGTTTTCCTGGAAATTAAGCTAAAAGCCTGTTTTGGATTGGAATTCTTATTTCTTAAATAGCAAGTTCATATGTCTTGCTGTATTCCTTCTTTTGTGTTACTAGGGATCTAGATAGCCTAAGGAGCACTGCCTATTTTTGCTTAGCTTCATCTTGTATGGCACATATTTGTGATAAAGATAACTTGAAAAAGATAACTTTTTATATAGACTGGCTTTGAAGACAATCTAGAAACTGGTGCAAAATGTAGTTTCCAATATGCTGATAATTAGTTTAACAGGATAATATAATATGGTAACAATTCTGAAAGTGTGTTAATTGTTTTTAGTTCTGGGCTAAATTATAGGGGATATCACCATTTATAGTTTGTAACATAAACCTTCAGATTTAAAGCTTCTTTGAGACACATTATAACCATTAGTTAATATGAATGCATAGCAATTAATAAGTAGAGAGGGGGAAATCATATAATGATTAATGAGAACAATCCAGTAATTAATAAGGAATGAGGTTTGGCAAAGTTCACGTATAAATTTCAGCAAGAGCTGAGTATTTCTAGAAGTCTAACCATTCTTTAGTTGCAGGCTAATGAATATTTGACATGTGGTTCAACATTTTACAAGCTTTAAATTAATACAAAAAACATTAGCAACTAGATTACTTTTTATCTACTTTGGAGAATACTCAAGACTCAGTTCAACTGAGAAATCATCTTTTGTGATTTCCTGAATACTACAGTTCACATATTCCTTTGTTGAAATATGTAGCCTCTAGATACCATGTGGCAGAAGGTGATATTTGAAAATGGCATTTAGCTTTAATTTGATTGTAGACAATTAGAAGTTTACCTCCACCATCTTCTGCCATCAGCTAAACTGGCATGGCTAAAACTTACCCAGTTCCAATATTCTGCAGAAGTGATTGGCCGAGGAATACACATTTGTCTACATTTGAAACAGATAGTCTTTCTTCCCAAGAAATCAATTGGTGGACAGATAGAGAAGGCATTAAAGAAAAATTGTACATGTAGTCACATTATGTTATGAAAGAAACCTTGTTAAAATATCAATTGTTGCCTTAAGATCTCTTACAATTCAGGACCAAGGGACCGATCTCTGAATTAAAGTTGGATAATCAGATGTCCTCCAATTTTGATGTCAATTTTGACAATTACTACATACACACAAAAATAGACTATAATTCTATTTCAAATCTCTTTTATAAAGTAAGCACTTCCATGTCCAAATTCCTCAAAGGGAGTTTGAAAATAATCCCCTGTCTTCTTTAAACCTGTTCACTAAAAAAGAAAAAAAAATCTTTTCCTCTTGCACATCTAACTTAATTTGTCTGGTTGATTTTTTTTAAAAAAATCCCAATAGTACTTCTGAGGAGTAGCTGAAAAGATGTCAAGCCACCATTCCTGTTGAAAGATTTGAAGCCCATTCAATGAAGCAGACATTTCTGCAAGTGAGGACATGGCCAATGCACAGGCTCCCCTGAATTGTACCATGAAACAAAGATGTAAATATGACCAATTTCAATTGGATTTCAAATTCCCAGCCAGAAATAAATTGGTTCAGCTTTCCGCAGCTGATGTCATAAGATAATAGAGATCTGAAGCTATTGTCCCGATGGAACAGAACACTTCTATGCCTTCATTTTCAACCTAATCATTGTATCTAATTTCATTAAAAAACCTACAGTATTTGGTGTTATGAAAATTGCCTCTTATATTCTCTATTATCACATTTAAGAAATGGAGAGCACAACACCACAGTAAAGATAAAGTCATCTACCTTTTTGTATAAACTCATCCCTAGCTAATGTACTGAACTTGTGTTGTTGCTGAGTAGCTTAACAGTAAATCAAACAAAAATAGATACTCAATCTATATTAACCACAAAAGGATCCATTCACTGTTTTGTTCTAATACTCTTCTGTCTTTAAAAAAATTAAGCCATGTAACAGAGAAATATTAATCTCAGAAGTCACAACCTTGTACTATGATTGTGTGGTCTGGAATATCTGGAGTTATTCCTCTGCTGTTAATGATTAAGAGAAGAGATAAACTGGATTGGTTTATATTATCAATTACTGCTATCCATATCATATTTTCTATCCTTTATTTTGCATTTCCAAAGCATTTTTTATGGTGCATTCTTCTAAGTGGTCCTAAAATTATGCTTCTATTTCTTCTGTACTTCTGCCTGGAGCTATGGACAGCAATCTCTTTGGCAGTCAAATATATGCTGAAAAATCTTGCTTTCTAATTGCTTTAAAATATACTACAGGAGGCACAATATGTTCCACTTGGCTCTGAATGTTTTAAAATCAGGAGGAAAGACAGCTGGTTGAATGTCTTTTGCTTCTCAGAGGAAACTAACATGTGATCTGGTGAACATAAATCAAAATATTTTTCCTTTTTGATTGCAACCTCATTTTCTGGTTTTTTGCACTCTTTAAAAGCAGTATGGCAGGTGAAACCTAATTTATTAAGAAAAGAAATTAATATGAGCTCAAGCTGTATCTAAGATCTGTTCTATACATCCATGGCTTCATTTTTTTTCCTGAAAAAATTGTTGCAATTGAACCTTGAGAATAGTTGCTCAAAAGACTACCAGGTGCAAAAGACCAAACTTATAGGTCCCCATTGATTTTCATTAATTTTTCAAAATGTTCTGTAATTGCTGAGTTTTAGTTTTTGTTTTTTTTTACTTCTACCTGCTTTCCTTAGAACTATATGTGGCAGGTAACAATGAGATTAATAGCATATCATTTGAAATCAGAAGTCAGAATTAATGCCATTTGAGAGTTACTTTTGAATAATTTTTTGTGTACTTCCTCATATACATTGACTGTAGTTTGTACAATTCTCCCTTGTCTAGTAGACCCTTAGGGGAGTGAAAGAATGTTAGTTCTTTTGAATGCAAAGCTTTCCCTCCAATCAATCTCTTCTTTGCCATCTGCATTCCAAGGTATTTGATACCTTAGTTACAGTTGTGTCATGCACAGCGACTACCTGAGAACGTACATTCTGTTGCATTCTGATCAGGTCAAAACACATTATCATATCTGTCCTTCTTTCAGGCCTGCCTTTAGGACAATGGGAAGATGATAATCACCATCCTTGGTAACAATCTGATATCTACCACTTCTTGATGAAACGTTGTTAACCACAACTTTGTGGTGTGCCCCATCTTAGCATAATCTATGAAACCAGAATCAGCTTCTTGCCTAATTTATGGTCACTAGCCATGGTCATCCCTATCTTCAAAAAGGGTGACCCCAGCCTAGTTGAAAATTACAGACCAATCTCATTATGTTGCATCACATGCAAAGTCATGGAACCAATCATAAACCAATCCATTGCCCTTTACTTAGAGGCAAACAACCTACTCTCTAACAAGCAGTTTGGCTTCAGAAAAAATTGTCCTGAAATCTGCAACTCTTACACTGCAGAAACATATGGACTTCATAACTCGATCAGGGTAAAGCAATAGATGCAATTTACATAGACTTCTTAAAGCCTTTGATTTAGTAGTACACGACAAACTTCTTCTAAAACTAAAATCTTATGGCATTTCCAGATCCCTGCACAAGTGGATAGCTGCGTTCCTATCAAACAGGCAACAAGTAGTCAAAATAGGGAACCCCTATCAAACCCTGCACCTGTTAACAGTGATGTCCCCCAAGAAAGTGTTTTAGGACCCACACTCTTTATACTTTACATAAATGACCTTTGTGATCATATTATAAGCAACAGTCTTCTCTATTCAACACCACTGACAATACTGCTACCCTACAAAAATACCTTGACTATCTGTCAGAATGGTCAAACAATTGGCAACTCCAAATCTCATCCAACAAATGCACTGTCTTACACATTGGCCAAAAAATAAATAAATAAATAAAAATCAAAACACAAAATACAAGCTGGGCGGATACGACCTTGTAGACAACCCTCACTCTGTCAAGAACTTTGGAGTACTCATCTCAAATGATCAAAGTGCTGGAGCTCACTGTAACAGCATTGCCAAAAAGGCATTAAAAGTTGTTAAGTTGTTAACCTAATCTTGCATAGCTTCTTCTCTGGTAATCATTGGCATTCTTCAGTCCCAAGAGACTATGGTATTGTGCTCTGGAAAGAGGTCCTAAAACAGCATCTAGTGTGACTAAAAAGGCCAATTTGAGAGTGGCAATCCCTTCCACACTGAGGGCAGATACATTGTGTCCCCTGCCCAGCCCCCAGATTTCGCTGGTTCTGGGACTGCCTCTTTGCCTCAGCCTGCCAAACAAGTGTCTCTTCGAATTGGAGAAGGCCATGCTGCGTCTTTAGCTTCCAAGCTGAACGATTAGAGATCAAGGTTTCCCAGTTATTAATGTCCTTTCCCAGGGCCTTTAAGTCCCTCTTGCAGATATCCTTATATCGCAGCTGTGGTCTCCCTCTGAGGCGCTTTCCCTGGACTATCTCTGGTAATATTGTACTACTAACTAGAGCATACAAAACATTTGCTAGACCAATTCTCGAATACAGCTCATCTGTCTGGAATCCACACCCTATATCGGACATTAATACAATTGAGAGAGTCCAGAGATATTTCATGAGAAGAGTCCTCCATTCCTCTACCTGCAATAAAATAGCTTAAGCCACCAGACTTGAAATTTTGGGCTTAGACAACTTGGAACTATGCCGCCTTTGGTCTGACCTAAGTGTAGTACATAAAATTATCTGCTACAATGTCCTACCTGTCAATGACTACTTCAGCTTCAACCACAACAATACATGAGCTTAATATAAGCTTAAGGTAAACCGCTCCAAACTCGATTGCAGAAAATATGATTTCAGCAACAGAGTGGTTAATGCCTGGAATGCACTACCTAACTCTGTGGTTTCTTCCCCAAATCCCCAGAACTTTAACCTTAGACTGTCTACTGTCGAACTCACCCCATTTCTAAGAGGTCTGTAAGGGGTGTGCATAAGTGCACCAGCATGTCTACCATCCCTGTCCTAATGTTCATAATTATGTCTATACTTATATCTGTTATCTAATACATGCTTGATGAAATAAATAAATTAAAAAAATATATTTCGGCAATAGGCAAAAAAAAAAAAAATCTTACTGCATCCTCTCATTCAGAGCATTCTACTCTGTTCTAATTCAACCAACATAAGAATGACATTCCTGAGAAAGAAAGAAAAAGAAGATCTTATGTTTCAGTGGCTTAGTGCTGGTTAAAAGAGAATAACCTGGTTACCCTCAAGAAGAATTTCCTCAGGCTTTCTAACCTAATATTCTAAGGATTTCTTTGCTTGTAGAGATTTGAGGAACCTCCTGCTCATTTCTCATTTGGGAAAGTCATTATACAAGTTTTAGTTCCCCGTCAAAGCTATTCTCTTTTACAAACATACCCCCCACATTATGTAGAATTTAGCATATAAATTGTACTATGAAATATTTCATACAAGTCAAAATGTATATGTTTAAAGATGTATATGGCATTGTAGAGAAATGTGATTATATAAGGAGAATGAAACAATGCCTTATATGGCAAGAAAGAAGGAGAACAAAATAGAAAGGTTAGTGAGATTTCTACTTTGGAAACATTCAAAGGAAAGCATAGTACAGTATGACATTATGATATGATAAGATACATGATATGTCATGAGTGTGTTATTTTAAACAATCAAGTTAATGTTTAAAATCTCAGACCAAGGTATAAAGAAGACACATCCACATTTTAAAATAAAAATTGTAGTATACTTAAGATTGGGAGTTTTGAGAGGACTTTTTGACATGATAGCTTTAGCTGTTCAACTCCCATGCCCAAACTGACTGGAAATAAAGATGGCTTAAGAAATTCATTTTCACATGTCAATCCCTTCCTTCAATTGGGCCATTGTGATAGCCTGATATTGTGTTCAAACCACATTTACCATGGGCATGATTGGTAGATCCCATTGCTTCTTTACTACTCTTGGAGAATCTAAAAAAAGAAAAGAAAATGGGGGGGGACATTGCAGTTCTATCATTTTTTCCTGTCTCACTGGCTTAAAAAAGGAAAATGGCAGAACTTTTGTCACTGGGCTTTTAAAAAAAGTAGGGCCACATTTCCCTCTTCTATCAATATACTTATTTTACCTCATTTTATTTTTTTAGAAAAAAAGACATCTTTTTTTCCCCACTATTTCCTCAGGCAATCTGTTTTTTAAAAAGGAGAAGAAAAGGCATTACTGACACAGCTATTAGTTGGACATGAGGCGTTGGCCAACAGCAGGGCTGTACCAGTGATGGAATTCAATTTTTTTTACTACCAGTTCTGTGGGCGTGGTGTGGCTTGGTGGGCGTGGTTTAGTGGGGGAAAAGATACTGTAAAATCTCCATTCTCACCCCACTCCAGGGGAAGGATACCTCAAAATCCCCATTCCCTCCCCACTCCTGAGGGAAGGATATTGCAAAATCTCCATTCCCACCCCACTCTGGGGCCAGCCAGAGGTGGTATTTGCCGGTTCTCCGAATTACTCAAAATTTCTGCTACCGGTTCTGCAGAATCTGTCAGAACCTGCTGAATAGCACCCCTGGGCTGTACCATATGTAATCCACTGAGCTGCCTTGTTACTTTTAAAAATAACCAATCCACTGCCACTAAATGTCACTGCTGCCATAAAGGATCTGCCATCTAGGTTTTTGCAGCCACTCCTGTTTTAAAACTGCTGGATGCCTCCAACGCCTCACATTCACTGCTGGCTCCCTTGCTGATGCCATACCGCTAGCCACAAAAGAGTTGATGGGCACACCAGGTGTTCCTTTGTCACCAATGATACTTTTTAAGGTATTAATGTAGCTCTTTCCTTCCTGTGAGTTTTGCAGACCTGGCCTACAGTGAGATAAGGTGCAGCAGGTAGACCAAACAATTTTGCTTCAGTTTGCAGAAATCAAGAAACTTTTTTTTTTTTTTTTGCTGCAGAACTGGAATAGATTACAGAGTTTGTCTTTCTAATGGACTGGGTGAAGATTGATGTCATCTATTCCTGTCCTCAAGAAAAGGTCAGTGGTTCTTATTTGCACAGAGGCAAGTTGGCTAAAAGATGTAAGAATGGGTTGAGACTTTCTGTTTTTAAAAGTAGCGAGAGGGAAGTAAATATCAGATTGTGGGCTTGCAAATTGACTAAAGCCTTAAATTAAAGCTTTGCAGGACTATACATACAACAAACAATGATTTGTTTTTCCAAACACTTTTAGCATTCTCGATCTCCCAAAGTCAGTTAGAATTTGTGACTAGCCCAACAAATCAGAAGCGTACTAACTATTAGTATAACTGATATCAAAGTTAAACAGTGTTGGAATGGGGAATTCTTTAGTAGTGTATCATTATTACAGTACCTCTGAATCGGATTAGCTTTAGGAAGCTGTTAGCAAATCATTAAAAAATACTCTATGGAAGTATTGAACAGATAAAGAATGGGACTGTGGAATTTATTTATTTAAAACATTTATATATCTGCCCATTTTATATCAAACACTGGGCAGATCCCAACCTACAAAACTGAAATCATGCTTCTCTGATGCCATGGTCCTAGCTTATTATTTGTTAATTTTTTTCATATGCAGCAAACATAATGAAGTCTCTGCATACTTTAAAGAGGTATAGATGCATTTCATGTTATCAATAACATTGCAGGAAGAATATAGGAGCCTCTAACTGGTACTGGCAAACTTCTTTCATTGCTTATGTCATCTACAAAATACTGATATATTGCTCTAAGACATATTGGGGAAACAAATTGGGATATATATATTTAACATCTTTTATTAACATAGGAAAAACCCTGATTACAAAAATATCACACATTTATACCTATGAATTAAAAAGTATAAATATTTGACCTTTACAGGGAGGAGTCATAAAATATGGGTGTGTCTGGCTGAAGAGGTTCAAAAAAAACGAAATAGTGCTATCCCAGTCTCCCATAAGGCTCAGAATAAACAACACAAAATATCTGACAGGCCTGAAAGTGATGATTGGAGATTTCATCCCACCATGGCCGTTTAACATCTTTTATTAACATAGGAAAAACCCTGATTACAAAAATATCACACATTTATACCTATGAATTAAAAAGTATAAATATTTGACCTTTACAGGGAGGAGTCATAAAACGGACGTTGCTTACCTGAACGTCCCTTCTCGACGCGCAGCTGGAGAATCCAAAGCTTCGGGTAGTTCAGTAGTTGGGTAGCCTACACTGAGTGTGTTCCTTTAAGAGATTTCTCTTCAGACACGCCCACTTGCTCAACAGAGTCCCAGTTTTGTTCACGAAGAAGGAGCAGTAGAGCGTCAGGAAGAAATGTTCAGCAGCCCAACTGGGTGGGTTGGATTCTCCAGCTGCGCGTCGAGAAGGGACGTTCAGGTAAGCAACGTCCGTTCTCCAACGCACAGCTTGGAGAATCCAAAGCTTCGGGATATACCCAAGCAAGTTTAGACAGGGAGGGAGATTGGCTGCTGCACATCGTCTGAAGAGTGGCATACAGCTTGGAGCACCCGGCGACCAAAGGATGCCTCCGCCGAGGCAAAGGAGTCCACCTTGTAGTGCCTGATGAAGGGATTTAAGGATGACCAGGTAGCCGCTCTGCAGATGTCGGAGACGGAGGCATTAGTGGCCCAGGCAGCCGTGGTGGCGGCACTCCTGGTGGAGTGTGGAAGGATTCTCTGTGGAACCGGTTTGTTCCGAGCCGAATAAGCCCTGGAGATGCAGGATTTTATCCATCTCCCAATTGTCGTAGAAGAAACCTTCCGGCCCATGGAAGCAGGCAGAAAGGAAATAAAGAGCGATTCAGATTTTCGGAAATGCTCAGTTCGTTTAATGTATCTGCGCAAGGCCCGGCGGACATCTAAGAGGTGCCAGCTTTCTTCCCGAGGATGCCGAGGTTCCGGGCAGAAGTCCAGGAGAACCAATTCCTGGGCTCGATGGAAAGAAGAATTTACTTTAGGCAGAAATGATGGATCTAGTCTCAGAACGACACGATTGGTGTGAAAAACGCAGAGGTCACTTCTCACCGAAAAGGCCGCAAGTTCAGATATTCGGCGAGCTGAAGTGATAGCGACCAAAAACGCCACCTTAAGTGTCAGAAAACGGAGGCTGATGGAGGCGAGAGGTTCAAATGGTGGATGCATGAGGGCCTGAAGGACCAGAGTCAAATCCCAGGTCGGGTAGCGATGTATAACCGGTGGGCGCAGGTTGGCTGCCCCACGAAGGAAGTCTCGAATAGTAGGGTCCTGAGAGAGCGGAAGCGGTGTGGAAGTGGAAAGGACAGTACTAAGTGCGGCAACCTGGCGACGAAGAGTGCTAGGCGCAAGGTGTTTGTCCAGACCTTCCTGTAGGAACCCCAACACTTCAGGAATGGATGCAGACGTTGGGTCCAGGTGTGATTTCGCACACCAGGAACAAAAGGAAGTCCAAGTTGTATTATAAATGCGGCACGTAGACGGTCGCCTGGACGCCTGGATAGTGGGAATCGCATTGCTAGGTACGTTGATCCTCCTTAGCAAGATCCGCTCAAACGCCAGGCGGTCAACTGCAACCATTGGGGATCTGGGTGCAGAACGACCCCCTGGCTGAGAACGATCCTGTTCCCTGGAATCCTCCAAGGCCGTGCCACCGATAGGTCCACCAAGTCCGCAAACCAGGACCTCCGAGGCCAGTGGGGAGCAATCAGAATGACTTCGGCCCTGTCTGCTATTATCCTGCGGATCAGACGTGGGAGGAGCGGTAGAGGGGGAAAGGCATATAGGAGACCCCTGGGCCAGGGGGAGGCGAGCGCGTCGGCTCCTTCCGCCTGAGGACACTGATACCGGGTGAAGAACCTGGGAAGGTGCGTGTTGTCGCGGCTGGCAAACAGATCGACCAGAGGTGTCCTGAATCTGCGAACAATCTCTGCGAACAGGTCCGGGTGAAGGCGCCACTCGGCGTGGTCTAGATGTTGCCTGCTGAGCCAGTCCGCTGTGATGTTTGTGGTCCCGGCAATGTGCTCCGCTACTAGGGACAGGACATGCGCCTCCGCCCAGACCAGAAGAAGAGTCGTTTCCTCCATCAGTGGTCCCGAGCGGGTCCCCCCCTGGCGGTTCACGTGCGCCTTTACTGTTACATTGTCCATGCGTATCAGGACATGGTGCCCCTCCACAATTTGTTGAAAATGTTGGAGGGAGAGGCGGATCGCATGGAGCTCCAACCAGTTGATCCCTTTGAGACGATCCTCTGGTGACCACATACCCTGGGCAACGTGAGAGAGAAGATGACCTCCCCATCCCGACAGGCTGGCGTCTGTTGTCACTACCAGGCGCTGAAGGTTTTGAAAGTAGCAGCCTTGCTGTAGACTCTGGGAGGACCACCAGAGAAGAGTCCTTGAGACTTCCGGCGGGAGGAATACTTTTGCGGAAGAGTTGCTTCTCCTGGCCCTCTGAAAGGGAAGGAGGAACCATTGGAGCTGACGGGAGTGAAACCTCGCCCAAGGGACGACGGATAGGCAGGATATCATTTTGCCTAGCAGGCGAGAGAGAAGCAACAATGTCACTCTCCGAGACGTCAGGACCTGGGATGTCAATGACTGGAGACTGGAGCATCAATCCGGTGAGAGGAACACCTGGCCCGCCACTGAATCTATTATTGTCCCTAGATGGGGAATTCGAGTAGTGGGCTGTAAGTGGCTCTTTGGCATGTTGATGGAGAAGCCATGATGACGAAGGCAGCGACACACCACTCCTAGATCCCGAAAGGCTCAGGCCGGGGAAGGGGAGAGTAGCAGGATGTCGTCCAAGTAGCAGTGGAGCCGTACTGGATGCTGACGTAGGTGGGCCGCCACTGCTGCCAGGAGCTTCGTAAAGGTTCTGGGGGCTGAGGAGAGGCCGAAGGGCATTGCCCTGTATTGGTAATGCCTGTTGTTGTAGGCAAAACGGAGATAACGACGATGGGACGGTCGTATGGGCACGTGGAGGTACGCCTCCTTTAAATCAATAGACGTCATCCAGTCCGATGGTCGAATGGAAGCCAGAATCGAGCGAAGGGACTCCATTTTGAACTGATGGTAGATGATAAAGTCGTTCAGCCTCTTGAGGTCTAAGATGCCCCTGTAACCCCCCGATGTTTTGGGGACTAGAAAAAATATTGAATAGAAGCCGGTCCCGTGATGATGGGGGGGGGGGACCGGTACTATGGCTTGAATCTGGAGCAGGTGATGGATTTCTGCCTCCATTAATTGACGCTTGGCCAAATTGGATGAAAGAGGACATTGGACAAAGTGCGAGGGGGGACGGGAGCGAAATTCGAGGGTAAGGCCCAGTCGGATTGTCTGGAGCACCCAGGCGTCTGTCGTCGAAGACTCCCACTGAGATAGAAAATGAGTCAGACGGCTGCCAATTGGAAGGTGGGAGTAGTCATTTTCCTCTTCTAAAGGCATGGGATCCTGTACCTCGGAAGGGCCGTTTAGGCGCTGGAGCCTTTCGTCCATGGTCTCTGAAGGAAGATCTATCGGAAGGACGGTCGAACCCATGATAGTAGGGCCTGGAAGAGAAGGACCCGGAAGGTCCGGTGTCGGAACGAAAGGGCTGCCTGGTGGAGTATGACGAAGACCTTCGATCTGCCCTTTTGTAAGAAGACGGCATTACCTTCCGCTTATCCTTGTCCTCGACTAGGATGGGGTCCAAGGCGTCTCCAAAGAGACGGGAACCCTTGTACGGAGTTGAGGCTAGGCGCCACCTGGACTTAGCATCAGCTTTCCAATTTTTAAGCCACAATAAGCGGCGGGATGTAACGGAGGACACCAGGGCGCGAGAAGCAAACTTCGCAGCATTGAGCGAAGCATCTGCCGTGTATTCTGTAGCCGCCACCAATTTGTTCACATCTTGGCGGAGGCGTGAGTCATCAGGAGGGACGCGCTCCTGGAGTTGTCGGAGCCAGATTAGGGACGCTCGGCTGAAGAAGGAAGCAGAGGTGGCGGCCCTAACAGCCCAGGCAGCTGCATTGTGCGTACGTCGAAAGGTGAGGTCAGCCTTCCGATCCTCTGCTCGCAGGCCATCGGCGACATCGTTGGAGATCACCGAGGAAGTGGTTAGATTGACCACAGGGGCGTCCACTGTTGGCAACTGTAGGAGTTCCTGGAGGCTAGGTGCCGAACAATACAGCTTTTTGTCCTTACCCGATGGGGCTGGCAAGGAGGAGGGTGTGGACCAGGAACGCTGGATCACCTCGGAGAAGAGTTGTGGGCACGGAATGAAGTCCGCTTCGGGCTTGGGCGCTGTGAACAGGGACTCATGTTGTTGCGAAGGGCCCGGTTGATCGACCTGTTGAGTTGGATCCGCCAACTTTGTAGCCAATTTGGCTTTGTGTAGAAGAGATTTAAATAGCGATGGCCTGAATAGACCAGAGAAGGTTGGTTTTTCAGGCGGCATATCCGCATCATCGGATAAGTCCATATCCAAAAGGGTGGCTTCGTCCTCCTCCGAAGACGAGTCCCTACCGTGACTGAGATCTGGATGAAGAGCGTCTACTTGTGTCATGGCGGGATATTGGTAAAGGGGCCGGTCGAGATGCCCGATGCAGAGGCCGAGGAGGCGGATATTGTGGTTGAGGCCATGTAGCATAATGGACTGGATGGTTTGATTTTGCTGCCAGAGTGCGCGATACTGTATCTGATATGATTTGTTGAATGTCATAAGGATAAGACGGTGGTGCCTGCTCTGAGGCCCGCAACCCTGCGGCCGTGGGGGTGAACGTTGCCTCCGGCTGAGCCCTATGAGATTGAGCGTTGGTACAGGAAAGGTCCACCAGTTCCTCGTACTGGGGCGGGATTGATTCAGGTAAACCACTCATGTCAGGGTGTTGAAGTCCATATATCAGAGGTAGGGGTTCAACCTGATGGCCGGGTTGATCACTGGCTTCAGACACCGGTGATAGTGGAACTGGCAAGTGTGAGCAAGAAGCTAGATTGGACTGCTTACGGGCTTTTTCAAATTGTCGTTCCAGAGCCTTGTGCCTTCTGGAAGCGTCCTTGACTGCAGCAGAAGAAGATTTGGACCTCTTTGATGTTGAGGTGGCAGACGAAGACGAAGAATGCGCAGAACGTTTACGAGACCTCTTGTGCTGCCTGTTTTGTTCTGAGTGCTGTTCAGAAGAACTGTGGACATCCTCCAGGTCAGAGGAAAGGTCACGTTCGGCCATATTGAATAACAATGGGAACAACAGGAAATATCTCTCTCTTTTTCTTTTCTTTTTTTCTTTTCTTTTCTTTTTCTTTCTTTTTTTTTTGTAATATTAATTCAGTAGAAAATTTTTAATTGTCAAACTTATATATATATTCTTTTTTTTTTTAAACAGGTATGAACTGAAGTTTAAATAACAGAGGGAGAGCTGAGGAAGACTACAACAGGTAAGTCCAGAAGGAACTGGGGAGAAAAGCAGAAGATATTGCCAGAATTTGCTAACAGGGGAAGAAATTGGCACTCATCAGCTAACTGCTCATGCGCAAGACAGTTACTAGGCAGAAATGACAGCCGTTAGATTAATTGGCCAGGCACCAAATAAAAGAAGCAGGGCAAGGACTGCAGATAAGTTGAGGAACTTGCAAAAGGATCTGCTGAGTTTTCAGTCCTCTTCAGATGTTCCAAACGATCAGGCTCGAGAGTTAATTGGGTCATTAGCAGATGCAGGCAAAAACGGCGTGAGCTGTCAAATTTGAGCTCCCAGCGCCGAGGCGATCAAAAAAATGGCGCGAAAAGCAGGCCAGAGTCTCAAGCGGCGCCTCCAAACAATTAAGAGCAATTAGTGGAGTCGTTGTTGAGGAGAGCGCAGCAGAAGCCTCAAAAGCACCCAGTGCTGCTTTAAAGAGTTCGGAGCTTGGAGGGAGACCGTTACGGGGCGAGGGCGGTCCGACGATCTAGGCTCAGCGAAAATGGGCCGCGGCGTTGTCCTTACGCTCCTCAGGCGTGCGATCACTCAGAAGTGATCCAAACGCAGAAGGCCAGCTCAAAAACAGAGAGAAAGTGCTGCTGAGAGCAGGGCAACAATCTCAAGCCGCTCGCTGTAATAAGGAAGTTTGAAAAAAAAAAAGGCGGGGGCGGTGTGCCGTCGGGCCTGGAAAACAACCCACATGCCAGCGGCTGTTAAAAGGGGTGGAGGACTCAAAGAAGTGGCCGGGCTTCCCGTTGGGGCAGGAACTGCCCAAGAACAGCCTGCCTGAGGCAGCTGTCAAGGCAAAACTCACCCCAGGCAATCAACGAAGATAGGAAAAGAGTTCACAATTGAAGAGAAAAAAAATTAGAACTTTAAAGAATCCAAAGCTTCAGGAACAATAGTCAGAGAAATTTTCAGACAGTGTCACAGGCTCAACTGAGTGAACTAAACTGGGACTCTGTTGAGCAAGTGGGCGTGTCTGAAGAGAAATCTCTTAAAGGAACACACTCAGTGTAGGCTACCCAACTACTGAACTACCCGAAGCTTTGGATTCTCCAAGCTGTGCGTTGGAGAATATGGGTGTGTCTGGCTGAAGAGGTTCAAAAAAACCGAAATAGTGCTATCCCAGTCTCCCATAAGGCTCAGAATAAACAACACAAAATATCTGACAGGCCTGAAAGTGATGATTGGAGATTTCATCCCACCATGGCCGTTTAACATCTTTTATTAACATAGGAAAAACCCTGATTACAAAAATATCACACATTTATACCTATGAATTAAAAAGTATAAATATTTGACCTTTACAGGGAGGAGTCATAAAATATGGGTGTGTCTGGCTGAAGAGGTTCAAAAAAACCGAAATAGTGCTATCCCAGTCTCCCATAAGGCTCAGAATAAACAACACAAAATATCTGACAGGCCTGAAAGTGATGATTGGAGATTTCATCCCACCATGGCCGTTTAACATCTTTTATTAACATAGGAAAAACCCTGATTACAAAAATATCACACATTTATACCTATGAATTAAAAAGTATATATATATATATATATATATACATACATACATACATACATACATACATACATACATACATATATATATATATATACATACATACATACATACATACATACATACATATATATTTGTAACTGCTCTGTTCTGGACATTTGCACTTCAAAACATAAAACCTGGTAAAAACATCATATATTTAAACACTAAACTCTGCCAACATTTTCAGTACAGCTAGCCCTTGACTTACATAATTGTGCCTAAAATTTCTGATGATAAGCAAGACAGTGAGTTTTGCCCCACTTTAACAACTGTGGCAAGAAAGGCATGGCCTCTCTTGACATAGATGTTAAGTTAGTAACATGGTTGTTATGTGAAGCTGACTCCCCATTGACTTTGCTTATCAGAAAGCTGAAAAAAGTGATCACATGTTCCTAGGATACTACAATCGTAGTAAATACATGTCAGGTGCTAAATGTCCAAATTTTGATCATATGACCACTAGGATGTTTCAACGGTATACATCAGTGGTGGGTTTCAAAAATTTTTGTTACCGGTTCTGTGGGAGTGGCTTGGTGGGCGTGGCGTGGCTTGGTGGGTGTGGCAGGGAAGGATACTGCAAAATCACCATTTCTTCTCGATCAGCTGGGACTAGGGAGGCAGAGAATAGATGGGGGTGGGGCCAGTCAGAGATGGTATTTACCAGTTCTCTGAACTACTCAAAATTTCCGCTACCGGTTCTCCAGAACTGGTCAGAACCTGCTGAAACCCACCTCTGGTATAAATGTGAAAAATGTTCATAAGACGCTTTTTTCAGTGCTGTTGTAACTTCAAACAGCCACTAAATGAATGGTTGTAAATCAAGGACTATCTGTATTTTACTGAAGAATTCTAAACCAGTTCAAAGATTCCTTTCTTTCTTTCTTTCTTTCTTTCTTTCTTTCTTTCTTTCTTTCTTTCTTTCTTTCTTTCGTTCTTTCTTTCTTTCTTCCTTCCTCCCCCCTTCCCTTTTGACGAATCAGTGAACAAAAGTGGTTGTGGTATGGAAATGTCCTTTTCTAGTAAGAGCAAACTTTCCAGAGGGCACAGTGCTTTCAGGTTGAATCTTTACACTTGTCAGAATCATATCCATGCATACATTACTATGATATAGTCTATGACTTCCTTGTCAACCAAGAACATTGCAATGTTGATTATTATAATACAGCTCCCGCCAACTTCAGTATATTACACCTGTTAGAGCCTTGATTATTTCTCAATGGCTTTCAGTTGAAAGAGTAACATATTGTTTGGAACATGAATGAGATAATATAATGAAACCTGAATTTGGATTTTGTTGCTGTGCTTATTTTCGAAATGACATGGTTGCTGCTATTTGACTGAAAATATTAATGGAGGGTTCATTTTTCATGAAGTGAAATATGGTACTTAATATGGAGTGTGGAAATATAAACTCCACATGGAGAGAGGTACTGCTAAAGTTTGATTTGAAAACCTGAATACAATTTTCATGGGAGATGAATATTTGCTTTCATTTTTCAGTAACAACTTTAGATATTCAGAATCTGGAAAATTACTTGTGATTTAAATGAGAGAATAGAACAAGAAAATCACCCGCCTTCTTTGCAAATTCTTCAATTTTAAGATACTATAAAACTTTTAACTAGTTTTTTTTTTTTTGCCTTTCATAGATAGTTAAGTTTATTTATTTGTACCTCGTACAACGAAATTAAATTCCATCTTCAGTGTACATTATAACTATAAAAATAAAACACAAACACACATCCTTCACATTCTATACAATTGAATTGAAAACCTGATATTGCATTAGTATTACACTATACAGTAGAATTCAATATAGTTACTGCTCTGGGATAGAAGCTGTTTTTTTGGCCTATTTGTTCTTATTTTTATTATCCTGTACCGTCTGCCAGATGGTAATAGTTCAAAAAAAGGGTGCCCAGGATGAGATGGATCTTTAAGAATGTTTTGAACTTTCTTAAGGCAGTGGAGCTTTAAAGCTCTTCTAAAGAGGTGAGAGGGCAACCAATGATCCTCTGGGGAATGACGTTAACCCCCTGGAGTGTTGTCCTATCTGCCACTGTGCAATTGGCAAACCATACACAGGTGCAGTAAGTTAAAATACTCTCCATGGTGCAGTGGTAGAAAGTCACCAGAGGTTTTTCATTTAGTTGTTGTTTCCTGAGAAGTCTCAGGTAGTATAATCTCTGCTGGGCCCTTTTGACCAGTGCTGCAATGTGAGTGCCCCAGGTCAGATCCTCCTTTATGATAACACTCAGAAACTTAAAATTGGCTACTTGCTTCACTCGGTCTCCATTGATAAGCAAGGCTGGAGGTCTGATCTATTCCTTCTATAATCCACTATAAGCTCCTTGGTCTTATTGGTATTAAGGACCAACTTATTGTTTCACATCATGAAAGCAACCAGTCCACCTCAACTCATTAGGCAGACTCATCACCCCTGGAGATGAGTCCCACCACTGTTGTATCTTCTGCAAATTTAGTAATACTATTACTAGCGTGAGTGGGAATGCAGTCATGCACATAGAGTATAGAGTAAGGGACTCAACATGCAACCCTGTGATGTACCAGTGTTAAAAAATAAGGGCTGAAGAGATATGATTACCTAATTTGACTCTCTGAGAGCGGCTAGACAGGAAATCCATAATCCAAAGGCAGATTGAATAAGAAAGTCCAAGATCCATAAGTTTAGACACTAGTCTATGTGGAAGTATTGTGTTAAATGCAGAGCTAAAATCTACAAAAAGCATCCTCACATAGCCCCCACCCACCCACCCCGCTGTTCCAAATGAATCAGAACAGTGTGAAGAGTGATGGCTATAGCATCCTCTGTAGATCTATTTCTTCTGTATGCAAACTGGTGTTTATCAAATGTATGCAGAAGACCAGAAATTATGTGCTGGCAGACCAATTTCTCAAAGCACTTCATGATGATAGGAATGAGTGCCCCTGGTCTGTAATTGTTGAGATTATTGATAGGGAACTTATTTGGCAGCAGAACAATGGTTCAAACAAGATGGAATAATGGACTGGGATAAAGACCGATTGAAGATCCTGGTAAAGCCAACTGATCAGCAGTGTCTTTAAACACTTGGCCAGAGATACCGTCAGGACTGGCAGCCTTTCTAGGATCCACAGCCCTCAGAATGCTCCTCACCTCCTGTTCCTCCACAATGAGGTGGGGGCTACAATGGGCTGGTGGCTGTATTTCAGCTGTCTCTGATGTCTCCATTTAAAAGCGAGCAAAGAAATGATTCAGCTCCTCTGCCAACGAAGCATCCCCCTCAGCAGGGATGACATTGGTCAGTTGATGGTTGATAATTTGTTGAATCACTCACCACATCTGCCTCATGTTAGTACTAGAAAAATTATCCCCAATCTTTCTCTTATAATCAGTCTTGGCCTTCCGAATACCTTGGAAGATAGACCGTTTTGTTTGAGTGCACCAAAAGGTTTTTTGTTTTTGTTTTTTTAATTTACAAGGCTTCACTTTCCAAATGAATCTAATTCTGAGTGGTATATAGTTCTCTTTTAGATTCCATTCATATTAAAAGATAAGGATTATACTTTATTGTGCAAGTTTATGCTTTTTCATCCATTCCTCTCTTCCTAGTGGAATAGTTCCCCAGTCTCAATGTGCGCTAGTCTTAATGGTTTTTGGATAGTTTCTTCAATGCTATCTCCATGGATCTCCATAACCTTGTTCCTATTGTCTTAATGCAGTGTGTAAATCCAGTCTATATTGGCTTGATGAACAAACCACAATAAAAGTGATATGTATGAATTTAGCCACTCATTAAATTAGACATTCCAGAAGGATGGTTTTCTCCTATAAAATTTTGATTAGGCCTCCAATCATGGTGTTATGCAGAAGATACATACTAGCAAAATTATGAGAGAATATATGAGTTGCTTACAGAAGCTCTTCCCTAGAGAATATAAAACCTCATCCTGAAAGTAGTAAAAATGGTACAGGAAGTGGCCTTTCTTGAGGTATTGGGTTGCATGCAATGTTGGCCTTGAATAATAATTTACACCACCTTTTGGCAAATAATTTAACATCAAATAAACCACAAAGAGTAATAATATGATCCCATGTGATTGTACTCACTGACATTCCGGCAGACACATTCTGCATTAATTGAAACCTATAGATTATATTTGAGAGCAGCCCTATGTTCAATCCTCCAGCTAGGGAGTTATAAAAGTATGGCAGGAAGATTTGTAGCCAGGCAGTAACTTCAGTTAGTTACAGTTCTTCTGTCTTTTGCATTTTCCTTCAATTTTTCACAATTAACCAATATAATTCATCCAGTCCCCCTCCCCACCTCTATGTTATCCATACCAATATTAAAATTAAGAATTAAAATCAAGTCCTAAAGTCAGGACCAATTTAGGGAAAGTATCCCTAGTGCCTAGGGTTCATAAAAATGATTTTTTTTTTTAAATTAGAAAGAGTAAAAAATGAAGTTAAATTATTTATCTTCCGTGGTTTTTAATTAAAAAAAGGCAAGAAACACAAACAGAGTATCTCACGTTTATTTCATTTATATCAATGATTCTGACCTATGAAATAAATCCATGCAATATATAGCATTCTTATTTTTGCAAAACTTTCAGCAGTCAGAGAATAGAAAGTGCAGGTAGGCTCTACATGATCCAACATGTACCAAAACTATAATACACATTTTTAAAGATTAGTACAATACTAAATATCCTGAAAAACTGAACTAATGAATACACTGTGCATTATCATTTTGCCGTTAGCATATGTTTTTAATTCTAGATTTTTCTAGCAGTGTGATCAAAGATAAAGCAATGTTAAAAATTTTTTTTAAAAAAACTTATTTTGGTCTCTCTAGATAGATGAACATTTATTAAGGAAGTGTTGCCTCTGACTATATATTGAATATACATACATATTGCATACTGCAATGTGTATGTATCGAATATACAGTTTTATGAAGACAGAGAAGCAATTTAATGTAAAGTCTGCCTGCCTGCCTGCCTGCCTGCCTGCCTGTCTGCCCGCCCATCCATCCATCCATCCATCCATCCATCCATCCATATCATCATCCATCCCATTATCACATTTTTACTTGCCTGATTTGGGATTTTTATCTGGTCAATAAAAATGCCGCTACTTATTTATATTTTTTAAAAAAGTTTAATTTGCATTTATTTTACAAAAAATATTAATAAACTTTGCCTAATACTCAGCATTTATTTAGACTCTCGGACAGATTTACTTTGTGAGGCTCCACTAACCAAGCACTTAAACATCATTTTTCACATCTTTTTTTTTTAAAAAAACCCCTCAAT
Organism: Arizona elegans; assembly: GCA_022577455.1. NCBI lineage: Eukaryota > Metazoa > Chordata > Lepidosauria > Squamata > Colubridae > Arizona > Arizona elegans. Next base: position 68,044,826 of record JAKOOJ010000002.1, on the reverse strand, counting down.
CTATCTAGTTGTTTCTTGAAAAATTTAAAATAATGTACAGTAATAATTAAGATAGTAAAGCATTATAATTCTCTTGTTAATTGTTCAGATTATGTTTTGCTAGAGTACCTGTAAGAAAGACGACTTTTATGTTGATGGGTAAAAACCTGTGCAAAGTAGACAGAAGTTTTCATTATTAATGGATGAACATAGATAGTTTTGAAACTTCAAGTAAGGTGAGGTTTGTTTGTTTGTTTGTTTGTTTATCCAATGCTGCAGATTTACTATTCATATTAAGTGTCTATAGCTACTGAGCTTGCAAAATACAGTAATGTGAAATGTCACAAAAATAGAAGACTTTTGCAAAATGTTCAGGATGTCATTTTCACCCAGTTACACCTCTAATTTAACTACATAAAAATAACTAATCTTCTCAGTTTTATATAACATATGAGTTTTACATTGCCAGAAATTGGTGAACTGCAACTGGATAGAAAGCAAAAGATTAATAAATTGATCTTTCCCTTTCTATCCAATTAATCTTTCCTTTGCTTCTGAATGAAGATAAGACTGTAATTCAGTCTTCGCCAGGCTCACAAAATGATCTAGCCACCTCTGGGAGATATGCTTACAGAGGCAGAGAAAGATGCTTCAAGCTGTTTTATGCTATGTGTCTTCTGAAAAAATTAATAGCGAAGGATGTTGTTAGATCCACCACCTTCAGTTTGGCGCCTCACTGGCATTCTGCCATCATTAGGGAAAAGGAGGGGGGAACAAATGGGCAATAAAGTATACCTTTATGATGGGAAATTTGAAGGGCGAATTGACAGTTGAGGAAGAGCGTTTTGGAATCTGGCTCATGCTAGCATCTTCAAGGCCGTTTACCCTGAGAATTGAATTTCACCAGCCCAAATACTTCAGTGTTTCCCAAAACAACTCAGTGGTGCTAGATTGGCTACACATGGACTGACCATGGGGGATAGGGCTGGGGGAACAAGAGGTTAGTTTTGTATTGATGTGTGGGAACTTTAGATTTTGCTTGAGTCTACTGCAATTAGCATTTCTTAGTAAAATTGCCTTTTCAGTTCAACCAAATGGAGTTGAGAGTTTTAGTTTCCTAGGAGATCAGATTGGGGCAAGTCTGACAGTTGTCCTATTAGTCAAGCTTTGACCCAAGCTGTAAATCTTTATATGCCATAAAGAAGGAGTTTTAGAATCCTTTAGTTCCAAAGAGTAAAATTTATTGGGACGGCTTGGAGATGGAGAGACAATGGAAAGAATACTGAATTTTTTTGCAAGGTAATGATTCAGAAATTCATATGCTTAATTCAAATAATGTCTTTGAATTTATTTGGTGAACTGCATCAAATTATTATTTTAGACTCACTTCCCATCTGCAGTATGGTATAATCAGTATTGATGTACTTCACCTGTTAAGCTGATGAACAAAATGTGTTTGTGTAATATTTGGAATACTCCGAAATAGAGCTTCAAATGTGGGAAACCTGTGGTCAGATGTTGACTATAAAGTTTCTTACTGTCCTACTAGCATGGCCAAAACTCAGGAAGACTGAAAATTATAATTCAGCAACATCTGAATCAGGAACACTAACGACACTATAGAGCACTGCACACCAGAACAACAAGAACAGTTTTTTCCCGAACGCCATCACTCTGCTAAACAAATAATTTCCTCAACACTGTCAAAGTATTTATTAAGTCTGCACTACTATTAATCTTCTCATCTTCTCATTGTTCCCATCACCTATCTCCTCCCACTTATGACTGTATGACTGTAACCTTGTTGCTGGTATCCTTACGATTTATATTGATATTGTTTCCTGATTGCTTATTTGTAACCTATGACTATCATTAAGTATTGTACCTTATGATTCTTGATGAACATATCTTTTCTTTTATGTACACTGAGAGTGTATGCACCAAGACAAATTCCTTGTGTGTCCAATCACACTTGGCCAATATAAATTCTATTCTATTCTATTCTATTCTATTCTATTCTATTCTATTCTATTCTATTCTATTCTATTCTATTCTAATTCCTCATCTGTTGGTATATAAATACCACTGCTAACTGTTTTTCTATATAAAATGTAATATGTGACTGCAATTTTAAGTTTTAAATCCGATAGACTTTGTGAAGGGCAAGCCCATGTTGAACTAGAAGTAACCAAAAGCTTTCTGTAATTAATTATAGCCAGCCCATATTTAATTGTCTAAATAATAAAATAGAATAGTGTCTGCTCCGAAAAACAATTCTACAAACTGAAAACTGGCTTACCTTAATAGCCTTGGGATTTATAAGTAAAGCAAAATATCCATATATTAGATTTCAGGTAATTTTTCTTTTTTAAAAAAAAAAACAAAACAAAACATTAAATGCCCTGTTGAAAGAAACATGACAATGGTGTCCTTTCTGGAATCTCCACTTCTAAAGCAATAGCTTCAGAGTAGGACAATTTCTGGGGTAATATTAATTTCACACAGACATATGCACTGTTATCTTTTCCTCCAGTCAACTCTTCTTTCATCAGTTACCTATTTTAAAGAATTCACAATGACCAATCCATTTTTCCCTGCATTATTTAATTAAGAAATCTAACAAGCTAAAACATACGGAAAGAAAGTTTAGAAACTGGAGGCAAATTTTATTGGCTTTAGTTCAGAGTTTCGAATTTTCAAATATATGCTTCTGTTGAAAATTCTCCATAAAATTGGGAGGATGAATGATTTCCCCACAGAAATATTTGTATCCCCCTCTTTGCTTACATTCCAAAAATTAGTTTAATCAGTTTATTGATTGTGGGTATCTATCCTGGAGGCTTTATTGGATTTTATTCCTATGTTTCCTTCCTTTGATTATTTTTTCTATTTCGTTTTAAATATGGTCCAAAATCCTTTAGAAGTAAGGTAGATTATAAATATTAAAAAATAAACAAAAGAAGAATAACAACTATAAAAAACACAATGAAGTAGCACATATGCTTTCCTGAGCCTAAACTGTACATTAAGAAAAAAATAAAATAATGCCAGAATGGGATTCAGCAGACTGAGGTTCATGACAAAGCATGGCCCAAATATTCCAAAGATTTTGGAATTTGGGAAGATTCAGAATGGGAAACAACTGCCTGAAATTCCAATCAGTTATTGTCAATGAAAGTATCTGAGATTGATGATATTTCAAAATGCCCTTCATCTCTCAAAAATGGTTTAAAGGCAGTGGTGGGATTCAGCCATTTTGGATGAACCTGTTAAATACTGAAAGACTGAAAGGTTTTCCCTCTGGTCCGTTGTTTGAGCAGGAAAAATACTCAAACGTGCTTGGTTGAACTGCCTGACAGCTCCCTATATAAGGGCAAGCTGTCAGAGAGGCAAGCTGCTGAACTGTACATAGTTGCTGAATAAAGAGCTGTTGTCTGAAGCCATCTCCAGTCTCTCCAATCACCCAATTTAACACAACCCCACATGCCCCATTTTGGTTTCTAGGCCCAAAACAGGTAAGTGCAGGGAGGCTTCCTAGGCCCAAAATAGGGTGCATGGGAGTGCAGTGCACCCCCACTGCCTGTTTTCACTCCCAGGAGGCTGAATGGAGGCCTTCTAGGCCCAAAATGAGGCATAGGGGGCGCACCCCCCTTTGGCCAATGTTCACACCCAGGAGACTTCAGGGAGGCCCCCAGGCCAAAAACGGGGACCGGGGGCGGGCCATCCCCACATGGCCCATTTTTGCTCCCAGGGAGATGCAGGAGGCTGAATGCTGCCTGTCACAGCCCCTGGCCATGCCCACCATGGCCACGCACACTTAGCCTGTTCTTAGGGCACAGAACTAGTTGTTAAATTATTTGAATCCCCCACTGTTCAAAGGTGATCAGTAATAATTTTAATTCTGTCAACCTTAGTGTGCTGAGAAGAATAAAATTTCCTATCCTGCTGTGTGAAAGAACCCCACCCCCCAAAAAAAATTCCTGTCTCTTTGATATAAAAGGGAAATACAATCAATTAGATTGTACCCCAAGCCTAATCAATAGTCTTACTTCATTTTTTTTTTTTTTTCTGGTTTGGAGCAATTCTGTTCCCTGCACACCCATCCACCCAAAAAAGGAATTGTTCCTATGTAAGAGAACTGAAAACCAATCAATCTCTTTAAAAAAAAAAAAATCTGCTGTAATGTTGGAAGCCTAGAAGCCAGGAGATGAAGTGAAGCAAAATTTCCTCCAAGTCAGGAAAAAGTATTTGAGACTCTGGTTTCAAATGCATAAAAGCTGGACCAGAAATAAATCAGCTTATCCTTCTAATCTACTTGACATTGTATGAACAAAGAGATCCAAAACTGACAAAAGTGACATAACAGACCTTGTATGGAAGGATCCTTATTCTCTATTAGACAGTTCCCTATGTTGCTAAATTTAAACAATTGGTATTAAAGAGAATGGACTCAGATAGTGGTCCTAGCTATAAATAAAGATTATAGTTATAGTTTTTGCTAGCACATTTCTACAGGATTTATATATTCTAATTATAAATGTAATGTATATTCACTATGCATTCTATAGTGAAATATTTATATGTCAGCAGCTGAATATGTAAATATTTAGAATTACCTGAAATCTTTTTTGCATGGGAATACATACATACATACATACATACATACATACATATATATATATATACATACATACATACATACATACATACATACATACATATACATACATACACACACACACACACACACACACACACACACATATATATATATATATATATATATATTTTTTTTTCTCAGGTTTTCGCGGGTGTTTGTATGTAGGTCTTTGGTTATTCGGGTCTTCTCCCACATAAAATTGGAAGTGTCTTGGCGACGTTTCGACAAAGTCTCATTCGTCATCTTCAGGCTGGTGTTCACGGCTTCGTGCTTCCAGGAGCAAGACCTGTATATGTATATGTATATGTATATGTATATGTATATGTATACACACACACACACACACACACACACACACACACACACACACACACACATATATATATATATATATATATATATATATATATATATATATATATATATATATATATATATCATTTGATATTAATATATGTAGCTGTTTAAAATTTAGTCCCTGGGTGGGACATTATATCTGTTAGATTAGGCGCAGGAAAAGAAGACGCGACCAGCTGAAGTCCATTCAGTACCTTTATTCAGTAAGAACAGACTGGCGCTGCGCTGCCGGAGCTCTCCTTATATTCGCTCCGGCAGTCACACCATCCCCTGACAGCTATTTGAATTTCCCGCTGGTGGATTTGGCCAATCCCTGGCGGATGTTTATTGGACCCATGCCCCTCCTGGCTGGTACTGGCCACCCGGGAGGTAACACGAGACTGGCTCCAGAGGATCATAAATGCTTCTTTGAGAGAGGGTTTCTTGCCTCCCGCCTTGAAAGAGGCGGTGGTGAGGCCCCTCCTCAAGAAGCCTTCTCTGGACCCGGCCGTTTTGGCAAACTATCGTCCGGTCTCCAACCTTCGCTTTGTTGCGAAGGTTGTGGAGAGTGTGGTTGCGCGACAGCTCCCACAGTTCCTGGATGAAACCGTCTATCTAGATCCGTGCCAGTCCGGCTTCAGGCCTGGGTACAGCATGGAGATGGCATTGGTCGCATTGGTGGATGATCTCTGGAGGGCTCGGGACAGGGGTTGTTCCTCTGTTCTGGCCCTGTTAGACCTCTCAGCGGCTTTTGATACCATCGACCATGGTATCATGCTGCGCCGGCTGGAGGGATTGGGGGCGGGAGGCACCGTGCTGCGGTGATTCTCCTCCTATCTCTCTGACCGGTCGCAGTCTGTGTTGGCAGGGGGGCAGAGGTCGACCTCGAGGAGCCTTGCTTGCGGGGTGCCGCAAGGGTCGGTCCTCTCGTCGCTCCTGTTCAACATTTATGTGAAGCCACTGGGTGAGATCATCCGTGGTTTTGGGGTGCAATGCCATCTGTACGCTGATGACACTCAGCTGTACATTTCCACCCCAGACCACCCCAATGATGCCCTCGAAGTGATGTCCCAGTGTCTGGAGGCCGTGCAGGTCTGGATGGGGAGGAACAGGCTTCGGCTCAACCCTTCCAAGACCGAGTGGCTGTGGATGCCGGCGTCCCGGTATAGCCAGCTGGTGCCATCGCTGGCTATTGGGGGCGAGTCACTGACCCCCACAGAGGGGGCTCGCAACTTGGACGTCCTCCTGGACACACGGCTGTCTTTAGAAGAGCATATGAGTGGCCAGGGGGGCTTTTTATCAGGTTCGCCTGATACGCCAGTTGCGCCACTTTCTGGATCGGGACTCCTTGTGCACAGTCAATCATGCCTTGGTTACATCACGCCTGGACTACTGTAACGCTCTCTACATGGGGCTCCCCCTGAGGAGCACCCGGAGGCTCCAGCTGGTGCAGAATGCAGCCGCGCGGGTGATTATGGGAGCGACGTGGCGCTCCCACGTAACACCTCTCCTGCGCGAGCTGCATTGGCTCCCGGTGGTCTTCCGGGTGCGCTTTAAGGTGTTGGTTCTCATCTTTAAAGTGCTCCATGGCTTAGGGCCAGGGTATTTGCGAGACCGCCTGCTGCTACCGATAACCTCCCACCGGCCAATACGCTCTCACAGAGAGGGCCTCCTCGGGGTGCCGTCGGTCAGGCAATGTCGGCTGGCGGCCCCCAGGGGGCGAGCCTTCTCTGTGGGGGCACCCGCCCTGTGGAATGAGCTGCCTCCTGGAATACGATTGATCCCGGACCTCCGGACCTTCCGTAAAGCCCTGAAGATGTTTTTATTTCATCAAGCTGGCCTAGCCTAAATGGTTTTTAATTGGGATTTTAAATTTTATGGATTTGGGGTTTTAAATTGGGTAGCCAATGATTTAATTCTTTTAATTATCTTAACTTTTGTATTTGTATGTTTTTTTAATTTTGGCTGTTCACCGCCCTGAGTCCCTCTGGGAGAAGGGCGGTATACAAATTAAATAAATAAATAAATAAATAAATAAATAAATAAATAAATAAATAAATAAATAAATAAATGAATGGACATAACAATATCAAATATGATTTATAATGTAATTGACAAATTTGATGCCACGTGATAGAAATAAGAGTACAGTAAGAAGAATTTTAAAATACTTGTTAAGGAAGTAAGTCTAATTTCTATTATTAATGTTTATATTAAATTATACTAAATATATATTAATTTGAACTTCATGAAATGGTTATTTCGACAATCACAGCCATTATATTTTTTCTTTCCGATTATACAGACTCACAGAGAATTGACAACCATATGAATGAGGAAATCAAATATATAGCATGTTGTTCAGTCTGAGTTAATAAATCATATTAGTGCCCAAGCAAGAAGCCAATAAGAGAATAAATTTATTCAGAATTGGAAATCTTTCTCCTTTTAATAATAGCAAAACTTAAATAAGTTTTAGTAAAGATGGTATTCAGGTATTATGTTCACGAAAATATAATTTTCATATATTTACTGCTGTATAAAAATAATTCACTACTTTTAAATTAGAATCATTTTGCTTACAAAGATGTTGTAATAAAATCTAATTAAATATACACAACAATGTTGGGAATGCTCAGGAAATCACTGTTTCTAGATACAAAATAAATTTAAGTAAGAAGAGGCCATAGAGCCATGATGGCGAAGTTGGCAAACAGGCCATTTCTGGCATCCAGAGAGCCTGCAGGGGGGTGGGGAAGGCCACTTTCACCCTCCCTAGACTCCTAGAGAGGTTCTGGAGGCTGGGACAACAAAAAATGGGCCTTCTGGTTCCACCGGAAGTTGGCAAACTCCCACCAATCTACAGTAATATTACCTTTGATTACCACACTTAAACTGTGGATTTTTCCTATCCAGAAAGTGGTAGTGTTTTCACCAGTATAGAAGGTTTAGTAGAGAGATTGGGAAAAGCAAGTGGAGAGGAATAAAACATAAGGTGATCGATAGCTATCTTTTGTTTGAGGATGCAGAAAGTATGCCATTGAATACTAGTTCACGGGACATAACAACAGAAAAAGGCTATTGCGTGCATACGTTGCTTTTGGGCTTCCTGGTGGCATGTGAATCTAATCTTCAAGACTCTTCTGTTTTTAAGTTTATCAATCAGCAGAATTCAGAATTTGCCAACAAGTATCAGAAGGCAGATTTTATCTTAGAATTTTTTCTAGACCAAATATTGGGAATGCTCAGTAAAGTGTTTTGTTCTCTCCATCTTATACTGGTTGTGGCATTCAATGAAATGCAGTCCCAAATGATTTGAGTTTCATCTGATCTAGCATCAAGCAGATGCCAGAAACAAACAAGCAAATAAAAAGATAATTGGCAGTTTATGATTACTAATAATTTTAATTAATTTAAAATATACTTTAAAAAAGCACTAAGGTGTAGTTTTTTCAGATCTGGATAAGCTCTTGTCTAGTATTATTTTCTTTCAGAAAAGAAATCGTGCATCTGAGCAGCTGCTTCATAACATAGCTATAATATATAATATAGTTAAGCCACTTAATTGAGCCACATCTGGCTACCTTTAGAACTGAAATAACAATGCAGCTCTGAAAATCAATGATCTACTGTACAGTACTACTACTCTCCAACCTATCACGGATCATTGTTAATTTAATATCTTCAGTATCCTATAAAAAAGTAACCTATGTATTTTTATGTATATTCAGATTAATGCATCATTTTTTCCCCTACTCATATTGTTTAATTCTTTTTTGGGTTTGGGAAAGGAAGAGTTGATATATGGAAACTAAAACTCTACCTCTTTAAATACTTAAAAAAAATGATTTACATGCAATTCTGGCCACTTTTAAAATTTTGCAGGCAAATCCCTAGTGACTTTACTAAAGTTCTTCAGAAGTTGGATTCTAAAATACCATCTATGGAATTATGGCACGACTTTTATACATGGGAGAAAGAAAAACTGTTTTTTATCTCTGGCTGCTCTTAAATAATTTCTGTCATGCAACAGAGGAAAAAGGAAGGAAACAAATATTTCTATAATCACAGGGAGAGCAAAGATGGAGGCACAGTTACAATCACTATTGTTGCTCCACTCCAGTTATCAAATAAGGAGACGTAGGGAGGGAGGGAGGAGACAGATTGATGAGCTAGAGTTGGAGGGATTCTTCCTTGCATTGGATTTCTAGTTGATCCAAAAAAAACCCCCAACTTTGGGAGTTTAAATGTTATTTCTTGGTTTGGAGGTGAACATTATTATTTATTTTATTAATTAATTAATTGATTTAATTTATATACCGCCCTTCTCCCAGAAGGACTCAGGGCGGTGTACAGCCAAAATAAAACACACAGATATAAAATTTAAAAAACAATTAAGAAATATTAAATAATTTGGCCCATATCTAATTAAAATAAAACGACCCATTTTGGACATTTAAAAGTTAAAAGTTAACGATTAAAAATTTAAAAATTAGGCCAGCCCGGCTTGTTGGAATAAAAGCATCTTGAGGGCCCGGTGGAAGGTGCGTAAGTCGGGAATCCTCCACATCTCTGGGGGCAATTCATGCCAGAGGGCAGGAGCCCCCACAGAGAAGACTCTCCCCCTGGGGGTCACCAGGCGACATTGTTTGGCCAATGGCACCTGGAAGAGCCCCTCTCTGTGGGAGCGAATTGGCCGGTGGGAGGCTATTGGTAGAAGAAGGCAGTCTTGTAAATACCCAGGTCCTAAGCCATGCAGTGCTCTGAAGGTGGTAACCAATACCTTGAATCGCACCTGGAGGACCACCGGAAGCCAGTGCAGCTCGCACAGGAGAGGTGTTACATGATCCCATAATCTCCCATAATCACCTGAAGTACTCTTCAAGGGAGCCCCATGTAGAGAGCATTACAGTAGTCCAGGCGGGAAGTGACGGGGGCATGAGTGACCATGTGTAGGGAGTCCCGATCCAGAAAGGGATGCAACTGGTGGATCAGGCAAACCTGATAAAAAGCCCCCCTGGCCATGGCCGTCACATGTTCTTCTAAGGATAGCCGTGCATCCAGGAGGACACCTAAGTTGCGAGCCCTCTCCGTGGGGGCCAATAACTTGCCTCCAATAGTCAGAGATGGAACCAACTGACTATATCAGGACAATGGGAGCCACAGCCACTCAGTCTTGGATGGTTTGAGCTTGAGACTGTTTCTCCCCATCCAGATCCACATGGCCTCCAGACACCGGGACATCACATTAAAGGCATCATTGGGGTGGTCCGGGGTGGAGATGTACAGCTGAGTGTCATCAGCGTACTGGTGGAACTGCACCCCAAAACCACGGATGATCTCACCCAGTGGCTTCACATAAATGTTGAACAGAAGGGGTGAGAGGACCAACCTTTGTGGCACCCCACACACAAGGTGCCTCGAGGTCGACCTCTGGCCCCCTGTCAACACAAACTGTGACTGGTCAGAGAGAAAGGAGGAGAACCACCACAACACAGTGCCTCCCACCCCTAACCCCTCCAACTGGCGCAGCATGATACCATGGTCGATGGTATCAAAAGCCGCTGAGAGATCTAATAGGACAGGACAGAGGAAAAACTCCTGTCCCGAGCCCCCAGAGATCATCAACCAATGCGACCAATGCCATTTCCGTGCTGTACTCAGGTCTGAAACCCAACTGGAATGGATCAAGATAGACCGCTTCATCCAAGTACAGGGGGAACTGTTGCGCCACCACATTCTCAACAACCTTCACCACAAAGAGGAGGTTGGAGCCAGGTCCAGGGAGGGCTTCTTGAGGAGGGGCCTCACCACCGCCTTTTTCAAGCAACCCTCACTCAAAGAAGCGTTGATAATCCTCTGGAGCCAGCCTCATGTAACCTCCTGGGAAGCCAGCACCAACCAGGAGGGACATGGGTCCAATAAACATGTGGCCGCGCTAAGTCTACCCAGAATCCTGTCCACGTCTTCGGGAGTCACCGGGTCAAACTCCTCCCAGATAACAATCTCAAGACCTTCCTCCATCACCCCGCCTGAACCTACCCCGTCAGAGTCCAAACCTTCCCGAATTTGAGCAATTTTGTCATGCAGATACTGTACAAAATCCTCAGTCCTACCCTCCAAGGGGTCTTCCCGCGCTCCCAGACAGAGCAGGGAGCAGGTCACCCTAAACAGGGCAGCCGGGTGGTTATCTGCAGACGTGATAAGAGCAGAAAAGTAGTCAGACTTTGCCGCTCTTATCGCCACTAGTAGGTCTTAATATGGGACCTCACTAGTGTTCGGTCAGATTCAGACCAGCTGGCCCTCCAACCGCTCTCTAGGCGTCTTTTCCGGCACTTCATTTCCCTCAGCTCCTCGGAAAACCAGGGAGCCACCTGGGATCGGCACCGGGTCAGAGGCTGCAAAGGCACGACACGGTCCAAAGCTCCAGCGGCCACCCTATCCTAGGCGGCCACCAGGTCTTCAGCCGCATCATGAAGCAGAATTATATACAGTATGCCTAAAATTTGTATTCCCAACCATGGAATGACAAGCTTTAGTTACATTGTTATGTGAGCCAATAATTACTGTCATACTTGTAGGGAAGGAGAAACCTGTCATGACCACTAGTAATGAGTCATAGATGAATGAATAAGTAAAAGAAATCCACTGAGATGCAAAAGCAGATAGGAAAGAATCCAGAGCGCTGAAGAGAGTAAAGCATAGGCTAAATGAGTGGAAAGAAAAGGCAAACTAGCTGTAAAGGAATGCGAAGCTTACATTTATTTAATCATTAAGCTCTATTTATGCTGTACATCCACATGGTAACTCCATATTGGGGTGGGTGCATCTTCATACTTATCACTATTGTCCATTTACCAGCTTTCTCCAGTCCAGCCCAATTCCTCTGGTTGGATGCTGTTCATTTCCCTGGTATTATTTTCTTTGTATTCCTGATAAGAACAGAAACTCTGCAGTTGTGCAGTTGCTCAACACACTTATAATACATAATATAGTTAAGCCACTTAATTGAGACACATCTGGCTAACTTTAGAACTGGCTAACATCTTCAAGGAACAGAACAAGGAGCTCCAGAAATAAAAGAGACCATTTTTAGAATCTTGGTCAGCCTTCTATTTTTATCTTTGGTGGCAATTAGGCCCTTGCTCTTAAGTGGCAGTGATGGTATAGCCTGTCATATAGGCCTTTGCCTTTTGTTCAACAGGTGATAGTATGGCTGCCATATGTATGGTTTCAGTCAGGGGAAAATATAGAACCAGGGGTGGGATTCAGCTGGTTTGGACCAGTTTGGGCAAACCAGTTGTTATGATTTTGGGCAGTTCTGAGAACTGGTAAAATTGACCACCAGCTAGCCCCACCCACCCCACCCCACCCTGCCCTATATATTATCTTCCCTTCACCACATGGTCCAGCTAATCTCCATGCCTTGCCTCTGCGCCTCACCCTCTCTGCTCACCAAAGGTAAGCATGCCGTCTGCTCACCCTTCAGCTTGGGTTGGGGCCCAGGGACACGGAATTCCCCTGGGCTCTGGCCTTGCCCCGGAGCCACTGTCCACTCACCGCTGTCCCCTTCTGGCCTCAAACTACATTTTTCTTACCAATAGCACTGCAGCGGAGATCTTGCAGCCATCCCTTGCTGAGGTTCGCTCATTTGCGAAGACACTCCATGTGGTCTCTGGGTTAGCAGCTGCTTCTCTCGGCTGCTGCTCTTGCTGGGAGAGACAGCATCTCTTGTGCAATTTAGCAGCTGTGAGCTGCCACTTTCCTCTAAGTCCCATCCGGAAAAAGTGCAGTTCAGAAAGGCAGCATTCAACATGGCTGCTGCTTCTCTGTGCTGTGTGCTTTCCAGATGGGACTTAGAGAAAAGCGGCAGCTCACAGCTGCTAAATTGCACAAGAGATGCTCTCTCTCCCAGCAAGAGCAGCAGCTGAGAGAAGCAGCCACTATCCCGGAGAGCAGAGATGGAGTGGAGCAGGCCCTGAAAGGCTGCTTGGTCGACCCTCGCTGCATGGCGGAAGCACACACCCCCGCACGCACATGCACACGCACTCACATTTTTGGTGAACCAGTTGTTAAGTGGGTTGAATCCCACTATTGTGTAGAACTCCTTGAGAAACAACTACTCTTTTACCTTCTTTTTTCTGCTCAATTACAGAACCTAAGATTTATTTTAATAGGCTATACTTATTGACAGTACAGCGATCATCTTGCTAGGAAATGAACAGTTTGTTGGAGTTGAAATTACACTGCTAATGAGCCCTCAGAGACTGCTTGCACTGGGATACTATATTCACATTTGATGGATACAACCCCAAAATGTATAGTTTCCAGGCTGTGCAGATACAAGATCCTTGAAGCTATTCATTGCTATAGAAATGCCACATGCCTGAAACTTTCCTAACTAAGCCAGAGATCATAAACTATGTTAGATGAATTAAAAAGATTATCTGACATTTTATGTCTCATCACCCCATCTTTTCTATCGTGGAAGACATTTGAGGTCAGGGTTTTGTTGTTGTTTTTGTTTTCCCATCTACTATTCTGTCTCTCTCAGTGTCTCTGTCTGTCTTAGAAACCTTGATAGTATAGATGACAAAAATATTAGACATTGGACTTTGTGACTCAGGGAGCGTAAAGAAGAAAGAGCACTGTAACATTTGTGAGCTGCAAACTTGTCAAATGACAAATAGCTTCATTAGGTTTGTACACAATCCAGAAAGAAGTTCAGCTGGAGGGACTATGCAGTGGGATAAACAAGATTTTCTTTGATGAAAAGAGTCTAGACTGCATTGTGAATCCTTATTTAGCATATGCTGCTATGCTACAAGCTGATCTGTTGTTTTATAAAATGTTTCCCCATATATGCATAAGCACATAAGTGCAAAATGTAACGAGAGGTAGAAATTTGAGCCGCAGTTTTGTGGCCATGATTATTTTCTGGAAATGTGAATTATTAATAATTAATGTAAAATTATATCTTTTCATTTTTAAATAAATTAGATTCTCTATAATCATTTTTGGATTGAAGTCTATAGCTCACCCATCATTTTCAGACAGGCAGGAGCAGCAACGTAATTTCTTGTATCTAGCTTGTTCTTAGAAATAAGCATATAACGTTTTGATAATTCATAAAGATTTTATTGAACTTTTTAATATCTGGAAAGTGCTATTTATTTATTGGGAATGTTTAATATTGTTGTGTGAAAAGTGTAGTGTACAACGTTGATAGAAACAACATTTGTATAGGGAACTTTTCTTAATCCAAAAAGTCACGGAGTGAACTAATAAGGAAAGTAAAACAAAACTTTGCTCTCCTATCTGATGATGGAAGTGCTAGCATAGGAACAGATTGAAGCAGCAACTCTCCATTAGGAGGAGAGTTAAGCAAAGGAGAAAGCCTAGGGCAATGATAGTTAGTCTTTTCCGGATCGAGTGCCCAAACCCCCAAAATGCAATGCACATGTGGCCTCTGCACACACACACCGCCCTCCTTGCATGCACATGTACCCCCTGCATGTGCCCAGCCCCCCCCACATGTATACATTGTCCCCCCGCACAAACACACTCCACGCACTTGCATGCCCCCTGCACACGCCCTGCCTCCCACGCATGTGCAGCAGAGACATGATGACCAGCTGGCCAGCAGGAGGAGTGCGTGCATGCACGATGGAGTGAACTGGGGTGGTTCACCATCACGGGCCTAGGGGGTGGGAATGACAACTAAAAAGAAGAGACACTGAAAGTAATAACTTCTGATAAGATAGTTCAGCCTGTGAACTGTGTGGTTTGATTGGACCAGTGACCAGGATTATGACTTTGAAGCTTTATGAAGTACACTGACAACTTTCTTACCCCTGTATGAGGCAAATGACACTAATAAAAAGCAAATACAACCATATGATTATGGACTTTGAAGATGTAAAAAGGAATTTCAAGATAGTGGAGACTTGGTGATCTTCCCATCCATACTTCTAGTATGTGGAAGAAGACCATAAAGAAAAATGAAGCCTGCAGACAAATGACTGGCAGAAACAAATTATATAATTAGGAGAGATATTTTTTTAAAAAATGATTTTTTATGTGGAATGGGTTACATTGACAAGAACTGGTAGAAATGTGTTTAGGTGAAGCATAATAAGGTGGTGTGATCTAGGCTTCCTGAGTCATTAAAACACACGAGTAGTCCCAAAAACCTCTTTTATTGCAACAGCTGTGAATTACGTTCATTCACAGATGAGTCCCAATTAGTTGCAAAAACTCCTTCAGGAGAAGTCCTTCGGGATAATCACCAACCTTTATCTCCCTTGACACGCTGCCAAAGACCTAATTGGCAAAGCCACACGGAGTCCAGAATCAAACAGAGATGCTGACTGGGAACAGAAGTAACAATGTTGCTTTCCTGCAAAGGTCCCACATGCCTTTGCTCCTCTTTTAAACCTTATGGGAGGGGCCAATCATCTCCAGGCCTTACTCCCAAGTTGTCCCTTTTGTTTTAACTGCTCTTGCCTTCTGGCAGCTCTGCGCATGCACGCACTAGGAACAGGCTCTTCCTGTTCCTCTGCCTCTCTTAGGTCCGACTCTGGAGGCTCTGTAGTCTGTACATAATTCCCAGATGGCCCTGGCCCCATCTCTGCCTCTGACGCAGAGCCCTCGTCTGAGCCTTCCCCAGACTTCAAGACTGTCCCATATTCTTTCCCAGCCTCCACACTGTCCAACTCCACTGCCAGCTCTGCAGGCTGCTGGCAGACCACAACATAAGGTATATCTTTAAATGGAATCCTGAGGAGGTTGGAAATGAGTGCCCCATTCTGTTATGGTTAGCAAGATTGCTAAATATGGTATGACAGCTAAAAGAGTACACAACTGACTCAAAATTGTATCTAAAATTCCTTTCAGTCCTTCTTTATGAAAATGATGTCAAGTATAAAATAAAGTGTCACAAATTTCACCGTTAGTTTTTTGTTAGTAAGATAAATAACACCCTGGAAGACAGAAATAAAATTTCTGATTAAAAATGGGCTGAAAACAACAGAATGATATTTAATAAAGAAAAATGCAAAGTCTTTCACAAGGAAGCAGAATCAGATAAGCAATATAATATCACTGCAAAAATATTACACACAAATTTAGTCTGCATCATAAAGCAGTTCATAGGAAATAACAGTCATCATTCCAAATTGCTCAGATACTATGCTGTATTGCAGCTAGTTCTGTGGCCCCCTTCCACCGTTAGCAAATAAATGAATCCCAAGCAATGTTAGCCTTACCATCCCAGAAAGAATTCTGATAGGTAGAGCTGAACTTTATTTTCACAGTCAGAGGGGGTTGAAAGGGGAATTTAAAAAATCCTGATTAGTCACTGACCTTGTGAGAAAAATCCAAGTTCCAGGTGATTGGACAAAAGGTGTGGAGTGTATCTTTGATTCCCCCTAAAAAACTCTCTGCTGCTTCATGGAGATACAAATATGGGGACAGTTTGGATTGGTTCAGTTGTGTATGAACAGGATCTATTTGTTAGACTAGTTCCATGATGGCAAACCTATGGCACACGTGCCACAGGTGGCATGCATAGCCATATCAGTGGGCACACAAGCTCAGCGCTGATTTTCGGGCCTTCTGGGCCTACCAGAAGTAGGGAAACAGGCTGTTTCCTACCTCTGGAGGGCCTGGGGGGTGGGGAAGGCCCATTTATCTGTCTCACCTGGCTCCAGAACCTCTCTATGAGTCGGGGGAGGGCAAAAACAGCCTTCCCCACCCCCTCCGGGGGCCAGAAATGACCAGTTTCCCAACTTCTGGTTCGACAGGAAGTGACTTTTTTGCTGTCCCCAACCTCCAGAGTTTCTCTAGGAGTCTCTGGAAGCTGGATAGCAAAAAAGTCACTTCCTGCCTGACCAGAAGTTGAGAAATGGGCCATTTCTGGCTTCCAGAGGGCCTCTGAGGGGATGGGGAAGGCCGTTTTTGCCCTCCCCGGACTCATAGAGAGGATCTGGAGCCAGGTGAGACATAAAAATGGGTCTACCGGGCCATTGTATGCCAGGAGCAGGGGGGGGGGAATCGCACGCGCATGCGCGGGGGCAAGGCACAAAGAATTATGGATGTGGGCACGTGTGCACGCAAACCCCCTCGCCCCTCCCTTCCTGGCACGCGATGGCAAAAAGGTTAGCCATCACTCAACTAGTTCATAAACTGTTTTAAAAGACACTTTTCCATGAAGGAGAGCTTCTGGTATCTGACAAGTAGAAAACCTACTTTGCTATTTAAATGTATAGCTTCAGAGGAAGATGAATAGGGGGAAAATAAAAAATTGCTTTGAATGAACATATCATGGCTTGAATGAAAACTTCTGAAATGGTATGTATATGTGTTTAATCGCTTTCTATAAATATCTTGAAAATAACATATAACCAGAAATGCATACCCGTCTATTAAAAGATACTGAGAATAATTGCACAAGGAATCCTAACTGTTTTGACGTTGTGTTATTATTGTCTCAATAATGTGTTGGTTACAAAACCAGGTGGGTGTAGTTGTTTGCAGTGTAGTTCCATAAGTCACTTTCTAATTAAAAGCATGCAGGCAGAGCAAAAAATATATAAATTGCTGAAGCATATGAGAGAAAATACAAATGAATACTGATTTAGACTATAAAATATAATGATTAAAAGTGCTCAGTGAGTATATTTTATAAAGAGAAATGATGCATGTTCCCTTTATTGGAGGAAAGGTATTCAAAAAAATCCATAATGACAGTTGCTAACTTAACAGGCTGTTGGAGATGATTAAAAAGAGGGGGGAGGACAAACTACTAAGGATGATATTGGTTCATTAAAATAAATGTTTTAAAAATTGCATGTGTTTAAAGACAAATCTAGTAATAGGGAGAGAGGGTGGAGGAATTTCTAAACATAAAGATAATCGTAACATTCAATTCAAAATTATTCTAAAAAGAATGCTAAAAGAAAAATGGAAAAGAAAAAACCTTAAAAGCATAACTAAATCCCTGAACTACATTTCAATATATTTTTTTACTCATTGATATCCTTAATGTTTCCAGTTGCTGCTCTAAAATGGTCTTGCAAAAATGGGTTGATGTCATATCAGTGGCATGGTAGAAACTTAGCAAAAATAATTTCCCATTGTTTTTGCCATGCCAAAGATTGATGAAGGACACTCAAATAGAAATCAGGAATTTCATTTCAAATATTATTGTCGTATAGCTGTCACAATCTGACTGGTTCATTTTAAAAGAGGATGTATTTTGGTGTACTAGGATGGCAACTGACACAGAGAAACCAAGCTAGTCTTCTTCCAAGAGACTCTTTCCCTTTAGACCCCTCTCCTGTTTCACTTCACTTGAACGTCTTTCCTAATTTCTGGGCTCATCAAGAGAGAATTAAATGAAATGAATGTGTGCAAGTCAGTGGTGGAATTAAAATTATTTTACTACCGGTTCTGTGGGCGTGGCTTGGTGGGCATAGTGTGGTTTGGTGGGCAGGGGAAGGATACTGCAAAATCCCCATTCCCACCCCACTCCAGGGGAAGGATATTGCAAAATCCCCATTCCTTCTCCATTCCTAGGGGAAGGATATTGCAAAATCTCCATTCCCACCCCACTCTGGGTCCAGCCAGAGATGGCACTTGCCGGTTCTCGGAACTACTCAAAATTTCTACTACTGATTCTCTAGAACCTGCCAGAACCTGCTGAATAGCAGCCCTGGTGTGAGTGTGTGTGTGTGGAAAGAAAGAGATACATGGAATGTGGAAAGAGAGAATTTAGCAAGTTCTTTAGAATATCCCCACAGTGAGATAGGCAGCAAATAAATTTAGCAAATAAATAAATTCTCCTATGCTCCATATGACTGGAAGGTATTTCTTGAAGGGATGAAGAAAGAACATTGGGAGCTCTTTCACTTCAAAAAAGCTTGACTTTTTTTTCTCCCTCAAACAAATATTTATTTATTTATTTATTTATTTATTTATTTATTTATTTATTCAACTTGTATGCCGCCTTTCTCCGAAGACTCAAGGTGGCTTACAATGCATTTAAAAACCATATATAAAACATTAAAAGTTAAACCATTAAAAACAATTAAAACCCATTCACACCATTCATGGCCGGATCTCGCCAAATCGCCAAATCGCAACAGCAAGATCAATGGCCCCAGGCCTGCCGGAAGAGCCAGGTCTTCACCACTTTTCGGAAGGCCCATAGGGTGGGGATGGTCCAGACCTCAGGAGAGCTGGGGCAGCCACAGAGAAGGCCCTCCCCTGCAGGCCCGCCAGCCGGCATTGTTTAGCTGACAGGACCCGGAGGAGACCAACTCTGTGGGATCTTACTGGTCACTGGGAGCTATGCGGTAGAAGGTGGTCTCGAAGATACCCTGGCCCTGAGCCATGTAGGGCTTTAAAGGTAATAACCAACACCTTGAATTGTGACCGGAGACCAATAGGGAGCCAGTGCAGCTCACGGAGAATTGGTGTAATGTGGGTGTACCTAGGTGCACCCACGACAGCTCTCATGGCTGCGTTCTGGACCAACTGTAGTTTCTGAACTTTTCAAGAGTAGCCCCATGTAGAGTGTGTTGCAATAATCTAACCGTGAGGTGACAAGGGCATGAGTGACTGTGAGGAGAGCCTCCTGATCCAAGTAGGGTCGCAATTGGTGCACCAGGCGAACCTGTGCAAAGGTCCCCCTAGCCACAGCTGACAGATGTGCTCTAATCTTAGCTGTGAGTCTAGGAGGACACCCAAATTGTGAGCCCGTTCTAAGGGGGACAGTTTCTCCCCCCCCCAGAACCAAGGATGGACAATCACCATGGTCTTTAGGAGGCAATACCCACAGCCACTCGGTCTTGTTTGGGTTAAGTCTGAGCCTTTTAATTAATATGTTAGTTTTGAGCCATATAGCATCCACAATTACTGTTAACTTTACAAAATATTCAGTTTTAAAATTAATCATCTTTAATATCTAACCAGGTTCAGAATATATCCAGAGACAAATGAAAGTACGGTGGGGGGGGGGATGAAAGAGAGGAGGCTGTATAAAATGCAATTTACATAAGGCTTCACTTCCTTTTTTATTTTTTATTTCTTTCATTATAGTACAAATCTAAAAGAGAAATTTTAAATGCTTACAAAATATTGATTGCCATTATCCATTATTAGAACAAAATAGGAAGATTTATAATGCCTGTGTATAGATGACATGATTGTGGCACACAAATTTGTACTTAGATTGAGAAAAGCTGCAGAAACCATTTTTTCCTATATTTAACAACTCAAAAATTAGAAGAAATATTGGCTACCTTGTTGACCTTAAATACTATTTCAATTTCACTGATATGTGAAAATGCAAATAATCTGCATGTTCTAGTAATAAAAGTCAAAGAGCACAATAAAAAATGGGACCATGATTAAATGTAAAAAAGACCAAATTAACACGGATAGCAACCAACTTAGAATGGACAATGAAGACACTGAATAGGTGGATATCTTCTGAATGCCAACAGCAAATAAAAATTTTTGCTGTAAAATATATCTAGTACAAAGAAGTCATGATGGGCCTATACCTACAAATACAAGAATCATGCAGACAATGATTTTCCCTGAGGTCTGTGGATGCAAAAGTTGAACTTTGAAGGAGCAGGATGGAAAGAGTATAGATGTTTTTGAACTTTGGGTATTAGGGAAGACTCCTGAGAATACCATGGAAAACAAGCAAAAGGATCATAGAACAAATCAATTAGGGATCTCACTTGAGGCAAAAATCACTAGGCTCCAACTCTCATATTTTAAACACATTATATAAATGCTCAGCTCCTTTGAGAAGTCCATAATGCTAAGAAAAGTGGAAGAAAAGAGAATAAGATGAGTAGCAAGAAAATGATTGACTTGATTGAACGGCATTTAAGATCATGGAGAGGCCTAATTGGCCAGATTGAAGACACATCTTGGAGAAAACCTATCGATGTAGTCATTAAATATTTATTCAATCGGTGGGGAAATGAGCTTTGTTTGAGTGGAAATGTAAGTATACAATATAAAACAATCTGGAATTGGTCAATGGTCTTTTGTGAATAGAAAACGGCATAATTACTTCCCCTGAATTCCCCTGTTTATTGTTTATTGTGTCCCCAACACAATAAACCAACATCAAGCTTGCATTCCAGGTTTGATTTTTGATGAAGCATTGTTACAAGATCCACAACCTGAATAATACCATGTCATCTGGTCCAAAAGTGCACCTCTGGTCATAGCCAACTCCATTGCCCCCATTATACCTAAGTAATTAGGACTATGCCCATATAAGGCTTGCAGAACATTTTAATGATGCATACCAAAATCTTTGAAACATGTGTTTACATGAAAATAGAAAGCCAATTAACCTTAAAAAGGTACAAGTTACATTATTTTATATCCAGATTTTGAGACAGCCCTTGAAAACACACATTTATTCACACACTTTGAGATATGTTCCTGCAAACATTCTTTTATTGTTCTCAATGGAAGCATGGCTTTTCAAAGAAATTATTCAGTTTAAGGAGAGGGGATTGAAATAGTAAGGTAGACAAGGCCCAGCTATAATAGTGAAAGCCTCTAATCTGACATAGGAAGCATTCCTCTCATATAATCTTGCTTTGCCTGCATATCAGCTGCTTCTTGCCATGACTGGTTTCATTATGTCAGTGCCAATTGAAAAAGGATGTTCCAGATCATGTGTAATAAAGCAATATTAGGTCTTCAATACATGAGTCCTGCACTTGGTACCTTGACTGTGAACTCATTTTTTCTTGATGGTCAGGTTTGATTACAGGCTGAAGAAACCAATTTTGGTCCACTTTACTTTCCTGTGTTTCTCATTGTTTATTTTATTAGCATGGTGTCTAGCTTTGAGACTCTGGTGCTGCTCACAATGGCTCATCCCTTAAGTGATTGATTACACTGGCTGTAAAGCAGCATTGAATCCAATTCCGGTTAAAGAGTCAGATTTATCAGGCCTGGATGAAAAAAAAAAAATCCTGTTTTCCTAGGAATGCAAGTAAAGACATTATTTTGAAAAGCTTTAAAACATTATAGGAAACATGCCAGCTTTTGTTTGAGAGTGCTGGAAACTCATACCGTTAAAATTCTATACCCAAAACCCCAGCAATGCTGACATACCAGACGTGAATTTTGTCGAAACAAAATGAGGCTTGGGTGTATTCAAAATCCTCTAAAGGGTTCTCATCATTCTCATTTGGCTGCTTGCATGCACAGTGTCCCCTGTTTCTTTGTCACATTATATATCACATTATTAATGGGAGAGTCTAAACAATCAAGAATTAATGTCCTGGAGACTTTCAATCATGCTTGATGGATCTGTGAAAAAGGAAATAAATTTTGGATTGAAATCAATACAATGATTGAAAAAATATTGAGGAATAATATGATGAAATCAGTATTGTTTTTATTTGGGTTTATGAACTCAAATTAGAACATAATTCTACGAGAAATTAACTGTGCAGGATTATTGTATGCACTGGACCATGAGTTTGACACCCCTGCTCTAAGGTGTGTTTTCTGCCCCTTTTAGGGCATCTGACATGAAATATATATATATTCTTTGGCTAGTTGTAAACTTTTTAAAGTTTCAGTTATATAAATAGGAAAGAGCATACAGTCATAGGAATAATATAACGCTAGTTACCACAATAATGTTAACGTTGGGGATGAATCTCCTAGAATTCTTCAAGGACACTTCCTCTCCTCAGAACTAACTTTTGTCACATACAACAAACCTGCAATCTCCTCAAGTTGCGGTTATGGATAAATCATCATGGATATTATCTATGTGGTTGCTAAGAGCTGACACTGATTTGATGGCACATAATCAATCCGCCACCGGTTAAAAGCACAATCTCCCTCCTTCCTCTCTTGGCAAATGTACTCACTGCAGAAAGTCTTAGAAACTACTTCCCTGAATGCTACAACCTTCTACCTCAATCCAATCTCCAATCCATCTGGGCCATTTACACCTGACCTCCTTTCTCTTCCGTCTGATTCTTCAAACCTTAATTTTCCACAGCGTTGGACAATTTCCCCACATATTAAACTTCCGGCCTCATTGCTCTACTTCCCCATCCCTACACAGGGTCCAATCCTTCAAATTCTTTGCCTCCTGATCCAAATTTGCATCTTGCCTGCTAGCTTTAGAGAGTAAACTTGAACAAAAAGCTGCAGGAGGAAAAGTCCCATGGTTTCTCTTCTTTTGCCTCTTATTCACAAGTCATTTTTTGGCTAGCAGATGTTTTTCTCGCTTCCTTTCTTTGTTTTTGCTTTGTTCCTCTTCTGCTTTACCATACTCCAATACTGGGATTTTTAAACTCACCAATTGCTTATTTCCAAACCTAACTTCTTTTACTTGACTTCACCAGTCCTTCCTTCTGAAAGTCCTGATTTCATGCCATCTACAAGTAAAGGACAGTTAATCCTTTACTTACAACCACAATTGGGACCAGCATTCCTGTTGCAAAGCAAGTTGGTTGTTAAGTGAATCACACCTAATTTTATGACTTTTTGCCACAGTTTTTAAGCAAATCATTGCAGTTAAATCAATTGTGAGATTTGAAGCTGGTTGGAAATTGCAATCATATGACCCTGGGATGGGTCAAATACATGGCAGTTGCCAAATGCTCAAATTTTGATCATGTGACCATGAGGATACTGCAATAGTCGTAAGTGCCAGAACCAGTCATGTGTCACTTTTTTTCTGTTCCATTGTAACTTTGAGTGATCACCAAATGAATGGTTATAAATTGAGGACTACCTGTAAGTCTCTTAACTCTTTCCAACAATCTCTACTATATATACTTTTGTATCCTATTTACTTTAATGTGTTATCCTTTCCTGATTGACAGGGACTTTACTGAAACTAAAGAAGACTTATATGTTATTATGTCAAATGATAATCCCCAAGTCAAGTAGTTAAGCAGCTTCCTGAGACTTCCTGTCATCTTGCTTACTAAAACATTGATAGTTTTTAGAAAACCCAGAGCCAGAGTCCTTTGTACTCTGCAACTGTTGTTTTCTAGGCAGACCTTAATCAGAAAAGACAATTTTTTTCTGAGTGTTATCTCCACTAAGTGCCTGAGATTTAAGTCAAGAATTCCTCATTTGTTTAATTCAAAACACCCTATTGACTTGTCTGTCCCAAGAAATTGATTTATCCAACCAGACAGAAAATTTAATTCTGGTCAAAGTGCCTCAAAGTTTGAGTTGGTAGGAACTCTAGGTATAAAAAGATGTGTTATAAAAAAAACAGTTTTATAGTATAAAATCACAATGATAAAACACCAATAGTTTTCAAGTGGTCTTCCAGGGCAGCCATGTGTAAAACAAAGTATAATTTATGTAAACATAATCAGCTCATGAATGATTGTTCTCATAGTAATCTCTTCCTGTTAGGATGACAACTTTACACTAATTAGAGTTGAGCAAAGAATTTTGTGGCCCCTGCCACCATCTGATCTTCTAGTAGAAGCCATGAGTACAGCATGAACTCCTGATTATATGCCTGATCTCTTCAGGGAAGCATAACCCTTTTGAGAGTCATAATTAGTAATTTCTTGAAATCATAAGGTTTCTGGATAAAGAGCCACTTCATCTTGTTGAATATGGACTTGTAATTCAATATCCAGTTTCTAACCATTGGATTAGCAATAGCAATAACACTTAGTCTTATATACTGCTTTACAGCTCTCTCTAAGTGGTTTACAGAATCAGCATATCCCCCCCAACAATTTGACTTGAATCTTCATTTTACCCCACTAGGAAGGATGGAAGGTTGAGTCAACCTTGAGCCTAGTGAGATTTGAACTGCCAAATTACTGGCAGTCAGCAGAAGTAGCCTAGCAGTACTGCACTCTAACCACTGTACCACCATGGCTCATAGAACTTTTGTTGACTCTCCATTTGGCTTGGGATAGAGATAAATAACTGGATTTCATCATACTGATGATCCCTCACCCCAAACTGATGGGTGGCCTCTTCCAACAACTTCATGTAGCTAAAGAACAGGAAAAAGGGCTGAGCTCTGAAATATCCAATAATTGAACACTCAAAGACCTGATTTCTCCACCTGCAATGTCTTATTGGACAATATGATGCCATCATTTCTCAATCTCCATAAATGGTACAAAAGAGTACTTGTTGACAGTATCAAAGATAGCAACGAGGTCCTGCAGGATGAAAATGTTCATGCACCTACCACTAGATGTCCCATTAGAGGCTAAAAATGAGAATAACCAATATGGTTTATATCTTTTATCAAGGACAGAATCCAGACTATTATGGTTCCAGATAATCCTAATCTCACAGAGCTGTTACAATTTTATAGGGGACTACTATATCTCATATATGAATGTCATTTTTAGATCATTGGAGGTTAGACCAGTAATTCAAAACATTTTGGAAAGCTTCTACCAAAGATCTTAAGCCATTCTTGTTCTAAATTAGTTTTGCTCAAGGTAACATATGTCATTTGGTCTCCCAATTTATTAATGCAAGCATCAGATGTTCCAAAACCACAAGTAACTATTTGTAGATCACAATATTCCTAGGTGTTCCTGAAGTGCTGGAGATAGAAAGCCTTTTTCATTTTCCTAAAAACATTGATAGTAGCAAAATATTTTTGGACCACCTGTGACAAATCCAAAATAAGACATCAAGATATAAGCAAATTACAGTCTTTTTCTAATCTTAGTACATCATGCTGACCCAATACTTTTCCAGTTAAAGTATATACGGATGTGTGTGTATTTTTTTTTTAAAAAAAAAGATGCAAAAAAAATTAGACTGAGTCAATCCAAATGGTGCACCAAGGATTTAATTCAAATTTTACACACAGAAAGGATAATGCAGTGTGCAATTTGGGTTACCCTGTGATTAGATCTTCACAGTAGTTCTTTTAAGGGAAGAATTTGATATTTGTAAATCTGTGCTGGGTGTACCATGAAAGATGCTATATATCTTGAGCCAATCCAATAAAAGGAAGGGAAACAAAGCTAAAGATGAAAAATCAATCTGCTTCTGGGCTGACTACTTTATTTAAAGTACTTAGTTCAGCTTAAATTCTTTTCCTAATATAATAAGCTTCGGTCATATTTCAGACACCTGTCTCAATCCACTTAAGGCAATCTTTATCTGATGGACACTAAATAGGTTATTAGCTGCAGTGCTTTTGCTGACAATAACAGCTACGGACAGCAGCAGCATTTAGGAAGGCAAGATTGAAATTTTGGTCCCACCAGATTTGTGATGGATGCTTGCCACAGCTCAGATTCCACCATTGCTATTAACAGAGATTTCAGCAGCCAGATGGTTGGCAACAGTATTGAGTTTCATATGCACTTCTACTTAAATATGAGTGATATGCGGAAAAGAATCAGGCTAACAACACATGATATGGGAAGGTAATGCTCAGAGACACAAGGCCAAAACATGTCTTTGTTTGATTGATACTGTCATGATCACTACCTAAGTTGTCCCATTAAGGTTTATATTTTCATTTCCAATGCTGTTGCAGCATTAGTATTTTCCTGCAATCCACAATAATTTGTGTATTATATTTTTTATCCCACCATTATTGTTTGAGAAGTATCTCAAGAACATACCTAATATTCCTTCTTCCTCCTATTTTTCCCACAGCAACAACCCTGTGAGATGAGTCCGGTTGAAAGGGAGAAAGACTAGTCCAAAGGCATCTAGCCAGTTTTCTTGTCTAGGACTAGAGCTCATAGCCTCTTAGTTTCTAGACAAGGACCTTAAACACTAGGCCACATTGGCTACCATATGTGAGAGAAGAGAGATTACAAATAACTTTCTCTCCTGTGAGACATAGATATTGTCTCTTTAAAGACAATATCTTTAATATCCCTTTAAAAGTCAAACTACATGGAAATATTAAGAAGTAAAAGCAAACATGTTAATATCTACTTCCACAGTAAAAGCAAATATGTTAATATCTATTTCGACAGCCATTCATCTAAATTAGTATTTCCTAATTTTCTCCATCCGAGTGTTCTGAGAGAATACTAGTACTAGCAGTGATGTCTTGGGTGCAGCAGCTGGAAGTAGTCTGTATTATGTACAAATAGGTGAAATGGCACTGCCTCCACCACTACCCCAAATAATAAAAGCAGCAGGAGGAGAGACAAGCTCTTGAAACAACTCAGCAGAAGCTTTTGAAAACCTGAAGTTCATCCATTGGTGAAATAGCTAGAACACACAGCTGGAAGAAATGGTCCCTGGTTTAAATGGATTTCTCTCTTTAAAAATGCTAGTTGGACATTCTATGGAAGCCAGCTGCAGCCAAAGTTAAAATAAACTTGAATGACAGCATCGGTGTTTGGAGAGGAGGTATGGTGTCTACAACACGCTAGAGTGACCAATAGGTGCTGAAAGAATTCCAACTACTGATGAGCAATTGCATAATTGATAATGAATCTTGGATCATATCCATGCCACCTTCCCCCACAAAAAGGAGAAAACAGAAAGCATTACTTTAAAACTGAAATAGCTTAAGACATTTTTTTAAAAAGTTCTCAGCTGTTGACTGGGGATAAGATGTAGGCAATGTTATGATATGACTTAAAAGAATATTTACCATGGCATATTCATGCCTTGGTTAGAGGGATATAAAGAAAATTAATTTCTCCAGGGTGGCCATTGGGCTTCAAGAATCCAGGCAACCATTTGATGATAGCAAAGAGATACATAACCTCTCTTAATTCACTGCCATTTATTAGTCATCCAAATTTTTAGATCAGATCCAATACACTAATAATCAGTCTTAGTACCCAAGAATTATGTCTCTGCACAGTAAAATAAGTGTAGAGAACCACCCTTAAAATATTAATGAATGCCATAGGGCAACTTTTTCTAATTTGTTTTTCTTGGGATATAATAGATTTGATGCTTTGAATCCCCAATTTGGCAGAAATTCCTTTGAATACTAAAGTTGTTGTTCTTGGATAAATATAGAATTCCAGCTTCCTAGGATTGTGTGATGGCACGCCAGCACACCAACAAGTTGCTTAACTCTTGTTTAACAGAATGTTTGTTATCTTTAATCCTATTATCCCCAATTACTTTTTCTGCAACTATAATGGAAAGAAGATGGGGAGTACTGATCAAAGTTGTTCATTCATTTTTGGAACAAAAAAACATAGGAATACAGGTCCTCTTCATAATCATGAGTCTTGCAAGCTGCATTGTTATTTGTGAAAGATAAGCAAAAGGAAGCAATCAAGCAAAGGCTAGATATTTCTTTGATTTGTTTAAATTACAGCTACAAATGTGGGCAAAGATTTCAACAGGCCCTTTGAGTTTTCTATATCTCTTTCTTGCCACCTAGTGATTATCCAGATTTTTGTAGACCTAATGTAGCAGCCCTAGATCAAATGGGGTTCTTACTCCAGGTGAGCAGCTTGAGTGGCAATATGTTATCAATGGCAGACTGACTATAGCTATCCTTGACAGCCTGACTTGGAGATTTTCATTAATACCGGTAGCATTTCTAATTTTACTACAGTCCCTGATTATGGTTTTTGTCTTCAGCCACCTGACACCGAATCTTAACCTTGCTTGCTATGTTATGAAATGTACAAAATATCTTTCTGAAAGGAAGCTCAGGGCAAAAAGCAATATAAAAGAACAATTAAAAATACAACAAACCATCTGTTTGAAAAGTGTCATTACTTTTGAAAAGTTTAAGAATATCCCGAGAGCTTTGTTAGATCAGACCAAGGCACAATGAGTCCAGCACCCTTTCTTCAACAGCTTTAAGCAAGATATTTCAAAAAGCTCCCAAACAAGGTGTGAAGCCCCATCTAGCAACTAGAATTTAGATACAAACACAGTCTCTGTTCTACACACCTTACTACGTAATATGAACCCAGCTAGATGAGACCAAGGGTTGTTTACTCAACTATTTGATTCTCACAATAGTCAAATAGAAAAATGACAAGAAGGAAGAACAGAAAAATGCTTGTTTACAACCTGATTCTGACAATGGGAGGAAATATGGAGTACTTATGATCAGAAACTATTACTATTTTTCATGTATTGATCTGTTCCACTTTTAAAGACATCCAAACTAGTGATTATCTCTAGATGTTGTGTAAAGATACTTTTTGTGTTTCACATGAATTATTTTTGATTTATTGCCCTCATTTTTTCCAGGCTATAAGTGCCACAGCTACATACTTCAACATTACTGTGTAATATAATACAGATACAGTTTGAGTTCATATCAAAGTACAGCTCAATACCATAATAGGTAATGTATGGTAGTCCAGCAAGAATAACAATGTAAAATGTCATTATGTGTATGCAGATATTAAACAGGAAATTTTCCAAGTCTTGTTCCATATATGAACTTGCTGAGAGAAAGTAAATGGTTTACATATCCTTTGAAATACATGTGCATTTTATTTTTACAAACTTTCCCAATTCTTTATACTAATAGTGCAATCTGGTATTAGTTGAAATGTGTTTAGTGAGAATTTGCAGCCATATATGTTACAGTTACTGTAGATGAAGATAAGTACATTCAGTGAAAACCATCCCAATACAATATTCTTATAACAATGTTGTGTGCAGGAACTGGGAATTTGAATCATTAAAATCCACTCAGATTTCCTTTAAAGGACACAGGAAATTCTTCCATCCATTTGATGGCAACAGAGCACAGAATCATAATACAAAGACTTATTATTCAAGAAAGCAGCTCACTTTCTTGAAATTGTGAGTAGAGTAGAGTAGAGTAGAGTAGAGTAGAGTAGAGTACAGTAGAGTAGAGTACAGTAGAGTACAGTAGAGTAGAATGGAATGGAACGGAACGGAACGGAACAGAATAGAACAGAACAGGAAAATTGGAAAGGACTTTGGTGATCTTCTAGTCCAACCCCCTGCTCAGGCAGGAAACCCTATACCATTTCAGACAAAACATTCAGACACCTTAACATTTGATACTTTAATTCCAGGGTCTGATTATAGTCCAATTTAACCCATATTGTTTGGAATTAGTCTGTGAGGGATTACGGAGTAAAAATGGCAGCCGGGTGGAAAAGCTGTCATTCTCCAAAGACAGTAAATAAAGGCAGTAAATTGTGTTTTGGTTTTTATTACCTTTCTTAGCAGGCATTGGTAATTCTTTACATGCCAAAAACTGAAGCCTATGTTGTTTATATTACAGAAATCCAGATAACATAACTGCTAGATGACAGCAAAGAAAACCGAAAAGTGATTATTCAATTTTGTGCATCATAGAAAGAAAAGTAATCTTGGCTAGAAACCTTATCTTCCTATATTTTTCTTTTTTTAAAAAAAAAAAAAGTGTATTTTGTATCATCCTTCCAGGAACCCAGGATATTGAGCAGAGTCTTCCCTTTCTCCATCTATTTTATTCTCATGATAACCATTTAAATGAGGTTAAATGAGAGATGATAATATAATGAACTGAGCCGGATGAATTGATTGAGCATTTCAAGGAGTGACTTGTATCTAATTTGTGCTTTTAACATTTTTAAAGTGTTTTAAAATACAGTATGTATGTTTTTTTTTAAAAAGGCCACTTCTGGGATCAGTCTCCCAAACTTCCATTGTCCATTTCCAATCACACTGCTCCATTATGGACCTCAAAATTTTTCTGGATTTTTAGCTAGTGCAATGGCTGTAATTGTGTTGTTATTCTAGGCCCCTAAATTCTGTCTCTATTTGGCTTTTATTCTGCCCTTTTTCAGCCACATGCCTGCTTCATTGTATTACTCATGATAAAACTAAGTTTGGCAGGGCACCAATAACAGTGTAAGTCACAAGTTCCGATGGAGATGTCTCTAAAGGGCTAGGCTTTAATTAAGCATCTATGATAACGCATCACTGATCAGACACTGAGAATTGCCATCCTACCCACAAGCAGCTGAGAGATCACCATTCACGTTTTAGGTGAACAGAATCTTATTCAAGGATTTACTGCTGCCGTCTGGCAAGATCCAAGAACGGGTTCATTCATTTCATATCATTTCTCATCATTTAATTACTTATCAGCTCTCAATGATGTGGAACTCAGCCTGTGAAACAGCTTCTACTGAAAGTCCTTGTATTTGATGTGATGGGAAATCTTCTGGAAATGCTGCCTCAGGGGTTTGATCTGCCATAACTCATTCGTGTATACAATTGACATTTTGTGCTCCAATCTGTCGTGGGAAACTCACCCAACAGAAGGCAGAAGCTGGAGAGGATTCAACGATTATTTTATTATTTGAAAGCTAGCAGGTTATGGTGAGGCATAGCCTCTTTGCACCCAGATGAACCAAGAGGAAGAACCTCAAGAATTACATAGGTCTTCTATTCCAGTAATCCTCAATTTATAACAGTTCATTTAGAAATCGTTCTGTCAGCCCTGATGCGTTGGGGCTGACATTCCGGCAGGGTTGGGGGAGACTGATTACCAGCCATCATGGTTGAAAGGGCCTCACTGCTGCAGCTGCCATCATGCTTGCCATAGTTGCCGTGGTTGCCACTATCCATGATGCAGGCCCCAAAGCCTTGGAGGCATTTGCCGCCACTGTGGGTGCCACAATTGCAGCAGAAGCCTCCAACAACGTCAGTGCCACACAGCTGAGATGTGGGGCCAGGAACAGCTGAGCTTCGAGGACTCCAGTCTCGGAAAGCCTTCTCTGGTGAACTCGAGAGACTGGAGGGAAGGCACCTTGTAACATCATGCTGGCTACCTGAGATGATGGAGCGCATCTAGGCTTGGGGGTGGAGCTACAGGGTGGAGTCATGGGGTGAGCGGGTAACCTTAAAAGGTGGTGGGGAGCACTGCACAATAGCGCTGACAATGCTTCATTCTTCACAGGTGTTTGTTGGATCGTGCCAGAGTACAGGATAAAGTACTCTATAGCACAGACAGCTTTTGTTTGGAATCTTATTTTACTGTGCCATTCGGGAACCTGACATGTTCAAAGTTACAACAGCACTGAAAAAAGTGACTTATGATCATTTTTCACAGTTACAATCTTTGCAGCATCCCCATGATCATGTGATCAAAATTTAGATGCTTGGCAACAGGTTCATATTTTTGATCGTTGCTGTGCCCCAAGGTCATATGATAACCTTTTGTGACCTTCTGACAAGCAAAGTCCATGGGGAAGCCATATTCACTTAACAATTGGGTTACTAAACTTATCAACTGCAGTGATTCACTTAACAATTAAGGCAAGAAAGGTCAGAAAATGGGACAAACCCCACTTAAAAAATGTCTCACTTTAACAATAGAAATTTGGATGAGAGGCTTCCGGTTGATGTCGTGGCAAGACAGTCGGGGAAATAGTGGGCTCTGATGAGTCCCGTGAAAACCCCGGCTGCTGAACCGCTGCCGATGGGTCTGTGGACTGAACCTGTCCTGTAGGGATGGGGGAAGAAGAGGGGCACCTTGGAAGACCGAGAGGAACAGGCAAGTTCCTCAGAGTCAGAGGGAACCCTCTGTGAGTCGGTGGCAGGGGGCGGCAGCCATGGTGGCTGACATGGTGAGTGACAACAACCCAGGCTTGTAACAATGTTTGGAGCTATATAAGTAACTAGAAGACCCCTAGCCTAAAACAGCGGCTAAGTAACAAAGGGGTTTTGGAAAACATTTTTGAAACTGCAACTTTAAAAAACAAAGACCCGAGAAACAACTAATTTTGGAACAAGAACTAAGAGACTTAATTTAGAGATTTGGTAAAAGGACTAAACACTTTAAAAATCTGAATTGGACTAAGGGAAAAAAAGAAGAAGAAGAAGATTTGATACTTTTTTAACTAAAAGAAGAAAATAAAGTCGATGGTTATATAATAAGAAATAAAATGGAGTCTTGCATGACTAATGAATGTGGATTATAGAGTGACACCGTCTGGCATAAAGAGGAACTTTGTAACCTCCCTTTGTTATGAGAACTTTGACCTCTACAGAAAAAAAATTGCTGAACTGTGGAGGAGGATCTTTCTTTCCTGACTGCAAGCAGCTGGACTTGGGTGAAAAGAAAAGGAATTTACAATGGAACTCCTACAGTTGAACAAATAATAACTTGAATGTTGGTGCAGGAATAGAAGAAGGATTTAGCGCAGCCCTAAAAGAAAGTGATTTGATACATTATATCTGGAATAAAACTATGAAAAGAGTTCTAATTGGATTTATGGAGAATAAAATTAAAAACTTGGAAAATGGAAAGAAATATAAGTTTACATACAAGGAAATGAACATAATGTGATTTAAAATAAAATAAAGTAAAGTTGATTGTAATAAATTAAATGGAGGCTTTTATAGAAATTAAGAATGTTAAATGAAACTAATTAATACATGTAAAGATATGTTTAATGCAAGAACTATGTTTTAATAGTAAAATGTCAAGATAAAGAATAAGGGTGATTATGATTAATTGAAAATGTTAGAAGGAATTTAAAAATATACTTAAAATATGTTTTAAGCAAGAACCATGTCTCAAGGTTAAAATGTTATGAATGCTATGAAAAAAAATAAAGAAAAATATGATTAAATGAAAAGCAATGCATAGATGGAGGGAAACAACAAAGAAAGATTTAAGTAGAGATTGTTAAACCAATATGAACATGCTGTATTTAACAGTCAAAAATTTACTATATGCTGTATAGAACAGCCAAACAAATGGTCATGCTTGGTATCAGCCAAAACGAAACTTAATATGCTGTGTAACGGCCAAAAAACCAAAATAGAGATGCTGTGTTCAACAGCCAAACAAACTTGAAGATGCCGTGTAACGGCCAAAAAACAAAACTAATATGCTGTGCTCAACAGCCAAATAATAGCTAAAACAAAGGGCTATGCTGTGATTAACAGTCAAGAAATAGAAATGATTGATTTAACATCAAATATAATAAAAAGAGGTGGGATAATTAAAATGAGGAGGTGTATGTTGAGAGTGATAGTTAAGATAAAGTGCATAAGTTAGGTTTAATAATAATTAAATAATTAAGGAATGTTTAATCTGTTTAATATAATTGTATGATTTATATTGTCAGATATCCATCTAAGCAAATGAAAGAGAAAAGTGAATTGTTAACTGGATAGGATTTAAGATTTAAGTAACAGGTTTTTGGGGATAATGGTATAGTTATATAGATAGATTTGAGGGAAATATTGGTTTAAAATATTGAGTTGTGTTAATTGAAAATAAGATTTGTTAATGATTTGTTTTAATTTGTGACCAGAGCAAAAGCTTCATTTTGAAAAGATGTGTTTTATTTATTTATTATTTTGTTTTAAAAAACTAAAAAAAATGTAAAAAAAAACTATAGAAATTTGGGGGTCAATTGTCATTATAAGTTAAGGACTACCTGTATAGAAGATTATTCAAAGAACCCTTAGGTATGCACACTTCTATAGAAACCTCAGTTGCAAGGAATAATTATTTTTTATAATCAATAAGGCAAGAGCAGAGACAAGGGTGTCATTCAAAATGTGAACAAACAACACTAACATTCTTTGAAATTCAACATAGCAATTTTGATACTCAAGAAATGCAAAGATTCTAACTGTTATTCTAACGAACTGGCCAATACAACTGGCCTTGTCTTAACAGTAGAAGGAAGAGAGAGAACAAAACAGATCCCACACATGTTGAATTTCACTAAAGATATAAATTATATAGGTACATGGGGTCATTGACAGAACATTGCTATCGTTTATAAAGAACTCTACAATTAAATGAACAATACGAGGAGAGGATACTTTGGTTACATACTGTAAAGGACATTATGTATTATACAGTAAACTATTAAAGCGTGCATAACTTTTTTTTTTCTTATAGATTTTATTTCATCCTTCCACATTATCAAAATATTGATATTATTTTGAAAGATATCCCTGAGAAAGCTGGGTGATGGTATTTATTGTCCTCCCATCAATGGGTAAGACAATATCTTGTAATTCTTTCAATCTGCAGAAGTAGACAATAGTTCTCTAAAGAACATTCAACTCATTGCTTCTATAATCCCCTCCTTATATTTTAGCCACTGCTATGGTCAGCAAATCAGAGGTGGGTGTCAGCAGGTTCTGACCAATTCTGGAGAACTGGTAGCGGAAATTTTGAGTAGTTCGGAGAACCGGTAAATACCACCTCTGACTGGCCCTGCCCCCATCTATTCTCTGTCTCCCAAGTCCCAGCTGATTGGGAGGAAATGGGGATTTTGCAGTAATTTCCCCTGGAGTGGGGTGGGAATGGAGATTTTACAGTATCCTTCTCCTGCCATGCCCACCAAGCCACACCACACCCACCAAGCCACACCCACAGAACCAGTAGTAAAAATATTTGAAACCCACCACTGCAGCAAATCTCCAAAAGAAAGGACCAGGAATATGGACAAAAGTATGAAGGAAGTCATAGTTAATTGTTCTCTTTCCTGAAGCTTAACAGGTAATGCCACTGCTTCAGGGGCAGCCATATTGATTCATCTTATTTTGTATAAAGTCACACTTAGTAAGAACTATCCAGCTTCTAAACCGTTCCTCAACCAACGGAGATGTGCATTAGATGAATTTTTGTAACGATTAGTCAGGCTAACAGTTGAATAAAAATTAGGAAGTACTGCTCGAGGTTTGTTGTGAAGACTGCTGAGAATACAATACACGGGAGGAGAGGCCTTCTGAGCAGTTTTAAATGTTATTTTTCCAGACAATAATAAATGTGGAGAATTTTAAAAAGGGTATTATGCTTGTGGGTCATAAGGGATTTCACTGCTAACTGCTGAAAAGTATTGGCTTTTCTGTTTTAGATAAGCCAATTAAAAAAGAAGGAGGGGCACTATTCCCTTAAATTGAGAATAATAAAGTAATTTTTCAGGAGTCTACTTTTGTATAATAATTTAACTTTCGGTAAGTATCTTAGGTGCACATTTTATTAAAAAAAATGTGCTTGTGGACAAAAATAGGATGGCTTTGGTATATACATGAAGGGGTTTATCTTTTTATTTCTTATAGTTAAAGAATCCTTTACTTATTTACTAATAGATTATGTAATGGCCTGGGAAATGGCCTTTTAACTCCTTATAGAAGATTTTTAAGGGAGCAGAGAAGAAAAAAATCAATATAAAATAAAGCCAAATATTCAAAGTTATATTGCCAGTTAACTTAGTGAGATCGAATAGGTCTTTAACTCTTTTAAATATTTTTCTGTATACATTCAGTAAGCAAATGATTGCATTCATAAACCAGCAGCACCATCAGTACACAGGAAACTATAAAAAGGATATTTTGGGGTAGAGGCCACATTTTAATGGCTATATTGCATTTGATTTCATGTTTTTGTTGATAAATTAAATATGGATGATACAGTTGACCCTCATTGACTTAATCATATTTGTCATTTCTCACTTAAAAATAGTGGCAATTTATCAAGGAGCTGAAAGAGATACTGAGCTTGTTCTGTTTCCTGGCCTAAAAAGACAGCATGTAATGGATCGGGACATTTTATGCAAATTGAATCCATTAAACATTGTCATCTTATAGACCAAGGAAGTTGTTTTCTCTGTTTCTGTTCCATTTTCTGGGACAGCATTCCCTTGAGGTAAGGATGGCACACTTTCTCCTAGGGTTCTGGAAAGCTTTGAAAACCTGCCTTTGATCTCTTTTTGACAAAGCCATGTTGGCTTTTGTTTATTACTTTATTTGCCTCTAGGTGTTCACTGATTCACTGCTGAAAAAGATAATTAAGCAATGAATCAGCAAACACTTAGAGGCAACAAAGTCATAACCAAAAGCCAACATGTCTTTGTCAAAAACAGATCATACCAGAAAAATCTTATTGCATTCTTTGACAAAGTGTCAAAATTAGTCAACCAGAAGAATGATGTGGATATAATTTACTTGGACTTCAGTAAGGCATTTGATAAAGTAGACTGCAATGCACTACGTGATAAAATAGAAAAATGTGGGTTAGACAGCATCACCACCAGATGGATTCATAACTAGTTGGCCAACTGCACTCAATACTGTATGTGGTTAATGGAACTGCATCTACATGGAGGGAAATATGCAGTGGGGAACCCCGAAGCTCTATTTTAGGCTCAGTACTTTTCAAAATCTTCATAAATGATTTGGATGGGGGCATAGATGGGGAATTCATCAAATTTGCAGACAATACCAAGCTGGCAGGAATAACCAACACTCCAGAAGATAGGCTTAAGATACAGAAAGATTTTGACAGACTTGAATATTGGGTGTTATCTAACAAAATGAAATTCAATTGTGAAAAAAGTAAGGTTCTACATTTAGGCAAGAAAAACCAAATGCAGGGGTATAGGTGGTAGGTGGCTCAATAGTAGTAAGTGTGAGAGGGAACTTGGAGTCCTAATGAACAATCATTTAAATATGAGTCAGCAGTGTGCTGCAGCTGTCAAAAAAGCCAATACAGTTCTAGGCTACATTAACAGAGGGATGGAATCAAGACATGTGAAGTGTTAATACCACTTTACAATGTCTTGGTAAGACCACACTTGGAATACTGCATCCAGTTTTGGTCACCATGATATTAAAAAAAAAATGTTGAGACATTGGAAAGAGTGCAGAGAAGAGCAACAAAGATGATTAGGGAACTGGAGGCTAAAACATACGAAGAATGGTCGCAGGAATTGGGTATGTCTAGTTTAATGAAAAGAAGGATTGGGGTGACATGTTAGCAGTGTTCCAATATCTCAGGGGTTGCCACAAAAAAGAGGGAGTCAAGCTATTCTCCAAAGCAGCTGAAGGCATGGCACGAAGCACTGGGTGGAAAGTAATCAAGGAGAGAAGCAACCTAGAACTAAGGAGAAATTTCCTGACAGTTAAAACAATTAATCAATGGAACGACCTGCCTCCAGAAGTTGTGGATGCTCCAACACTGGAAGAAGAGATTGGATAGCCATTTGTTTGAAATGGTATAAGATTTCCTGCCTGAAAAAGGGGTTGGACTAGAAGACCTCCAAGGTCCCTTCCAACTCTGTTATTCTGTTCTGATCCCAGGCCTGGCATTTATATTTATTATGTATCTAAGGCCCCTTTTTTCTTTTACTGATTTTACTGTTTATTTGTTTATTCATATTTTTAGCCTCTTTTGTTTTTTTTTTTTCTAGTTTTGTATGCTGCTCAGAGTTCACTAGAGTTGAGCAACCAATATAAATATTTATTTGCATTACATGACCTTGATATTTCTTTTCTACTACATTTGGGTGCAAAAATGTTTATGGTCATGAGATGGCAGCAAAGAGTGAGAATTTTCTGTACCTCTTTGCTGGCAACTACTGGTCACTCAAAGAACCCAAATGACTACACCCTACTTCTTTATGCATTTTTTTTCTAAAAAAAATATCCAAGTGTTGCTACCAATATGTTTATCCCCATTTTCGGTTTAATATGTCTGCAGTTTTTACTCTCTTCTCTTTTTTGTTTCCCTTTTTATATTAAGGACAATTTCACTGAGAGTAATGCAGCAAAGGAAATTAAATGAGTACACATGTAAGCCACTGAACTTGAGGTACTACTCATCTTGCAACTGTGCCTAATCTAAATAACCTTTTTTATGCTTTTCTGGAATGGCATTTTCAAAAGGCTATCTACAAGTAAATGAGCATATATGTCAGTTTGGATTTGCTAGACAAATCAAATCTGTCCGACAAAGTACAGCAATTCATTACTATTTACTGCACATTTCAGTCTGAAGGACAGGTTTGTGATAGGGCCATTAACAGTGACTGTCATTTTAGCAACATTCTACTGAATTTTCTTTCTTGTTTCTGCCTTTCTGGCATCTAGCAGATTCCCTAAATATCATATGTGTTGCCTTTCAGCTCTCACTTGAAAGACAAGCTTACAAAGCAGGATACGCTGTTCATGGCTTGCAGATTGCTTTTGTTATTGTTGTGTGCTTTAAACTGCCTTTAGGCATCTACTATATTTATATGAAATGAAGATGTCCCTTCCCTGAAAAACAGGAAAATAGATATACCTAAATCCTGTGCAATGCACAACTTCTCACTTTATCAATCTTGGATTGCCAATAGTTGCCAAATCTTTAAAAAAATCAACTTTATGCTGATAAATATCACCTAGCTAATAAATTATATGCATATTAAAATCATTAGATCAATACTGTGTGTGCTAGCCTTCTTAAACATAATATCCACTAGTTGTATTGACCTTCAACTTCCATAATTCCAAGCTACAATTAAGAGGATTAGAATCCAAATCATTTGAAGGATACTAGTTTGGAAAAGTCTGTTGTTCAATGATCGACATTTTCTTTTCAAGGTTTTCCAGCTTACCTGGAAAAAGTAAGGTTGTTTTACAAGAAAAGCATGTGCTCTTCCTGTAATCAAAAGTCATTGTGTGAGTCACTCAGCTATCCATCTAGCTGGCCTCGTTACCCCGTGAGCCATCACATTGTTACCCCATCTTTTTCCCTTGACTATTTGATATAAAAGATTTATTCCATATGTGTTTAGATGGCATTAATTACTAGGTTATGGAAGGTCCCTTGGCAATAACATAATTGATATCTGTCTCAGCTAAATCCGGAATGTTGGGGAGAAAGGAGGGGTGCTTATATTATTACTGTCTTCACCTTGCCAATAATGAATCAGTTGTAATTTATATGGAATGAGTTTTGAAGGTCAAGGTTGCCAGAGACCGTGTTGATAGATCTGTATCTATCACAGATCTCTGACATTTGCAATGGACGATGTTAGAACTTAAGATCCAATCCTTGTTTTTCACCCACCTATATTCAAAGCAAGCTCTGACAAGTATCTATGATTCCTGAGTATTTGAAAGCAAAAAATATTGATCCCCAAAGTAATGAACTTGCAATGGATTTACCACAAACCTTATCCCAAATCACAGAGGTATAGTAAATTATACCTCTTATAAATTTACTATGTTTGTAGACCTCATTGAACATATTTATTCCAAGTCCAAAAGTATTACTTAAAATGTTCAAGAGTTCAGTTTGAAAACAAAAAATCCATTCAAAAGTACAAGATGGTATGTCGTGCAAAGCTCTGGTGACAACCCACATTTTGACATAATTAATTTAATTGGAAAA
Source organism: Arizona elegans (assembly GCA_022577455.1). Classification (NCBI taxonomy): domain Eukaryota; kingdom Metazoa; phylum Chordata; class Lepidosauria; order Squamata; family Colubridae; genus Arizona; species Arizona elegans. The sequence continues at coordinate 68,004,720 of JAKOOJ010000002.1, read as the reverse complement.
TCTATGGAATTAGGCCAGAGGTGGGGTTCAAAAATTTTAGCAAGGGATTCTCTGCCTGGTTGCTGGGTAGGCGTGGCCATGGTAGGTGTGGCCTAATCGGCCTCAGGCACCATGGCAGGTGGGGGTGTTTTTGCCTTCCCCGGGCTCTGAAGGCTTTCCTCAAGCCTCCGGAAGGGCAAAAATGGCCTCCCCTGGCTCTGTAGGCTCTGCAGGCCCTCCCCAGTACGCCTGTTTTTCACCCTCTCTAAGCCTCCACATGCGCCCTGCACTTACCTGCATCCAAAATGAGCCACCTCCTGGGAGGTGCGGGGTGGGGTGGGCAGGGCCAGCAAGGAGTGGGATTTGGGGGTTCTCCGAACTGCACAGAATCTTAGCTAGATCCCGAACCCCCAGCAGCCCACCCCTGAATTAGGCCCATTTTAGTAGTATAAAACACTAGTATTAAAATGGCAACCAAAACTGAATTCTGACTTCTGCTAGCATCTGCAAGTCTGAATGCTATTGCTCACCAAAGGCAGGCACCAAATTTATGTAATTACACAGTTTGTCAAATATCGCAATTTTGTTTATAATCCAAAAATGTGTATAAAACATGTACATTAGGGAAAAGTACATGTAAAGTGTGTCTATTTTAGAAAGAAAGTAGATAAATGTAGAGAGAACAAATGCACTAAAATGTGTCATTGCCAACTGATGTGGATTATACTTTTATTAGGTAGGGGATATACTCCCCTGCTGGATATCTTCAAATAGAGTCTGGCTAGATAATAGTCATGAATGTTTTAATGTTAATTCTTGAACTGAGTCAGAGGCTTGATATGATGCCCTAAATAATGCTTTCCAATTCTGTAATTTTACAAATGAAATTGTTGTAATTGTCAGAGATTTGTACAGCTGGTCCACAATTGCAAATCTTCTTGACACGATGTACTCTCTTCCCAAAGTTAAGCTCATGTGGAGAGCTTTATCTATGATCCCTATATAGAACTGACTTCTACAAAGAGGGGAGTGCTTCCTACATTCTCTTCCTACATTCATTTGCTAAACTACTGCCATCCAATATTTTACTCACAGACTAACAAAAGTTAACAGTTACACTGCAAATACATTGATATATGTTGTTAATGGATAACAGCAACTGAAAGAGTATGGTAGCAAAAACCCAAGGCAGACCATCACAGCCTCAAGTAGAAGACAGAGCTTTGACCTTCCATATTCCTATCAGTGTAGACTACACAGTTTCGTACCTTTGTTCCTATCATATCCAGTTTATTCTTCCCTCCACAATGTAAATGATATATACTTGTATTAGATATCTTGACACAACTGATTGGAATTACTTATTTGTATTATTTGTGAGACAGGATCATGACTCACAGGCTTTCATTTTGACACCAGAGCCATGGTGGCACAGTGGTTAGAATGCAGTACTGCAGGCTACTTCTGCTGACTGCCGGCTGCCTGCAATTTGGCAGTTCGAATCTCACCAGGCTCAAGTTTGACTCAGCCTTCCATCCTTCTGAGGTTGATAAAATGAGGACCCAGATTGTTGGGAGCAACATGCTGACTCTGTAAACCACTTAGAGAGGGCTGTAAAGCACCATGAAGTGGTATATAAGTTTAAGTGCTATTTTTATTGCTATATAGGTCAACCTAACATCCTTGCTGGCTGGATAATTGTGGAAATGACATCCACACATTTGGAACTTGCCAAAGTTGAGAAACTGATGTAGGTAATAGATGCTGCTGGGTACTTCTTCCTCTTCTAAACTTTCAAGGAACCTCTGTGATGGTGTTCCAAAATGCCCCAATTATATAATTTTTTTCCTTTGTATTCCCTTACCAATTCCTTCCCCATGAGGTACGTATAGATGATGAGATCAAAGAAATATCTGCCCATGACTTGAATCTTCTCATATGTTCAATCAATTCCCTGTGTGAAGTTATTGATTTATATGATCTACATTACATGATCATACCAATGAGGGTATGGCAATAAATGTTGTGGTGGTGATTTTTCTATTTCTTCATGCCAGGTCAAAGTTGATACATCAAAATATCTAGAAAAGAACCTTTTCTGAATAGAAGTGACAGGGAAAGATGTATTCTTCTCCTATACCTCCCCTCCATCTCGGCCTCTTCTGCTCTGCTTTACTTACATTGCTTTTTCATAGAAGAATTTTATCAGTAGACTATTTGCTTGGGTATTGTATTATCTGCTCTAATAGTGATATAATCTACTGGCAATCTATTGCAAATTTTGGCTATTTTTTTTTCCTGCTCTCTTCACTACAAAGTTATGGCAGGATGTTAGGTGAGAAATAGAAGAATGAGTTAAGAAACATTAGTAGGAGTTGAAAACAACAGCTTCAGAGGTATCTGAATCATCATTCATAGTGTGAAAAGACTGTCAGATTTGTTGGGTGACAGGAGTAAAAAAAATGCACAAACTGAAAATAAATTAAATATGTAAAAAAAAGAAAGAAAGAAACAGAACATAACTTACCATAAGGTGTTGCTATGAACAAAATTTTGAATCAATGATGAAGAAAAACAAAGAGCAAACTATTTCTATTTCTTATGATTCTTGCATATATCCTTAAATATTAATGTTCAGATGTTACCAGGTAATGTTGCTTAAGTACAACCAAGGGGTGAGAAATTGATGAGCCATATACAGCCATCCAACTACTACAACCCATCAAAATTGTGCAACCAATGTTTGTGACATTGAGTTATTGATGTCATAATATAAACAAACACATATACAATTCCTTCAAAATGCATATTAAATATGTGTCTTTTATCAAAACATCCAAAATTGGTCACAAAAGATTAGTCTCACTTTCCCTATATGATCATTGCAATGCTAACTTAACCATCTGGCCTTTGAAGACTATTTTGGTTTGTTTGAAGGTGGAATTTTTTGGACATACGAATTCGGTAGCAATGGCTCTTCAGCACCTTATGCTTCTGAACACAAGGAGCAGTGGAAATATAGATAGAAAAATCAGGATTTATTCTTTTATTTACCAATGCTTCTAATGTCACTCCAAACTATAAGGATATTAAGTGGCTATTAGACAATCCTTAACATATTAGGACATTAGTCCAGTTGTATCATCATTTCAGAGATATTTAGTTACCTTAATAGATGAACAGAATGACCACAGAAAGGCAAATAAGCAATGGGAGCAGGACCGAATTCCAACTTTCTGCCAATTTCCCTATTGTTGTTACTTGTGGGAAGCTTGCAGTGAGAAAGACAATGATGAAGCTAGCATCTGGGAGGTATGTGCTGCCTCTGGAGTCTTCAGAGTCAGACCTCAGTGAGGAAGAAGAACCTGTTCCCAGTGCACGCATGCACAGAGCTGCCAGAAGGCAAGAACAGCTAAAACAAAAGGGACAACTTGGAAGTAGGGCTGGGAGATGATTGGCCCCTTCCATAAGACTTAAAAGACGAGCAAAGGCACATGGGCCTTTGCAGGAAGCAACATTTGTTCATTCAGTTCAGCTTAAAGCCTGAAGCTCTGTTTGATTCTGGACTCCATGTGGCTTTGCCAATTAGGTCTTTGGCAGCGTGTCAAGAGAGATAAAGGTAGGTGATTATCCCGAAGGACTTCTCCTGAAGGACTCTTTATAACTAATTGGGACTGATCCGTGAATGAACAGAATTCACAGCTATTGCAATAAAAGAGGTTTTTGGGACTACTTGTGTGTTTTAATGACTTGGGAAGCCTAGGTCAGAACACTATCGGCTTCCCCACTATCTTTACTTGTGGGAAGCTTTCAGGAAACCAGCTGGCTGGGCTGAAAGTTGCTCAGGTAAGTCTCCCTTATCTTCATACCCTCTCCAGTTTCTCTATGCACATGCCATGGCAGCCATTCATGCATCCTTCTGGACCCATGCAACATCCTCCTGCATCCTCTCAAACCTGTGCTGTATTTGCCAGTTCCTGCCAGCTTCCCCACTGCCTTTGTTTGGAGGAAGGTGGTAGGGAGCACTGGAAATCTTCTTTTTCTTTTCCTTTCCTCTTTCTGACTCCCTCCCTCCCCCTCCCACCATTAGAAGGTACAGTGCAGGTCATGGAAGTTGCACAAGGATGCCAAGAGTTACTGTGGAAAGTCATGGGGAAACCATCTTTAAATGTGTGTGTGTGGGGGTGAATTATGTGGGTTGGAAAAGGTGCACAAGAGTGCATGAGAAGAGCCTCATAGATCTGGGAAGGCATGGGGTGCACAGGTGTCAGGTATGCATAGGTGTGCAAAAGGTGCTATGCAGGTTGGGAAGGATGTAGGGTATGCAAAGATGCACCATGAGTTGGAAGTGAGTGTGGAAATACAAAGGGGTACACAAGAGGTGCTTCATAGGTGGGAGAGGACTCAGAGGATGGCACTGGTTGGAGAGGGTGCAGGGATGGCATGAGCTGGAAGGGTACACAGTGGGCCCTACAGGTTGTGGATGGTTATAGGGGTTGGGGAGGGATTTGTGGGGTGTCAGTGCAGTTTGGGAAGAGTGTATCTAAGTGCAAGAGAGGTGCTGCATTGGTCAGTGAGATGCGGAAGATGGTGCAGGACTGAGAAGGGTGCATGGGGGTGGTGCCGTTTGGCAGTGCATGGCATCTCAATTGGCCAGCATGGAAGAAATAGGCTACAAGTTCCTCAAATTTCATTCCTACGGGAGTAATGTGTCCTTTTGAAGTATGTTGGTTCAATGGTTGTTTCCCTAGTCATACCAGTTGAAGGTTGCAAATAGAAATTAGAATTTTAGTGGTATATAGATAGATTTATTCCTTGTTATCTGATTGTCCTTTGAGTGGTGCAGTGGCCTAGAGCTGGAGCTCTCACCTCACAATCAGGAGGCTGTAAGTTCGATCCTAGGTAGCAGCAGATATCTCTCTTTGGGCACAATGAGTAAATATCAGCTGTGAACTCTGCATTGGCGACAGGAAGGGCATCCGGCCAGTAAACACTCATCTCCATTCAGTTGCCTCGATTCCATCCCGATGCATGGGATTAAGGCATCACTAAAAAGACCAAAATAAAATTATTGCCCTTTGGTCTAAGAGGCTGCTAAACTCAGGTGACTTCTGCCTTTTTTCTTAAGTCCATACACACAGAGCACATGGCTTTCACTCTCTTTCTGGTAGGATATAGTTAGTTAAGTGCTGAGCTTCACCTATCTTTATAACACATTTCTTTAAAGAAAGCTCCTTTCGCTTCTAATGATAAAACCCAGTTCATTGCTTATTGTTCATTCCTGCTGTCAGGAAGCCTTTTTAGATATAATGCTTCTACCTCCAATAGAGTTGTGGTGAAGAAGAAGGAGAAAAAATTGTACTAGCTCAGTTGATGATACTGTTTGCCCCATTCTGGGTGGGGAGGGGGACAAGAGCCCAAATCCACTTCTGACAGAATTCCTGACAGAATTCTTTGCATCTTTTCTATTGATCAAACAACTAAAGCAAAATAAAGTAGAGGCAGGGGTAGTTTTCCTGTTTCTTGCTCTGCGAAAACATCTAGAAAACATCTAGTGAGTCTATGAAAATTACAACATGAGCAGGCATCCCAAGGTAATTGTGCATCAATACAAGAGCACAGGCATGCTTTATCAACAACCAGTAACAAAAATAACGGAAGCTATTATGGAACTGTTTTACAAGGAGAGCAAAGTAGACTTTTTATGAGTAGTAAAAAAAAAAGAAAGAAAAAGAAGCACCTGTTGGTTCTCCTCTTCACGGTTGCCACCTGCTCAGTCACCCCTGCCACCCTCACCTACAGAAAAGGGAAACTAATGAATCACAGTGGAAAGGTGAAGGAACAGCTGTTTGTTCATTTGCTTGCTTATTCTCTCTCTGGCAAATGTAGAAACTACTGCTGAGAGTAGCTGCAGCAGCTGACATCACAAAGGGGGTGCCCTCCAAAACCTGGAGTCGGTGCTGGGTTCACACGTTTTCCCCCTCAGGAAGCTAGCAAGCCTTACTGCCAGTAGGCAGGGAGCCAACTTTTAATGGAATGAACAGCCAACTTCCAACTGAGATTTATGTACTACAAAGGAGTAATATTTTTTAAAAAAACAGATTTCTTTGAAAGGTAGGAAATGAGGGCATCAATACTAAGGAAGATGCTTCCAAAGAGTACAATATAGGCAGAGGATTATCTTCATAGCAGGGAAGGTTTAAATAGGCCCCAGATGGCTGTTAATTCTTATGAAAAAAATAATATAAGTGCCAGAAGCTTAGGTTTAGATTTACTGAGAATGCAATTTGTCCCAATGACCTTAGCCTGCTTTTAAATACACAGGCTCATATGCTCAGAAATATCTTGAACCAGAGTTATCCTTATACTTACAGGTATATACAGATAGCCCTTGCTTAACAAGGTAATTGGGACCAGAACCTCCATTGTTAAGCAATGTAAATTGAAAAACCATGTGACCATGACACTTAATGATGGGCTGTCTCAGCAGTCCCTGATTAAAGGTAAAAGTTTCCCCTGTCCAATCATGTTTGACTCTAGGAAGCAGTGCTCAACTCCTTATTTGGAGAAGGGATCCAAAGACACTTCCATGGTGATGTGGCCAGTGTCATTATATGCTGAGGTGCACAGGTGTTATCTTCCCACCTATTTATCTACTTGCATTTGCATGCTTTCGAGCTGATAGGTTGTCAGGAGCTGGAGGTTGTCAGGAGCTGGGGAAAGTAACAGGAACTCAGCCCATTATGTCCGGTCTCAAAACTGGGCTGTCAGCTTTCCAGCTGACAACCTCAGTGTCTTTAACTGTTGTGCCATCATACCTCTCACAGGTTACCATCATTAAATGATGACTGCAAGATTCATTAAGTAAGGACTTCACATGAAATGATGGTGACTTCTGATTTCCTGCTGGTTTCCCCATTGAGTTTTGCTTGTGGGGAAGGCTGCAAATTGTCATCACATGACAATAGGATGTGGTCCCATAAGTATGAAGACCCCATCATAACTATCACTCATTCACTGTTGTCATAAGTTTGAATAGACACTGAATGAGTGATGGTTAAACAAAAACCACACACACACACACACACACACACAAATGATGATATGGATATTCAACAAAAAGGTGGAGATTGAATTGGACAATGGTTTAAGAACAAGGGAAACAAAAAGGAGAGTGTTAGCAGAACCTCTGAACTAGCTGTAGTGATATAAAGCTGTAAAAAGAGTTAGGATTGCCTCAGACAAAAGAAAAAAATTAAATAGCCTAATTCACTAAGATAATGTAATGGTAGAAGGAAGGAAGGAATTGAGATTAGGAGAGTTGTAGGAAGAAAAAAAAAACAAGCAACTAAGTGGGAGCCACATAAAAGAGAACCTTAGTTGCATGGTCATGGCTGCCATTTTGACTTTTTAAAACCCCATTGTAGATGCCCTGCTGGGGGTTGACAGAACAAAACATTGAGGTTTAAGAGGAACAAGATTAGGAAAATATTAATTGAATGAGGACAGGAAAAAAGTCCTTTCTTTTCATGCATTCTTTTTGGATAGAATTCTGCACTTTTTTCATTACATCTCTAAAAGAAAAATAATTTGAGTTATTTATTTTTTTAATTTTTTATTATTATTATTATTATTATTATTATTATTATTATTATTATTATTATTATTATTATAACATGATATGACATTACAAGACATACAACATTTATATACATATATTCTCTTAACAGCTATTTCATGATGATCTTCTTCAGGGGTGAAATGCTCCTGGTTCAGACCGGACTGCCCGATCCGGTAGTGATGGCAGCGGGTGGTTCGGAGAACCGGTAGCAAAAATCCCTGTCCCCCCCACCCCCCAATGCCCAGCTGAGCAGCGCAATCATCAGAGGCTGTTTTTTTTACTATTAAAAGCATTTTTTCTACAACCTCTTTGGCCAAAAAAATGCTTTTAAAAGTAAAAAAATAAAGCCTCTGATGATCACGTGGCTCAGCTGGGATTGTCAGAGGCTTTTAAAAGCATTTTTTCCTACAGCCTCTTCGGCTGATGTTATAGAAAAGAAAATGCCTTTAAAAGCCTCTGGCGATCCCAGCTGAGTTGCCTGATCATCAGAGGCTTCTAAAAGCATTCTTTTCTGCAACCTCCTAAGGCTGTAGAAAAAAATGCTTTTAAAAGTAAAAAAAAAAAAAAAAAAGTTGGCCATGCCCATCCAGTCACATTACCCCCCACCACCAAGCCACACCCACAGAACTGGTAGTAACAAATTTTAGATTTCATCCCTGATCTTCTTCTAATATACACATTCTCCCCCTTTTCCCTTTATATTATTCCAGTTTCTTCTTGTCCCCTTCTCTTTTAATTACAGTGTATTTCTTAACATTCATATTAATTTTACATTTTCTATACATTGACATATTCATTCTTTCCTTTTTTAAATTTCACCCCTATTTTTCTTCTCTATTATTTCTATTCTCCAGCCACTTATACTATTTGTGCCAGATTATATAATATTCCGTATCCTCCTTTTCTTTAAGTTCTTTTGTTAATTTATCCATCAAATGGATAAATTAACAATTTGAGTTATTTTCATAAACAAGAAGACCGACTCAGATTGGAAAGGGTTCTATATATGTGACAATTAAATATTCACAGCTTATCTCATAACACTGGACCTCACTTGCTTTCATGTCCTTTTTTTTACATTTTAAATTCATATTTTTAGAAATCCACAACTTTATCAAACTTTTGCAAGCTTTTTCTAATTATATTCCTCATTTAATAAATTCTCAGCATCTTAGAATATTTTAGCTTACTTGCCTGCAGAATCCAGAGATATTTATAATTAGGCTGTAAGCTACTTAAGGCAGGGACTCATCTTTTGTTTACTAGCTGTGTAAAGCTTCATGAACACCAGTGGCAGCATAATAATAAACACAAGAATGAATGAATGAATAAATAAACTAATATATCGAGGGCAGTAATGCTATATTGTAACTCTTTTGATACATTTTCTTCCCTTTTTAGTTATTGTTTATTTGTTCTTAAAAGGTTATAGTGTTTGCTTGAGTTAATATTTCTATGTACATAGAATGGTTTATCAGTGTCCAAAAGGGGGAAAATAAACCTGATTTGCATTTTTTTTCACAGGCATTTTATGGCAGTGCTGGTTTAGCAGCTTTAAAGCACCATTTATCAGGTTCTTCATTGTGAGTTCTAGCTTGGTTTCTGCAGCAACAATATAGCATAACAGAATGAAACTCTGATAAAAGAATAGCTGTAACATGAAAATCCACTGCTACCAATGAGCTCATCCATCCAGCCAATACCACTACATAAACTTAATGCATTGGCTGATGAAGAATATGCATTTCAATACGCTGAATATGTTATGATTCCCAATCAAAAGGATATGTTGTTAAAAGTCCTTTTTTGCAGAGTTGTAGCCTGATTGATTTTTTTGTTGCCTACCTTCTTCATAAACTTTGGCATGTCAAAATCATGAAATTCTACTTTATTTAATTATATATTTGGCACAGTGGTGGGTTTCAAATTTTTTTACAACTGGTTCTGTGGATGTGGCTTGGTGGGCGTGGCATGGCATAGCTTGGTGGGCGTGGCTTGGTGGGCATGGCAGGGGAAGGATACTGTAAAATCTCCATTCCCACCCTACTCTGGGGGAAGGATACTGCAAAATCCCCATTTCCTCCCAATCAGCTGGGACTCAGGAGGCAGAGAATAGATGGGGGCGGGGCCAGTCAGAATTTTTACTACCAGTTCTCCGAACTACTCAAAATTTCCGCTACCGGTTCTCCAGAACTGGTCAGAATCTGCTGAAACCCACATCTGGTTTGGCAGTAATAAGGTGCTATTAATGTGGATAAAAGAAAGGAATCATACAGAGTCAGATATATGACCTCTAAAGGACCCTCTCTATTCACATTATTATAAGAGGAAGATGTGCTTAGCTACATGAACTCTGAGAGAACCTCTCTATTCACATTATTATAAGATAGAAAAGTGCTTGTTGGAAATTACATTAACAAACAGTTAAACCTCATTAAGTGGTAATATATCTTCTGAGGAGACCTAGATGTCACAGAAGGACAGCCATATGGAAAACATCTGAGTGATCTCACTGTGAATGACACAAAGACCTATATGTTACAAAGAGTTACTTAATCCAATAAATTTACCCAAGGACAGCAGTAACTCTCCCATTAACAACTACAAGCACTTAATAAAAGTTGGGTAGCTAAGATAATTTTATAAACTAAAAATAATGGTTTATTAATGGTTTAGTAATTAGGAAATGGTTCAATTATCATATGACAGGTGTGTGTTAGCCATATAGGGAGAATGTATGATCTCATGTTGACCATGTATGGAAAATGCATGATCTCACCGAATCCTTTGTCTTAGAAATGTATAAAAACTGTCCATCAGAGTTCTCTCCTTGTTCAAAGCTTCAGGTACAAATCTGGCTCTGAACCTTGCACAATAAAACTGTCTCTGGCTGATCCAGGAATGTTGTTTGGTCTCATCATTCCACAGCACTATGGAGATTATTAAATTAGCTTTGTAATATACATGAAGAGAATGGGCTGGAAGGAAATAAATAGAGAGTCTGAGAAGGGTGGGCAAACAAATTTGTAAGTGTGCATAAAGCTGTCAAAAGATAAAATAAGTGTGATGCAAGGAAAAGATAGTGGTCTGGGAATAGATAACATAAGTTACGTTTGTACAGGATCAGACTGTGAAAGGAGCCAAGACAAAACAAAAAACAAAAAACAAGAGGTGAGACAAACAGCCAGAGATAAGTGGGCAAGGTGGTGGGGGAGGATCAGAACAAACCATGAACACTCTTGTTGAATAAATGGTATTTGTAACTTATATAGAAAACATTTTATAGTCAGGTTTGTACCACATTTAAGTACTTCCAACAACTGGTCCTTTGTTTCCGAAGTGTGAGCTTTCAAATGCTCAGGACATAAGCGAACTAACCTAGATATTTTTGATAATAGGCACTTCTACACAAGAACACTCTGCTATTTTGAATGCTCTATAATGTCACAAAACCTAAACTCCTTTGTTGCTGGTTCAGTTGCAGGGTATTTGAAACCTCAAGAGGCTATAGCAGCATCTGGGAAATGCTGCATTTCCATGAAAATGATAAATGGGCCATATTCAGAAATTCCTGCCTGTCTTGCAGCTCCTCAATTTCAACTGCCTTAGCAAGTTTTCTGGTGTAAAGTTGCCTCCTTGGTACCTTTGAGAATCTCTCTCAATGTATCTAACTGTCTATCTGTTTGCCTGTCTGCCTATTTGGCAGATGACAACGACAATCCATCCAATGCAAAGGAAGGGCAGAAATTGCACTCCATTTTATTTTCCTTTTGCAAAGAAAGTCTCCAGTCTACCTGCTGCAGTCCACATGGTACAATAATCCTTTCTTTTTTGTTTTCAGCCCAGCAAGGTTGGCAGAAACCAATAGCTTTAGAGTCATCTTCTAAATATTTTTGAAGATGCAGATAGTACGAATGATAATCGCATTAGAAGTTAAAGACTTTGTTTTCAAATTGAGCAAGTAAAACTGGTTGTAAAATTGGGTTGGTTCATATGATAAGTTGACTTACAAATGCCACAACATATGATAGAAATTCCGGTTCAAATTGTGGTTGTAAATTGAGGACTACCTGCACAACCAACCTTCCATATTCTGCTCACTTATCTACAAGAGCAGAACTACCCGTGTTTCCCCAAAAATAAGACCAGGTCATATTTTCTTTTGGGCCTACTAGGGCTTATTTTCAGGGTGTGTCTTATTTTTTTCCATATATGGGAGGCCCACTTCTTCTGCTTGCTCATGGGGGCGGGGGGGCAGGAGGCTGCGTGGCAAGCAGTGCCAGTGCTGTGAAGCACTGTCCCATGTGCCCTGCACTGTCTCACTTCAGGGCCCCTGCAGCCAGTCATCCATGCCCCGACACCTGCTTCGAGTATACAGAAGTGGGCTGGCAGCCATGTGGGCTCCTGCTGCATATGGTTGCTGGTGCTGCGGCCGCGAGGCAGGTGTTGGGGCATGGGAGGCCCTGAGGTAAGCGGGTGCAGGGCACATGGGGCAGCTCCTCCACCAACCTACCTCACCTCTTGGCTATGGCACTGCAAACAACCAGATGGAATGGGCAGCCATTTGGCTGTACAGGTTCTTAAGTAGGGCTTATTATGGGGATAGGACTTCTATTAGGCACACACATAAAACATAGGGCTTATTTTCAAGAATAGGTCTTATTTTGGGGGAAACAGGATAGTCCTTGTAAAATGGTATTGCTGCTGTTTATTTTTTTAAATATTTAACTTTAAATATTATGTAAATATTATTGAAAGCATATAAAGAAAATATTCCAACCATAGAGTGACAGTATATTTCAAAGTATGTTTTGCAATCGTACATTTTAACTGGAGCAGTAACTCAATAGTTCTCTTCGGTATCATGTGTAAATGGTTAAATTGTGCAACACATGCCTTCTTCAAAACATATGTGGCACTCATTAATATATATTCAAATCCTTGCTGCTTATCATATATAACATATATGCTATACATGGAAGGGGCACAATTAAGGTCCCTTCCAGACCTGATCTCTCTCTCTCTCTCTCCCCCTCCCTCCCTCCCTCCCTCTCTCTCTCTCTCTCTCTCTCTCTCTCTCTCTCTCTCTCTCTCTCTCTCTCACACACACACACACACACACACACACACACACATACATATATATACACATACACACAGCTGCTTCCTTTTTGAAATACTTAACTGCAACAAGTTGTACTTAGTTTTCATTTTTGGAATGAAAATGGGAGCTATTCATTGCAACCCTAGTCACAATTGTTCATATTTAAACCACTTCTAGAAGATTAGTCATCCGTGGCAGGGTATTCATATCTATAAAGTGGGGTGAAGCCATTTCCAAATAAAAGATTAGTTATAGTTGAGTTACAAGAATGATCAAATATGGCAGAGAAGCAACAACACAAGTTGCATATGAATGTTCCTTTCACTCCCCAAAGATGACAATTGGTGTGTTAAAGCAATATCAAGCTATTGAATTCTCAGCATGGAAAAAAAGAAGATGGGGGTAATGACATTACTATTGAAGAATGATTCATCTGGACGGATCTTTTAAGATGCCATAAAAACACAATGTGTTCAGCCATTGAGGCAGGCTCATCACCTGCTAGCTACTACCAGTATAACGTTTAATCATGAAAAGTGGTTCTTAGCAACGCAACTAGAAATCTGAATTAGAGTGTTTCAGAGCTTATTTCAACATAACATTAATTTTTCTTCCACCAAAGAATAGCTATTGAGAAATGCATTCAACATGCTACAAGGCAAAATCCCTGTAGAATAAGGAAGAAAGATTTGTGAGGAAAAACTACATCAGAACTAACTCTTTTTTTTCAAATGCTTAACATTGCACATCTCATACTAAAGTTAAAAAAAATCTGGCCTAAGGAGGACTTTGAGAATAATCCTGCAACTTCCCACTTGGTCAAATTATACAAGACATGTTGGATGACCAATATTCATAAAATATTGAACAATACAAAAAACCACACACACTCTCTTCTAGATTAATCATACCATTTGCTCTCAAGCTAACATAATAGCCTCAGTTACAAAGAAGAATGCAGTACTTGCCTTTTACTGGAATAGTAAGAAAATAGAGAACCTCACCAACAAGATGCAAACTAAGGACTCATTTCTCTATTGACTTTGAAAGTATAAAAAGTAAGCTGCATGACTCTATGTATGTCTGTATGAGAAGGCAACAATACATTCTGAAATGCGAATGGGATTGTGATGTTAAAAGTGTGTTTTTATGAATGATTATGGTATGCCCTCTGTGGCAGCCATTTTATAATGGAAATATCCTCACAATCAAATTTTAGAGAAAATGTACTACAGTAGTCCTTTTTTTAGTGACTGTCTTGTCCAGCCACTGTATGCAGTTATGACAGTGATGAAAAAGTAATTTTATTACCAATTTTTGCATTTATGACCTCCTTCGGTCTTGAAAGCACAGCAAAGGTAAAACAGCATCATAAGCACAACCATCTTTTCACTTAGTGATTGCTTCACATAATCACTAAGTTATAGGTCCTAATTTTGGTTATTAAATGAAGTTTACCTAAAATTGGTTGGAAAGGATTCTGACACCAACTCTACCAAAACAAAACAATGCTTACTTGGAATAAAAATCTCACTTCTTTTCTTAACAGGACATAATATACTGTATGATTTAGCCTGAAATAATCCAAGGTTTAAAAGATTACCAACAGTGTCTCCCCACCCTAAACTATAACCAAGACATCCCCAAAATATGCGAAAAATAATTTATACTTTTTTCTTATGCAACTGCAGAAAATGTGTATTCTTTATTACTTTGCTGCTACTCTTCTATAAGCCAGTCACTTTAACCTGAGATGTGAATTCCTGGCACTAAGACAATGGGTTCACTGGAAATAACATACTTTTCTGTGCTTCATTTAGGTTATTAATGTGCTTGCACTAAGATATTAATAACTTTTTATCCACAGTGGTCCCATACCACTGTGAAAGAAAGGTCAACTACATCAGGAATGTAGGGGATAGAGATGATTGCAAGAAACTTTAAAAAAAAAAACATGAATCAACCTGCTATCATAAAACTTACAGCATAAGGATAAGTTAGCATTTAACCTTTTTAATGCATAGCACTCCATTCTTATGCTTTATATTTCAGACATGAATGTTAGCAGCTGACAATTAGCAGGGTTGGGAAGAAAATCAATAAATCAAAACAAATAGTGTTCGTTTTCAATCAGTTAGTGGTAGGAACAGTGGTGGGTTTTGAAATTTTTTACTACAGGTTCTGTGGGCGTGGCTTGGTGGGTGTCGCTTGGTGGGCGTGGCAGGGTAATGAGACTGTAAAATCTCCATTTCCACCCCACTCCAGGGGAAGGTTACTGCAAAGTCCCCATTTCCTCCCGATCAGCTGGGATTTGGGTGGCAGAGAATAGATGGGGGCGGAGCCAGTCAGCGGTGGTATTTACCGGTTCTCTGAACTACTCAAAATTTCTGCTACCGGTTCTTCAGAATTGATCAGAACCTACTGAAACCCACCTCTGGGTAGGAGGCTCTCTACCTGACTGGACAGGACAGCAGAAATGCCAAAAATATAAACATGCTAATCACCTTAATTGAATGAAACTTGGGAACATCTAAAAATAAGGCTATCACTTTTCTGCACAAGTGGAAATATAGAAAAACTGCACCAGGGTTTGAAGTTGGGCAAGGTATAAATTCTGCTATCATCTTTTCCACTTGCTCAGAAAACTGTCAACTGTCTTTTATAACTGCAGTTCTAGAATTAACGTAAAGATTTAGTTTCTGGTTATGTTCATCCAATCTTTAGAAAATTACAACCTTATTCATGCCTCTGTTGGAGGTGCGTGATAGTTAAAAGGTTGAGTTCAGCACAAAGATATAAGTTAAATTTCTTTATCACCGAGTGAAATTTCATGTTCCTCTTTGGAAATAATTTTACTGAGATCGGTAGAACCAAGTGCCAAGTAAGGATGTGCACAATTAGTTCAAGTCTTATTTATTATTTTAAAAAAACTCATACTGACTGTTATGACATTCTGTACTCATAAGTTACAGTTTAAAAGACACGACATTCTAAAGGAGAAAAAAAATGGAAAATGAGAAGGTCTCAGAGAGTTAGAATTCTTCACTGAATGCTGTAGCTGCTGTCTGAATACAGAAGCTGTTCTGAGTTTGACTTGCTGATAAATCCGAGATCTTCCAAACACAATCTCTGCAGTTCCTTTGAAATTTACTTTAAACCCAGAATCAAGCCTGCATCCAACAGGGAGGGCCCGAAGGAGTAATTTCTCTTCCTTGCAAAATCAATAAAACTCTGTTATGAAGACCCAAGAACAGCTTCACTACTTGCATTTAAAGGTACAACAACCATACCAACATAAAAATAGAATTGCACAGCTAAAAGAGTAATTTTAAACAACACTAAGCTATTGACCTCATTGGAAACCTGCAGAGAGGGCTTGCTGAAAAAGTAGTCTTCCTTTTCCTCACTCTCTTTTTCTCTCACTTAATACATCAAACTTTTTAAAGACATATATCAGAGGCACACACATCCCACTCACAAAATGACCGAAATAACAACTGGAGTCTGTAGCATTTTCATCCTGCTCCTCTTATTGGCTGCTTGATCTTTCTGGACCGAATCTCTCAGTTCTGGCCTATGTGATTCAGTCAATCTCTTCTCTTGCTTCTTCAAGCCTCAGTCCTTCCCCATTTAGTCTATTTGGCATTTTCTTCACTGGTGAAGCTGTTCCACTCCTCCCTTATCCCCACCCTCAGTATTTATCTCCTTTGCACTCAGCTCCATACTTTCAATTTTTTTTAACTCTTGGGTGTTTTTTGTTTGTTTGTTTGTTTCTTCCTGCAGACAAGTCCTCCTTGGCCAGGTCCCTTAATTCTAATTTCCTCCCTGATTCAAGTTGCCTAACACCCTCCACTTTTTATGTTCCATTTGCCTTTTCTAGAAGTTCTTATACCCTCCACTCCAAATTCTAACTTCCTTCAATTACAGGCTTTTGCAGATTTTACTCTGTTATACAGTGCCTAGCAAACCTCCACCAGTTTGCATTACACTTTAATTCCAAGACAGCCCAATTGCACTACCATTGAGAAAATAGGCGTCCTGTTGGAAATGCTGCCATTAGGTGATGGTCGAAGGAAAACCTAAGTCACCTTTTGCTTAAATTGTCAGTTTTGATCCTATGATTATTGAAGCCGATTAACTACTCTGAGAATTATTAGTTTTCTTGATAGAGTAAATGTCCTTGGGAAGTATATAAATGTTAGAATTAAATATGTTATGCAGGCAAGTTAAAAAAAGAACTCCTGTATAAGTGCCTTATACTTGATAGACCTGGCATACACTTAGATAATGAACCTTCCTTTCAGCTTCCCTATTAACCATTCAAGTGGACTTTAAATTTTAACTCTTCTCACTGGAGTTAATCACTGGATGAGCAGAAGAGAACAGATGTGTTAAGTGTCACATTAAGGACCTTTTCCCATTGCTGAGTTCAAAAGCTATTCACAAATCTTTGAGCTGGTAAAAAAAGTATACCAGTGCTACAATTCACAGTATATGTTAACTTGATGTTGTTCTTGAATAGTGTCCATATGAGGAGGGTTTGAAAGGACCAACCTCAATACCCATTTGCTTCCATCAAGACAGCTATGTATAACTTGGCTGAAAATAAAATAATTTCAAGGGGACAGCACCCAGGACAGATATTACTAAGTCTAAATAGTGATTAGTGTTTCAGAGTGATTACATTAAACTGTGGTTCTCAAAGTGTGTTGGGGGGTTGTTGGGGGGTGGTGGGGGGTGGGTTCCCTAAAGTCAATATTTGTTTTAAGTTTAAAAATTAAAAACTGCTGATATTGGTATGAAATGCCCCTTGCCCATCCCACAGAAGCCAATGTCCATTGCTAATGCCAACCTTATAACATTTGAGTCACAGTGGGACAGTGGTTAGAGTGCAGTACTGCAGGCTACTTCTGCTGACTGCCGGCTGCCTGCAATTTGGCAGTTCAAATCTCATCAGGCTCAAATTGACTCAGGCTTCCATCCTTCTGAGGTGTGTAAAATGAGGACCCAAACTGTTGGGGGCAATATACTGACTCGGTAAACCACTTAGAGAAGGCTGTAAAGCACTGTGAAGCAGTATGTAAATCTAAGTGCTATTGCTATTTGTCCCTCCTAAGAGAACTTTTTCCAATGGGAAGCTAAATGATATTCTTAGGTTTTCTTATCAGCTAACCAGCACAAGCATTTGTTTGGGTATCTGTGTGAATATATGAACAATTAGCAGGTAACTATGGCTGAATGCAGACTGTCTCAAGTACAGTTTTATGTCAGCTTAAGGACAAAATCATAGACTAGAAGGGGCCAAAAAGGTCATTAAATCCAACTTCCTGCACTCTATAGGATTCACTACACCATCCCCAATAGAGGACTATGCGGTCTCTGAAAACCTTCAGTGAAGGGGAAGAAACCATTTCATGCAGTAATCTATTCCCATGATTGACAGCTGTTACTGTCAAGAAGTTCTTCTTAATGTCTAATTTGTATCTGTGTCCTTGAAGTTTCATCCCATTAGTTCTAGTCTCCCTAGAGCAAATGAGAATAAGTCTAAACCCTCTATAGTGTGACTGCCCTTCAAATATATAAAGGCAACTAATATCCCCTCTCAACTTTCTGTTCTGCAAACTAAACATATGTCTTTTAACTGGTCCTCATAGGACTTGGTTTCCAGCCCTTTCAACATCTTAGTAGCCCTTCTCTACTATCACCAGTAAAAAGACCATAAAAAGATATTTACTTTCAAAGCTAAACTGATTATTAACAGGGACTTCTTAGTACTGGCGTGTATTCCTTTGAACTAGTACCATATACATATTTTCAAAACTCAATTCCTAATTTCTTTGGAAAACAAATTGAACTTCAAATACCTTTGGGGTACCTCCTATGCCATTTTTATAGAAGTCCTCATTTTACCTAAAATTATGCTGTAACTCATTGTTGTAATCTTTTGAAATGCCCTTGGAATCAAGGGCCTGATTTAGGCGAAAAGATGAGCTACAACTTAATAAATTAAATAAACAATCTGTCATGGAAGTAAAATGCATGGCTTTCTGTGAGAAAATTTCTAGCCAGGATCACTGTTTGTGGTGTGTCTGCATCAATGGTGGGTTCCTCCCGGTTCGGCCCAGTTCTCCCGAGCTGGTAGCGGTGACAATATGACATCACCGAACTGTTTCTGCCTCTGTCCCGCCCCCCATGCCCCCCACCCCCCGTTTTATTCTTACCTTTTATTTGGCCCCACCCCCAATCTATTGCTGCCTCCTGAGTCCCAGCTGATGGCTAGAGGGAAAAAAAACTGTTTAAACGCTTTCCGCAGAGCTTCAAAGGGCCACCCTACAGCTGATCAGTGTTAAAAGAAAACAAATGAGTAGACCTGTGCCTGCAAAAATACATGAGTAGATCAGTGCCTGCAAAAATAAATGGGTAGACCAGTGCCTGCAAAAAATAAATGGGTAGATCGGTACAGCTCTGCAAGCAGTTAATAGCCTGGTAGACCAGTACCTTTGTTAAATCCTAAATAATTGTCACATGACTATCAAGCCACGCCCACAAAATAAGCCACGCCCACAGAACCGGTAGTAAAAAAATTTAGAACCCACCCCTGGTCTGCATATGTGTGTGTGTGTGTGTGTGTGTGTAACTGTCTAACTGAGAATGTTACCTTGAATGTTATCCTCAATGTTATTTGCTATACTATTCAATATTTCTTATTTTATCATTATTTACTAAAGACAGTATTGCTCAAGTTTATGTCTGTCTTCTAGAGCAAATGGCAAATGTTAGATTAAGATAGACATAGATCACTGTGACTATTTAGGACTCTCTTGACCTTTGCTGCTATTTCAGGAATATCTATAATATTATGAATCTTTGTGCCACTAGCCCCAGGCTCCATTAAATTGCACTTGCTGGAAGGGAACTACAGCAGAACTGAAATACACATGCACACAGGGACGCAAGCGTTGCTAGATACATTAAAATAGCAGGGGTCCAATAAAGCAGCCATTATTAATCTTTTATCCTTTTGTCCTTAGGGAAATACCTTAACTCTTAAACAATTTTAATACCCTTGGGAAGTATGATCTTAGGACCTGCAATCTGTTTCTTTTGTCTTCGTGTGGTTATACTTCTCTAATGGCACCAGCATTTGCATCTACTGAGAAACTCCTGTGTAGAAAATTTGAGCTGATGTACAGTTAGAATATCTTTATAATCGTTAATCAAGAGAAACCTAACACTTATCTGCAAACATACACTATCATGCAAAAAGTCTCCCTTTTAACTCAACTAAAGTATTGTTCCTAGTACACAGGCAGTAAATTTCCCTTCCTGAAATTTTGAAATAAAAATATTTCTCGGTATATGGCATTGTTTGCTACAGTATATTCATACTGTCCTTGCCAAAGTTAGTCCATGACCTTGACCAAGTTCTATGTGAGCCTGGATCATTACTGCATGTATAAAGATGTTCAGGCTCAGCATGCAAGTAACCATACAAGCCAATATATTATATGGATAGTATCAGCTGGGAGAAACCTTAACTAGGGAGCTTATTTGGTGAACTCTCTGACTCAGTTCTACACTTTCCCATATGAAGAAAACAATCTTGAAAGTGTTTGGCATGAGGCTCCCATCAGACTAACATGTCATCATTAGTGATTTGAATGCATGAATGACTTGACATATCATTTTGATCTCGGGATTTTCCAGTGAATTGGAACTGTGTAAATATGTAAGCAACTCAAGTGATCAGAGATCACCTTTCTTGCTGAGTTCTGGAACATTACCACCTTATTTTATCTTTTTTTAAAAAGAGAATTTAAAAAAGATAGAAGCAATTGAATGCAATGGTTTAATGAAGAGAAGGACTAGGGGAGACACGATAGGAATGTTTCAATATTTGAGGGGCTACCACAAAGATGAGAGGGTCAAGCTATTCTCCAAAGCACCTCAAGGCAGGACAAGAAGCAATGGATGGAAACTAATCAAGAAGAAAAGCAACCTAGAACTAAGGAGAAATTTCCTGACAGAACAATTAATCAGTGGAACAACTTGCCACCAGAAGTTGTGGGTGTTCCAACACTGAAGTTTTTCAGGAGAGATTGGACCATTTGTCTGAAATGGTATCAGGTTTCCTGCCTGAGCAGGGGATTGGACTAGAAGATTTCCAAGGTCCCTTCCAACTCTGTTTTTCTGTTATATTGTTATTTAGAGTTGATTTCAAGATGTAAAATGTCTCTGATTTGTAGGAAGAGAACCTATACTAAAAGGCAGTTCAGTTGCTAGTCATTTCGATGTTGTCCAATTTAATGATATATAGCCTCATTATCCAACATCATGATTCAGCTAAGATGTATACAGTTTCACAAACAGGTTTTTATAAGGAATGCCTAGCTGGATGAAGATTTCCTTCTGTGAGAAAAGAATTGCACATACAATTGGCTTCTGGAGCATACTTTTTCCTTCCCCCTCCCCTTTTAGCAATATACTATCTATATTTTAAGTATGCATCTAAAATGCAAACTGTGGATACAGTCAGCTTATATATGTAAATAATCTCTTGTGGCTGAATAAAATGTGAGTCATATCTAGGCAGAACAAAAGGAATGAGTATGATTCAAAACTCCTTCAGAATTTCATCAGCACAATAGACTTAAAGGTGAAAAGAAACCTTGCAAATGAAGCACAGCGGCAGGAAAGATGGATCTGAGATCTTAGCTTCCTTTGTGAGGACAGAGATCTATCTCCATCTTTGATACTGGAACATCATCCTAATGATCATTTGTTGACATTTGGTGGCAAACCGAGTTATATAATGGAATAGTAGAAAATAATCTTACAGGAAACCAGCTCCTGAAAGCATTTCTGGATGCAGTTTAAAATCTTGGAGGCATTCTAATACCTATGATTGCAATGATTAAAAAGTTGGGAGGAGGATAATTCACCATGATTAACATTCTATATTTTAAGACATAAAACTTTTGGTACAGTTTGTTTTACAAGGTAAAAACCTTGGGGATTTTTTTTAAAAAAAACTTCAAGTAATATCTTTAGATAAAATATGCTATTGTAGTTCATGAGCAAAAACTCATCCAGAGCTACTATTAGACCTGTATGAATAATGAAAAACAAATTGAACCATTTATTATAAAACATGAAATCCATCAAATCATTTCAGTAATATGTTCATAAATTATCCTCATATTCCCATAACTGGGTGAATAATATATTCATTTAATAATTTATTTCAAATATCTAATGAAATTAATCAAGTTAATTACTCATAGATCTCTTAATAGAACAAGTACTTTCCCTAGAATAACACATTATAATGGCCTATATGAAAGATATTACTATGTAGGTTTATAGATACTGAGATACATACAGATAAAGTTATACACACAGATATGAAAATTGCTGTCACTATCAGTCAGAATACTGCTTCTTCTTAGTTTTCTTGACTGACAATGACAGGAATTTGTCCAAAACAGTCAGTGTGTATTTGTGTGTGTGTGTATAATCAGAATGTTTGAATAAGTAAAAGAATAGAAGATAGAAGATATTTATCAAAAGATAGAAGGCAAGAAAAGGAACAAAAAGAAAGAAATTAAAAAAAGAAAAGGAAATATAGTTATGATATTCGTCCTTCACCCTTTTTTCTATTCATTAATTATAATCCTAATGTTTCGCCTATTCTCTTCATCCTCTTTTAATCCCCAAATTCCCAACACATCAGTTTGATTTTTCCTTCTATCATCAAAGATAAAAGGTTATAAAAATTATGAATGTGAAAAGATAAGGTTAGTAATTTTTCAGAAAGAATCATTGTTGTTTTTCTCTGACCAAACTGCCCAGCTTCAGCATTTTTTCAAGGTTCATTAATTTTATGGTCCAATCTTCCACTATAGATATTTCATCACTTTTCTAACTTTTACCAACAATAATCTTGCTGCAGTTGCCATATACAATACAAATTTTCCATATTTCTTTTTTAATTTCTTGTCCATAATACCCAGAAGAAATAACCTTGGTGTCTTTGGGATGTTAATCTGCAGTATCTTTTGCATCAGTGTATGGATTTGCACTCAAAATTTGTTTTTGTTTTTTTAAATCTTGGATTTATTCACAAGTCCATCATGCATGATAAAAAGTCCCCTCTTCCTTCTCTCTCTTCCTTCTTTATACATGTTAGATAATTTAGCCAATACTATTGGTACATCATTCTATAAAAAGAATCAAGATATTTCCTCTTTCATGATGCCTTTTCACTGTGACTTGGTTAATACTGACTTTAAATGCTTTTTTGCTATTAGTTATGATCTGTTATTAGTTAGAAGTAGGGAATACAAATCAAATCAGATTAATCAGTAATATGAATCTTAGTGCAAAATTCTCAAGTGGAGACAAGAAGGAAATGTCTTTTTTTTTTTTCCCAAGAGAAAAATGCTGGCTGGGGAAGTCTGAGAGTTGAAATCCATGCATCTTTTGATTTGTTGTGTGTCTGTTGTGTGGATGTTTGGGTGGTTTAGGGGTGGGGAATGTGGGGAATTGTGGTGGGTGGGAATGTGTTTAGAGATTGTTATGTGTGTTGGACATGGTCTTTGGGTGTTAAGTGAATTTCGTTGTATGGGTATACTGTGTATATACATACAATGACAATAAAGTTATTATTATTATAATAAAGTTATTATTATCTCAAAGTTGCCAAAGTTGATAAACACTGTGGTAAAAGTTGCTATTAATGAAAAGCATAGTGGTATCAACTACCTGTTGAGGTGGCTGACCAAGAGGGCACTGTAAATTCCTAATTTTACTCTATTAAAAACACAAGTTTCCAAAAGAGATAGATGGCTGTCCATGACATGGCAATGCTGTCGCCAAGATGTTTTTGATTATATGATGACATGCATGCTCTGTACATGTGAAACTATGCTAACTATTGTTGAACTGACCTATGACATAAATGAACAGACTAGAACAGTTTTAAATACTGGATGGAAACCCATTTGGAAACATCAGATTGGTGTAAATTTTCTATACAACTTGTACAGTAAGTTCATAAAGACAATATTGAAAGGAATCTCAATATTGACTTTAAATCAAAGTGGAGCATTAAGTTATACCCTAATGAAGTTGTTTCTGATAAAAGTGGTTTCCTGAACTGGATACTTGTATTGGACAGTGGAACCCTACACTAGACAGAAGGTTGATCACTTACATCTCCTTCAACCATAACGTTTTATGATTCTTACAGTATTAACATGATTTTTATGAGAGTGGCACCAAACCTACATTTCTGTAAGTTTTTTCTTCATGTAACTTCATTGTCCTGCATCCTTCCTTTTTCCTCATTTCTTTCTATCAGGACTAATATTGTTTTGGCAATAAGAAGCAATAGTAAACATTTTCAAGAGACTATTTCATTAGTTCTGACAGGAGTAGATAATATATTATTAGGGAATATATAGCAAGGGCAGAAAGGGAAACTAATTGTCCTAATAGATTTTCTTCTCAGTCTTTAAACTCTGTACATCAGTGAATAATTACAGCGGCAATAAAAAATTCCTGGGTAGCTGCAATACACATTACTACTCTGGAAATGATTACATATACGAGTTAATGAGTTTCACTGGACTAAGCTTGTTGGCATTTGGGCATCCATCCATACAAATAAGCTGAAAGACACATATTGTTTTCATAGTTAATTTACTGACAGGTTAGATTAAAAGAAAACCATTCTCTTCAAGGTTTAGAAAGCATGGTAGCCCAAATCTGTAATCAGCAGTAATACAAGTGGTAACTCTTTCACTCTAGTTCTGCCTAGCTCTAAGGTGTCCAAACCAAGGACAGAATTTAGACTCAGACAGGCAGACAATGTCCTGTGCCTAAAAGGAAGCATGACCATCATTAGCTTTGTAATGGTGATGTGCTACAAATATGGTGTCCAGAGGTAGAATTCAATCAAGACCATGTGACATGAGAAATAAGTAGATTTGCAAATGTCTCCGTATTACTGGTTCTCTAGACTCTTCATCCTACATCTGTATAACCTGTATAATCTGTCTGATGCAGTAAGAGCTCACATTTACTTTATCTGGTAACTTAGTACTTATTTCTCCAGTGCTGTATATTATCATCATAGAATAGGCCTCTGGACAAATGTGGCAGTAGTGGGTTCCACTTACCTTTGCTACCGGTTCGGAACTGTGAGCACATGGGTAACGCACAGAACCTGCGCATGTGCAGAGCATCCATGATGACATCCAGGCGGGTGGACAGAGCCTCCCACCGCTGCCACTACCGGTTTGCCTGAATCACGGTGAACAGACAGAAACCCACCACTGAAATGTGGGTTTATTAACCTGTCAATAAATTAAGCAGTACCATTCTCTTGTTTGAAATTACAGTTAGTGGTTTTGGACTTTTGCTGTTTAGAACATTTCCTGACAAGTTACAAAATGACAAGTCAAGGCCATGTCTAACTCCAAGGAGTCTGGGAAGACCTAAGAGGTTACATCAGATGACTCTGGAATAGCAGTTTATCAGAGATATACTTGAGGCTGATTTGACTGCAAAGCATCCAGAAGAGCTGGAAGCAGCAGAGGATAATGAGCCTGATCTGGGATCTCTTCCTACAGTAATCCTAAACCATATAGTGTTGAGCAAAGGGCAGAATGGAGATGGTCTGCATGATTCTTCATGAGGCAAGGCTGTTCCCACCAGTGATTGCTTTTATCTGGTGGGAGCTGTATTTTAGTTCTAGCAAACAACCCCGTAGTGGGAACAACTATGATATCTGGAACCTTGTCTGTTCGCCTTTTGAAAACCTGCCTCTCTTGGCCTTCTACACTTTGCTTGGACCAAACTATGAGTCACCTTCCATCTTTGGACTGCCTTTGGACAACAACTCTGTCCAATGTTCCAGGCAGCTGCCCCTCAGGAGGAGGTTGTGCTCAAGAAGATTGTGATGTGCATATGTGGATCACTATATGTTCTTTTTGTCAATTTCACATCCCAGTAAAACTACAGCTTTATCTGCATGCATATGTGTGTTGAGAAGACCAGAACCTTAATTGGTGCAAGTAAAGCTTTGATAAAGGGAACAAAAATAACTTGTTATTAGTTGTTATTCAATCTGATCTCTAAAATGTTTCCTTAAAGAGAAGAGCTGAAGGCAGGTGCTGTTCTTACCTTTCAGGAAAGATTAAATGACTTGCATTAAGATAACATTTTTGAAAAAATGTATTGATTGACTCATTTATACAGCTCAATAAATATTTTTGAGCAATTCATTCAATTAAAGTCTTATATTTTCCCTATGACTATGACTATCTACTAAGGCAGGATAAATGGTGGGTTTAGGACTGCTGAAGAACAGTATTTTTTTAAAAATCGTACAGTTTTTTCCACCAGCAGGGAGGAAGTAACTGTTCCATGGGGAGAGTAACTGGCTCCTAACTGGTGGGCATAACCAGATGATCAAAATCCCATCCCCTTTTAATATGTGTGGTATACTTAATGGAACAAATGTAAAACGGGTTTTGTTTGCCTGATCATAGCCTCCATTTTGAAGCCACTCTCTATGGATTTGCATGAAAATCTGCATTGGCCGAACAGTGTTTAAATAAAATGAGTTATTATTTCATATACAGCCTCTCTCTGATCTTTGCAATCATTTATTATTATTTATTACAGATCAAAACCAGAACCATAAAAAAGACAAAATACAAAATATAAGCACAAAATGTAACTTATGATCATAGAATTACAACTGAAAACAAGCAAGAAAAAAACCCCAATCATTTTATTTTATGAAGTCATTTTTTTTATTTTCCAAACAACATTCCTCCAAGCCTTAAAATCGGCCTTGCTATACTACCAAATTCTTAATACTATGCTGGCAAGCATAATTCTGGTATTTATGTAAAATGATTAATATTGATTTAAGTTATTAATCTGGTTTTATTTATCCCAAGTGTTTACATTACACTGTACTTTTGGTGTTAAAGTGTGGATATCCTTTTAGCTGTTACTGCAAGCTTTCTGTTCCTGGGTGGCATGTAAAACACTATAAATTAATCAGGAAACAAATCTCCAAAGTTAATTTGAAGAGAAGACTGTGATGGGTGATGGTGATTGGAGACTCCTACTGAGAGGGATCAAAGCAGCAATCTGTTGTCCAGACAGCCTATCAAGAGAAACTTAATGCCATCCTGGGGCACTCATTCAGGATGTGATGGAAAGACTACCAAGACTCCTTAAACGCATTGACAGATATCTATTTCTACTAATCCGCACAGAATAAATGACACAGCCAAACATGGCCTTCAGAACTGCAAGGGATTAAAAAGCACAGGGCAGGAGAGTGAAAAAGCTGGAGGCAGAGGTGATGTTTTGTTCAAGTCTTCCTGTCAAAGATAATGACTCAGAAAGAGAGAGAATAATAGTGTAAGTGAACAACTGGCTATCTAGATTACACTGATAGGAATGGTTTAGATTCTTTACTAATGGCACACATTTTCAAGTTCGTGGCTATACCTCACAAAAAGTGGGAAGAATGATCTGGAATGTGCCTGTCATGGGCCTAGTTCACAGAAGGAGGAGTTGGAACTGGGACCATCTGACAGGGATGGCACATCTCCCTTGGAATGTCAAGAGAGTCCAGGGACTGAGGACAATGCTGCCCAAGGCCCCTCTGGGGAAGGTAGTCAGCCAGACAGGTAGCTGCCTGCCCTCACAAACACAGGGAATATTCGGCTGCAGAGAGGCAGTGGTGATAAAAGGCAGCAGAACCCCTCTGATGAGAAACAGCTGCCTCAATTTGAGGGCACATAGAATGGAGTGAAGGGAAGCTCAAAGGAGGTCTATGAGGCGGTTGGTGAGGAAGCTATCCTGCCTCTCCTTACAAGGAACATCTGTCTTGAGTTGATTTAAGAAGAGGCCAGGGAAGGGTGTCTTTGTAGGGAACAATTGTTTTGATTCTGCATGCACTTCCCTAGCCTTGAAAAAAACACTCTGTTTTGAATTATGTTTCTGCCTTGTGGACTCTGAACCTCACTTGTGGGCTCTGGTCCTTTTTGAAACTTTTTTTTTGACACTCCAGCTGTCGAGAGCCCCTCGACAACTCACCGCGTAGCAGCCTGGTCCCGACATCCTGGACAGTCACCTGGAGGCTTGCTACACATCAGCGGCAATGTGGCAAAGATCGGGGTGGGCTGGGGCAAACACACACTGGGTGACTGGGGGTGTTAGCTTAACACAGGCGGTCGGTCATGCAGCGGCCGGGTTAGGAATCGCTGGCCTCTGCCGCGTCTCGCCCGCTTTCGGCGCCATGGCCCTGTGTGCATGCGCTATGGCCGCGCTATCGGAAGGGCGTCTATTTCAGTGGCGCAGGGATTCAAAAGGGGTTGGGAGGCAGCCGCTCCCAACGCCAACTTTGTGCATGTTGCACTAAATTCACCCATCGGCATCGTTGTACGCTGGAAGAATTAAACGACTCATGCATTGAACAGCTGACGTTCGAGTACTTTATTTCGCCTGAAGTGTTGCAGCATGTGGGGGTTTGACAGGAAAGTCGGCGTTTTACCACCAATCCGGTACGAGCGGCTGGGGCATGCTAAGCATGGCAGAAGGCACGACAGTCGGGTTGCCGGGGGTAGATAATACGGCAGAAGACATGGAAGCAAGCTCTGCGGTCGCCGCCCAGGAGGAGGACGACGGGGTGTTGCCGGCAGTTCGTCCAAAGGAAAAGCCGCCACAGTCAGTGGTGGCAGAAGTAGAGGGACTGGCCCCAACTCTGGGAGGCTTGAGAACGGGGAATGGTGGCCAAGCCCCACCACAACTGAAACCAGACAGCTGACGGCCCCGACGAGCGAGCCCTCTTTTCAGGGGTGGAGAGAGAGGCGATGGCTGGACGAGGATGACCCGAGTTACTCCACAGGACTGGGGGCCTCCACATTGGATGTTCTGCGCGAGAAGTTTGGTGAGGCAAGCTTTAGAGACGCGCATTCATGGCAACCATGGGTGCCTGCACAGGACACCTGGCAAGGGCGGGGGGAGCCCCGGAGTAGCACTGAGTCTCGCTTCCGGTTGGTCAGCCCGAAAGTCAGGCTTGACAGTAGAGCCTCTCAAGTATCTGGACCACCCCCAACGTCCTCACATGGACGACGTCAGTCAGCTCCCCAACAGCAGGGGCAGACCAGGGGGGGGCCAGATGGACACCCGTGGTCGGCTAGACCAACAACAAGGAGCCCCCCATAGGACAGGCCAGGATATCTGGTTCGGGGTCCCGGGCCCTGCCTGGGTACCTGCAGTAGGCCAACCCCACTATCAACCCTGGGGCCCTCCCCCTATACAGACAACCTTTGACGGGAGCGCAGATAGAGTGTCCCTGTTTATAAGCCAAGTCTTAAGTTATATGGATTTATATGGCCACTTATACCCATCGCAGTGGGCCATAGTAGTAGCTATCACTACTGTACTGAAGGGTGAAGCGGCGGATTGGGTCACTGATCTCCATAGCGATCATGCAAACGAATTAACTAGTGTGGGGTTATTTCTGGAGGCATTGCGTGCACGCTTCGAGGATCAATCAAGAACACAGCTGCTGGAAGGGGAACTGGTAGCACTGAGACAGGGTGGAAAGCCCACAAGACAGTATGTTAAGGAATTTCGCACTGTGGCTGGACGGTTATGTGCATGGCCTGAACGGCTGTTAGTACACCAGTTCTGGTTAGGATTAGATAGAGACCTAAGGCAGGCCTGTGTATATCAGGGATTAGCTTCTAAATTAGCGGACTGATTTATTGCTGCAGTAGATCTGGACGTCGGTTTACGGGAGTTCCGTACCAGGTGAGTGGTTAACTATCCCTTACCTCCTCTGCGTGGTGCAGAAAAGCCGTCAGGTCCTCCGACACCCACTATGTCTCCACCTCGTTCCTTGGTGCCTGTTGGGCGGGGGTCGATCCAATGTTTTTGCTGTAATCAGTTAGGCCATCGAGCAGCCGACTGCTCTTTACCAGCCATACAGACCACCAAAAGCACGCCAATGGTAGCCAGAGGACGGGAACGGGCTCGGTCCTCATCCGACTGGTCCAGAACGACTACACCAACAGCAGTTCGAGGCCATCGACTGAATACTGAGAAGCCACCTGAACAGGATACCATCCAGGGAGCCTCGGAAAGTAGTGATGGTGACGCTCCTCTTGATTCTATGGTGAGTCATCCAATACGGCCCTTCATTATTCCTGTTATACTCAGGCATCCTCACACTTTGAAAACAGTTCAACAGGGTGCTCTGATCGACTCCGGTTGTACTCGGTGTCTCATGCAGAAATCTCTTGCCGTGGACCTGGGTCTTCGTATACTAATCCTACCAACTCCCATACGATTTGAACAGATGGATGGGTCGTTACTGGGGGGAAAACCTGCAACCCAAGTAACTGAGTTGGTCATCCTGGGCATTGGAGAACATTGGGAAACCATTCATTTTGTGATTGTTGACTCTATGATAGAGCCTGTGATATTAGGCCTTGCATGGTTAGACAAGTGGAGGCCCACCATATGGTGGGAAGGGGGGTTCTGACAACTTCGATTAAGTGTGGGTCCTGAACCGGAACCAGAGACTCCAAGTGACCAAGGAAAACCACAGGTGGGGGGTCTAGTTAACGTAACCCCAATGACATATCCCGATGTGTATAAGGACCTTGAAGCAGTATTCAAGGAGGAGGAGTGTGAACGTTTACCACCCCATAGATCCACCGATTGTGCTATAGAACTAAAACCGGGTTTTAATTTGCCCAAACCACGTATGTATGTGATGACTAAGCCCGAGTTAGAAGAACTCAGACGCTATATCGATAAAAACCTGGCCAGAGGCTTTATTGAACCCAGTTGTTCCCATTTGGCCGCACCTGTGTTGTTCCGGGAGAAGAAGGATGGGGGTTTATGTCTTTGTGTGGACTTCCGTGATATCAATGCTGTTTGTGTTGAGCACCTCTATCCCCTTCTGTTACTGAAGGATTGTCACAGCGTTTTTTTTTATTTCCCAGCTGAGCTTCATTATTTTTGGACTAATAGACTTACTGTAGTTTGCCAAGTTCCTTATCAGTACTTTACTACGCATGTCCGCATTCCTTCACTTGCTTCACACACTCTTTCCTTTGTTCTCTTGCCAGAGGTCCGGCTGGACCGGCAGGAGATCTCGCTTGCCAAAATGTAGCAATTAACTTTTCTTAGTTAGTGAGGTGTTTTATTTTCTTTATAACAAATAAATGAGTTTTATTAGAAACTTTTCTTCGCGTTTTCTTTATCAGAATATTGCAACTTGGAATAAGCCACGATCCATCTCCTCTAAACCAGGGTGATTTTTCCCACAGCCAAACATGGGATTAATTGATGCCCTGACAAGGATCTCCTGGCTACCCTGTCGACTGGGAGGGTGTTCACAAAATTAGATCTTCGGGAGGCGTATTACCGAGTACGAATAAGGCCTGGTGACGAGTGGAAAACAACCTTTAATTGCCCACTAGGGAGCTATAAATTCCGTGTTATGCCTTTCGGCCTACAAGGTGCCCCAGCTGTGTTTATGCAGGTGATAAATGAGGTACTACATGAACATTTATATCGGGGAGTTCTTGTCTACCTCAACGATATCCTTATCTATACCAAAACAATGGAGGAACACGTTACGTTAGTGCGACAGGTGTTGTCTAAATTACTCCTTGCAAAATTGTTCGTCAAACTCTCAAAGTGTGAGTTCCATTGTACGAAACTGGATTATCTGGGTTACCGCATATCTGGGGCTGGAGTGGAGATGGACCCAACAAAGGTGAGCATGGTGTTAGAATGGCAAGCACCTACTACACAGAAGCAGTTACAGAGCTTTCTTGGGTTCGCTAATTTCTACCGGCAATTCATCCCCGCTTTTGCCCATATAGCCCTTCCATTAACTGACCTGTTACGTACAAAGGCATCGGGGATGAAAGCACAGCCAGGACAGGTGCTCTGCTGGACACCAGACTGCCAGAGAACTTTCGAGGCACTGAAAGGGTTATTCGCACAAACGCCTATCTTACGACATCCAGACCCCTCCTTGCCTTTCATCGTGCAAGCAGATGCTAGTGACGTAGCTGTCGGCACGGTGTTACGGCAAAAAACCCCGGACGGGGAGCTTCATCCATGTGTGTACACATCACGCAAGTTCACAGTTACTGAAAGACGTTGGGCGATCTGGGAAAAGGAGGCCTTTGCAGTACGTTGGGCCTTGCTTACGTGGCGCCACCTGTTAGAAGGTAGTGGGATCACCTTTGAGGTGTGGACAGACCATAAAAATTTAGAGGCTTTACAGAATCCTAGACGGCTGTCCCCGAAACAAGTTCGGTGGGCGCAATATTTTCAATGCTTTGACTTCACGTTGCGGTATGTCCCAGGTGGGCGGAACTTCCTGGCAGATACGCTGTCTCGTTTACCACAATTCGATAGTAAAAGGGAAGAGGTGGTACAAGCAATGGTACCAGAGAAACAACAGGTTTGCCAAACATTCCACACCGGTCTCGATTCTACGTGGAAAGAAGAGCTAAGCCGACGACTAGCTACTGATACCTGGCTCACAGAACATAGACAAGAGGTGACCCGACGAGATGGGTTTGACTGGGTGGGGGATAAGCTGTACATTCCTGAGGCCTTGCGACAGTCTGTTTTACACTGTTGTCATGACACTAAAGCGGCAGGTCACTTCGGCTTTCTAAAAACCTTGCATCTCGTACGTCGCCAATTTTGGTGGCCACGCTTACGAAAAGATGTTGAACAATATGTGAAGAGTTGTAGAATATGTGCGGTGGCGAAACCTCAAACGGGAAAACCCCTGGGTCTTTTGCAAAGTGTAGCAGAACCCACACGACCTTGGGATGAAATCGCCATGGACTTCATCGTAGATCTTCCGGAGAGTGGTGGTAACACAGTGATATGGACTGTGGTGGACCTCTTTTTGAAACAAGCTCATTTCATCCCATGTCCTGGACTACCGTCGGCTCGCAAATTAGCCAAGCTATTCATATGGCATATTTACCGGTTACATGGGCCTCCGCAGCATATCATCTTGGATAGAGGTGTCCAATTCACCTCACGATTTTGGCACTTGTTCGTAAAAATGATAGGGTCGTCACAAGGACTGAGTTCAGGCTTCCATCCATGCACCAATGGGGCAGCCGAAAAAGCAAACGCGCTGGTAGAATGATACCTACGTTGTTACGTGTCGTATCAACAGTCCGATTGGTCAGAATTACTCCCGTTTGCTGAGATAGCATACAATAATGCTGTTCATAGTAGTATTGGGTATACTCCTTTCCGAGTCGTGTCAGGCAAAGAATTCCCCGCAGTACCTGAATTGGATCTACAGAAACAGAAGGAGCTATCACCCGATAAATGGGCTACTCACATCTGGGAACAATGGCCACACATAAGAAAAGCTTTAGATAAGGCAACAGAGACATACAAGTACCAAGCGGATAAAAAAAGAGCTGACTATAGACCGTTCGTAGTAGGAGATCAAGTTTATTTATCGACAAAATACTTAAAACTCCATACACCTAGTAGGAAATTGGGACCGAAGTATCTGGGCCCCTTTCCCGTGATACGGGTTATTAATCCGGTGACCGTGGAACTAAAACTACCCCCTTTGTTGGGTAAGGTTCACCCAGTGTTTCATAGCAGCCTTCTGAAACCACTTGGCGCAGTACGAAACACTCTACCCAGACCTGGGCCAGTGGATGGGAATCAGTACGAAATTGAGGAACTCCTAGATTCTAGATACAGGAGGGGCAAAACACAGTATTTAGTTAAATGGAAGGGGTACCCATTCGAGGACGCCTCCTGGGTTAGTGCTGTTAACATGAACGCTAATCGGTTAATCAAGCGCTTCCACGCGCATCATCCTCATAAACCCGGGCCGTAAAGGGGTGTGTGTCTTTCGTTTAAACCTGCTGTTGACATGTTCATTTCTATCTTCCAGGAGCAGCCTTGGTAGGGGGAGCCGCCTGTCGAGAGCCCCTCGACAACTCACCGCGTAGCAGCCTGGTCCTGACATCCTGGACAGTCACCTGGAGGCTTGCTACACGTCAGCGGCAACGCGGCAAAGATCAGGGTGGGCTGGGGCAAACACACACTGGGTGACGGGGGGTGTTAACTTAACACAGGCGACGGTCGGTCACGCAGCGGCCGGGTTAGGAATCGCTGGCCTCTGCCGTGTCTCGCCCGCTTTCAGCGCCATGGCCCTGTGCGCATGTGCTGTGGCCGCGCTAGCCGGAAGGGTGTCTATTTCAGTGGCGCGGGGATTCAAAAGGGGTTGGGAGGCAGCCGTTCCCAACGCCGACTTTGTGTATGTTGCACTAAATTCACCCACCGGCATCGTTGTATGCTGGAAGAATTAAACGACTCACGCATTGAACAGCTGACGTTCGAGTACTTTATTTCGCCTGAAGCGTTGCAGCGTGTGGGGGTTTGACACCAGCACCATATCCAGGTCGGGACTCGTGGGGTGGCGGTGGTCGTCTCGGCTTTCCCTCCATTGCCCTTCCTGGCCAAAAAGTTCCCCTTCTCG
Source organism: Arizona elegans (assembly GCA_022577455.1). Lineage (NCBI taxonomy): Eukaryota > Metazoa > Chordata > Lepidosauria > Squamata > Colubridae > Arizona > Arizona elegans. The sequence continues at coordinate 67,970,421 of JAKOOJ010000002.1, read as the reverse complement.
CCTCTGATGGGCCTTCTTCGTGGTTGCAGCCGGAGCAACCCACTCTGCCAGCTCAGAGCAGCGGACTCAGCTGCAGTCCAGATGAGCCAAGGAACTGCAGGGAGCCTCCCGCATGTTGCACCCCCTCCCTGCCTTCCCCCCGCTCCTCCGCAACATTTTCAGGCACCCAGCTTACTGGGCTGCCCCCATCCCGTCGCGAATCCAAAGCACCTGTTTCCCTCTGCCGCCCCAGTGCTTTGGAGGAAAACACGGCTCATGGCTGCTACCGGGCTGCCCAGTCCCTATCGCAGCTCTAACGGTGGCGGCTTCAGGAGATGCCGGTGGCACAGAGGTTTGGGCGAAGGCTGGGAGGGGGGGTGCAACATGCAGAGGCCCAAGTCCACTCCCCTCCGCTTCCCCACACTTGTTTACCCATCCCAGAGAGCTTGGGCTACGCCTCCCTCCGACCCAGCCGCCTTCCTTGCTGGTGTCACTCCTGAGTGAATTCTTCCATCCTCAGCTGTTGTGAAGAAACGGCAGCTCTGGGTGCACCATGCTCGCTTCGTTCTCTCTGAGAGCCGCATTGCAAAGTGGTGAGCTTCAGTGGGCTCCTTCCCTCAGTGGTTTGTTTTCTTTTACCTCGTCTAGGCGACTTTGTCATTAAAGGCTGCTCCGCACCTTTTGATCTTTCTCTGTCATGGAGAAAAGCGACCCTGTGTGAAGGGTCTGAGCCTGCTGCTGAACTTGGAAGCCGAGAGGCTTCTTTTCCACACAGCTACTGGCGCATAGAGCTGGAAAGACCTCCGGTCGCTGCCGCCATCTTCACGCATGCGCAGCTTTCTTCTCCCCGGCTGAAGGACTTTTCAGCACCCTGTGGCCAGGCAGCTGAGAGGCTTCTTTGCCCCGATCAGCAGCAACCAGGGAACCGGTTCAGAGGCGTGGCCTGGCTGCCATTACTACCGGTTCAGAGAACTACTTCCTAAAGTTACTACCTATTCGGTAGAACTGGGCCGAACTGTTAAGTGTTTTGAATATCAACTTTTACAACTACTCTAATTAAAGGATCTTGACATCTTGAGAATTTCTCCTTAGTGGTCAAGGCACCAGGCTAGAAAGCAGAAGACCATAGTCCTGCCTTAGCTATGAAAGCCAGATGGGTGACTTTGGGCCATTCACTCTCTCTCACTCATCCCAACCCACCTCACAGGGTTGTTGTTGTGGGAAAAATAGGAGGAAGAAGATGAGTTGGTTATATTTGCTTCCTTGAATTATTTATAAAAATAATGGGTAATAAATACACAAACATACATACATACTGTACATACATACATACATACATACAAGAATCAAGATTTGGACAAGGATATAAAACAAAATAAATTTGCAAATTATAAAAGATAGGGAGATAACACACACTTTAGAGGACAAATAAAAATTTAGGAGTATCCTGACGAGCTGAACAGTGGGACAAATCTAGCAAAATGAGTTTCAACAAGAAGAGATTCAAAGGTTTCCAGCTGTGTAAAAACATTAAAGATATGAGTATAAGATTGGAATAACCCTACTCAGTAGCAGTATCTAGTTGTCTTGATCAATCATAATCTGTGCATGAGCCAACAGTCTACTGTAATTACAAAACAGAAAAAAAAAAAAAGCAAATGCAATTGTAGGCTACATGAACAAAAGCATGTGTCAAAATCAAGAAATGCCATTGTTCTTTATTCTGCTTGACAAATTGAAGAAACCAACAAAAACGTATGAGCCCTGGAAGGAAACTTTCAAATAATGTTTGGAGGTAGTGTGTATGTTCAGAATGGAGAAAAGAAGAGATAAGACATAATAGGTGTCTTTAAGTATTTGAAGAGCTTTATGAAGAGGATGGGGCAGAACTATTCAGAGTTGTTCCAGAAGACAGGAATAAAATAATAGATAAGAGCTAAAGCAAATTTTGGTTGGATAACAAGAAAATTACCTAGTAGTAAGAGCTGTTCAGCAATGAAACAAACTGTCTCTGGGATCTGTGGATTAACTTTTAGTGGAGGTTTTTAAACAGAGGTTGTATGGTTGCAGCATCTATTGGAGAAGCTATAGTAGTGAATATCTGTACTGGGTTAGATATTCTTTGAAGTACCTTCCTTACATTCCAAGCTTCTATGAATCTAGAACTAAAATGATATTCTCTAAAGTCATTTTTTAAAACTTTCTATTTCTTTATTTCTTTTTTTTTTCCCAGCGGTATTGAAAAAAGAATCCCAAATTGCAAACTTTTCTCCAACCTAATCTCTGCAGAAATAAAAAATAATGGCCAAGTCAATGCTTCATACAGAAAAGTAGAAAATATACTATTAGTACTAATGGTGAGCTCCAACTATGAGGAATTTGGAGTTTGTTAGATTCATTTCTTTAGTTCCATCCATTGTGATCCATGAAAAGCAAGTAGAGATTTTGTGAAGTCATTTGTGTATAGTGTAGAATTTGTAGTTAGAGTTAACTTCAACAGAAGAACAACTATTCCCTCACTGTTGTAGTAGAGTATGCTTCTGAACCAGCAGCATATTTTCTTCCATAAATGATAAATATTCTATATTTACTTAATTCCCAGATTCTCTATGAAAAATCAAAGACTTTTCTCAGTAGCTATTGAACTAACTTACTTAATGGATTGTTTGTTGCTGTTGTTGTCTTCAATAGCATCACCATTTTTACCAATCAGTAAAAGCCATGTGATGGGAATGGTAGAGCATAAAATTTCCTTGCATTGCCTTTCCACTTTGCTATTTTAAAAAGCCAAGAATCTCGTGAAACACTTCTTTAAATGAATTGATCTGATCTTTTAACTTGTCATGGATCAGTTTGAGACAACCAAGATGGCAAAAAGTATATTTGAAGGAGAACAAATAGTATGTGTCAGATATTCTAGCAAACACATATCCCAAAGCAGCAGGTCAATTGAACAGTTTCTAAATATGTGGCCATAGATGTTTCATAGGGATGAAGTGACACTGAGGGACTCTTTTCCATCAAATAAAGAATTATTCCAAGCTGCCAGCAGTTAGGCTGAACTTTCCATCTGGAGAGTTCTAAGCTATTTTTCCAAAGACTCGTCTCCTTAATTCAAATGTTGAAAAGAAAAAAAGCTCCTTTGGGTTTCTTGCCCAAAGCCAAGACCTATGGAACATAAAATCTGTGAAAATTCTAAAAATCTAAGACACAGAGTCCCTGGCAGTTGGGCAGCTAACAACAACAACAACAATACTCTTGAACATCCAGATCTGCCTATCTCAGGTCCTTGGTAAGGACTCAGTAGGGTTACCCCAGTGGTGGGTTTCACTTACCTTTACTATTGGTTCACTTGAGTGCCACTTCTGCACATGCGCAGAGGGTATTTGATGATGTCCGGGTGGGTGGGCAGAGCCTCTCACTGCCGCTACTACCGGTTCACCTGAAATGGGGTGAACCGGTAACAACCCACCACTGGGTTACCCTAACCCTAACCCCAACCCCAAACTCAGTCTGAACAACTGGCTAACTATGAAATGATCAATAACAACAACAACAGCAGCAGCAATAACAACATTATTGGCATTGACAAATTTGCCATTGACAAAAGGCGGCTTTACTGGGAACAGCTTCCATCCTGCAATTATATCTGTAACACTATCAAACATCCAGATCTGCCTATGCCAAGTCCCTGGTAAGGACTCAATAGGTAGACAAAAATGCCAAACCCAGTTTGAATATCTGGCTGACTGTGCAATGAAGAACCATCATCATCACCATCTAGCTACATGGAAATTTTGGACTTATTAGATCCGAATATCGTGCAAAAAGGATATTTTTGCAAAGTAGGGTGACTTTGCAAAAAGCCACCCTACTTGGAACTGCCTATATAATCAGACATTACCTTGACAAGTCTTATTTAGGTCCTTGGTTAGGACTTGAACTGTTAAGTTTTTACCAGTCCCAGACTGTGAATTGAACTGAAAATTAACCATAATAATTAAAATAATAATTATTAATAATTATTAAAATAATAAAAAGAAACAGCTAGAAAAAATAACAAAATATCATGATTTGCAAATTGAAGTTGAGTGATTGTGGAGGAATAAATCAGTGGTTGTACCAATAACGATAGGAACCCTTGGAGCAATACCCAAAGGGCTGCCTAGCAATGTGGAAATTTTGAATTTATTAGACCTGAATATCTTGACTTTGCAAAGAACCACCCTACTTGGAACTGCCTATATACTCAAATGCTATCTTAACAGCTCTTAGGTCCTTGGTTAGGACTTGAACTGTTAAGTTTTTATCAGTAGATTAAATCTTAAACAACAACAACAACCTTGAGCCAGTGAGAATTGAACTGCTGGCAGTCAGCAGAAATAGCCTGCAATACTGCATTCTAACCACTGCATCACATGGCTCTTTTTGAGGTTATCTTAACATAATCATTCAAGTCTGAAATTATCCCTCCCATCCCTCACTGTTACCCTCTCAAAAAGTAGGGAGGGCAAAATAGCAAATACAAATATAAAAGAGCATAATAATAAATGTCTTTAAAAAACTAGAATTCCTATAGGCCCAAGACCAGAAATGGTACAGAGAAATCTAATTGAGTTCAATCTTTTATCTTCTCACACCTAAATGGCAGAATCTTGTCAAACTCTAGCTATACCTTATAACCTATTAGACATACCCTGAGACAGAGGTGGTATTCAGCAGGTTCTGACCACTTCTGGAGAACCGGTAGCAGAAATTTTGAGTAGTTTGGAGAACCGGTAAATACCAGCTCTGACTGGCCCCAATCCCATCTATTCTCTGCCTCCCAAGTCCCAGCTGATCAAGAGGAAATGGGGATTTTGCAGTAACTTTCCCCTGGAGTGGGGAGGGAATGGAGATTTTATAGTATACTTTTCCTGGAGTAGGGTGGGAATGGAGATTTTGCAGTATCCTTCCCTTGCCATGCCCACCAACCAAGCCACGCCCACAGAACTAGTAGTAAAATAATTTTGAATCCCACCACTGCGCTGAGAGAGTTTTGTGTGAATTCAAGCTACACTGAATCTCTTTCTTGCTCTCTTAGGGGTTATGCAATTTCTTGATCCAAGTCTCTCTCTGGGAAATCTCTGTCTTGGATAAACTCTTCCCCACTACTCCTTCATTTGCACATTCCATCACACCCAGTCCTGGTCACCTAACAGTTCTTAAGGGCTTTATGGAACATCAAAAGGGATGGGGCCAACTTAAAATTTGGGAAGAACATTCTGTAGGGAGGGCGCCACAACACAAAAGACCTGTGTCCTGTGACCTACCAAATGTAGATCCAAAGCTGAAGTTACCCACAGCACACCTTCTCTGTGAGATTGATGGGGCGGGCTGGTATCAACAGGAAAAGACAGTCCCTCAAATAGTTCAGGCCCAAGCCATGAATTTGTGCTTTCTGTTTAAATGCTCAATTCATACATTCTCTCTAAATGTAATAGATTTTCTGTCATTTATTCTGGGCATCACAAAGGTTCTGCTATGGAAAGAAAACTGTAAGAAAAAGTACACTGTATCCAAATAATAATGGTCATGCAACTTACTTACTTACTTACTTACTTACTTACTTACTTACTTACTTTACACAATTTATCGGCCACCCATCTTACTGTAAGGTAACTCTGGGTGGCTTACAGACATAAAAAAATATCTATATTAAAATATGAATAAATTAAAAGTAAAGATGAAATTCAAGGTTACATGCAGTATGTATACTGACAGCTCAGGACAGAATATAAAAGGCTTCTGCTGAATGGCTAAATTCAAATACTGTGTTTGTCTTGAAGTTTGAAGTTGGAGCAAGAGCCTTACTGCAATTTACTCTCCCAAGCACAGAAATCTTTCCAGTTTCCATTTACCACCGCACCACTTTTTCACTCTCAATTGTTCCCCAGACATCTCCCTGATTTCTTCAGTGGCACTCATTTTTCTGTGATATTTTTCTTGTTAGCTCATCCTATGATTGCACCAAATGCATCAGCAGAATTTTGTACTTACATTTCTACCAATATTGAAAAACAGGTAACATTCTGAGTGGCGTTCATTCAGCCAATCAGTTTGCTTTGCTTTTATTTTGTGAAGTCATGCCTCATAATAGTGCTGACAGATGCATGACCTCACAAAGAAGTAAATAAAACTGGTTGGTGGAGAGAAAGTTATTCATAGAAAGTTTTTTCTGTGTAGGCGCTGAGTGTACTGACTCATCAAGGACCGGAAGCTTATATTTGGTTTTGCTTTTATTTAACTGCATTTACATACCTTAGGTTGACTCTACTTTACAGTATTTATTTGTTTCTTTGTTTAGTATCACACCTGTTTTCTTAGTTTGGTTTAGTTTCATTTACACATACTATTTATTTATTGGTTATCATATTTAATATATTTGCTTAATTTAGTTCAGTTGAGTTGAGTACATTGAATTCATCATGGAGACATTCTTGTATTATGCAGGGAAAGCTCTGTTTCAGGTAAGAGATCCTCTGTTTTATTTATTTATTTATTTGTCATCATGCATGTCTGACTGTAGGATTTAGGATTCAAAGATGTAATAATAATAATGAAATAAAACAGGAATCAAAAGAATCTAGGAACAAGCAAAAATTGTTTTAGAGTAATTTTTAAAATAACTTGTGAACCTGAATGTTTTAAAAATATTTGCACATCTTCTTTCAGGCAGTTTCTTGTAAATTGTATTAATATCTTCAATTTATTCAATTTTCAACATATTTGCAGAAACAGCCTTTCAGAAAGGCTGGGGAACATGGCTCTTTGGCTTTGCTGGGGGTGCATAGAAAAGCACACAGTCGTGGAGTTAGTTAGAGCCCTCAAATCCCTGTTCCTAATTAATTTTTAATATTGCTTGCCTCTTTTTAATTTTATATATGGTGCTTACGTTTTTAATATTTCATTTGTACAGTTCCATTAGTCCCTTTGGGAGGAAGATGGGCAGTTCTTAGATATGATAAGTTAACAACTAAATAGTGTGTGTTCCATTCTCATGATACACTAAAATGCATTGGTCATTAGTCACTTCGTCCATAGGGATGAAGCACGGAGCAGACAACAATTAATAACATTGTTGCTCCACTATCCCATGTCCCTTTTTAGCACTGGAGAAGGTTCAGTGTGTCCTTTTTCAATTCACCATTTGGATGGCCCAATGTAGTGGCACACACCCCTTCCTATGCTTGGATGCTGTCCCCTCCATCATATACCTGCTCCCATGACAAACAATCCATTTGTTTACATCACTGACTGCTGCACAAAAGGATATAACCCCTTCTGCACAAACAAAACACCTGAAAAGAAAAAGCAACTTTCAGAAAGGCAGTCTCTGAGTCCAGAAGAATTGACTATGGATTGGAAAAGGGCCTTTGAATTGGGAAAGAAAATGGCAGAAACAAATATTAGCTTGTCAAACCTTGGCGTTGATCCCCAGGCCCATGGTCATGCAGCACAACACATCTACTGCCCACAAGAAGTGACTGAGAAAGTCTGTTATGATGTTATGTGTTTATGAGCACATTGCATCAATTCTATCATGTGTAGGCTAGACATGTTCTCTATCTGCTTCTTTGGCAAAAAATTTTTAGGGAAATTGATGAAAAAGTGGTGGGGTTCAAGTTTTTTTATTTTTTTATTTTATTTATTTGTCGAGTACGTATTAGATAATATATATAAGTATCAGCATGAATTGAATACATAAAATGAATACAAATAAAGGGAACATTTGGACAGGGACAGTAGGCACGCTGGTGCTCTTATGCACTCCCCTTACAGACCTCTTAGGAATGGGGTGAGGTCAACAGTAGCCAGTCTAAGGTTAACATTTTGGGGGTTTGGGGAAGAAACCACAGAGTCAGGTAGTGCATTCCAGGCATTGACCACTCTGTTGCTGAAGTCATATTTTCTGTAATCGAATTTGGAGTGGTTCACTTTAAATTTGTATCTATTGGGTGCTCGTGTATTGTTGTGGTTGAAACTGAAGTAGTCATTGACAGGTAGGATATTGTAGCAGATGATTTTATGAGCTATGCTTAGGTCATACCTAAGGCGGTGTAGTTCTAAATTTTCTAAGCCCAAAATTTCAAGTCTGGTGGCATAAGGTATTTTGTTGAGAATGGAGGAGTGGAGGACTCTTCTTGTGAAATATTTCTGGACACGTTCAATTGTATTAATGTCTGATATGCAGTGTGGGTTCCAGAGAGATGAGCTGTATTCAAGAATTGGTCTAGCAAATGTTTTGTATGCTCTGGTTAGTAGTGTAATATTAGTGGAGAAGAAGCTACACAAGATTAGGTTTACAACCCTTAATGCCTTTTTGAAGATATTGTTACAATGGGCTTTGACACTTAGATCATTTGATATGAGTTCTCCAAGGTCCTTGACAGAGTGAGGGTCATCTACAAGGTCATGTCCACTCAGATTGTATTTTGTGTTCTGATTCCTTTTGCCAATGTGTAAGACAGAGCATTTGTTGATTGATATTTGGAGTTGCCAATTTTTTGACCATTCTGACACAAAGTCAAGGTCTTTTTGAAGCGTAGCAGCATTGCATTGGTGGATGACAGTCTCAGAACCTGCTTGGGGAAGTGCATCCTTCTTGGTTCTTTCACATTTCTAGGGACCTTCAGTATTATTAAGCAAAGCATTCTGGACGGCTTACAAGACTTTGAAGTTGAGAGCAAGTATTGATTCTGCTACTTCCTGAGTGGATCGGCCCAGTTGATGGAAATAAGGGAAAAGAGGACATGTCATCCAGCGGCTGCTCCCTTGTGTACAAGAAGCTGCTGAGGGGAGATCATCCATCAGTTTGGGATGTAGGATCACTGATGTAAACCAATCGCATATTCTTGGGATGTGCCAGGGATATGGTGAAAGTCTTGACCTAGTATTTGGGGGCTGTTAAACTCTAAAAGAACAAGCTGAGATTGAATCCTATCTCCAAAAAACATATTTCAGTTTAATATCACTACACACAACAGTCGAACCAGAACAGTATATGTACCAATATCTTCCATGATAATTAGCCCAGAACCATATTAGAGGAAAGATGGATAGAAGCTGACTGAGCAGACTGATTGATTTAATAGTATTTTGTACAACTGACTTCATATGAATTTTTCACAATTTATAAACAGATGCATAAAATCCATACAATTAATAGTCAGGAGGCCCAGAGTCACCTTACATTAAACTAGAGATGGGAGGATCCTAGCGTCTGCCCATGCTGTCATCAACGCTATTGTGGATGTACTTTCAATTGCTTGTAGAACAACGTTTATATTGGAAGAAGAATGTCATTATAACATCATTTTAACAGCAGAGCAACTAAAGGCAACTTCAGCTGTCCCTGCACCTGGCTAGGGGCAAAATTCAGGTGATATCATGAGGATTGTTGCTTAACAGTGGTTAAAACAGAAGTTAGTGAGGGTCTTCATGCTATTTTTAAAAAGGATGGATACAATCTGCTTTGGAAATCTGCTATTTTTCCCTCACACCAATTTCAACACAATATCCCTCTCACACAAATGAACAAATAAATAAGTAAAATCCCAAGCAACTGCTGTCATATCAGCTTGATTTAACTTTACATAAATCAGTTTATTTTGTGCTGCTAGTTGCAAAGGCAGAGCAGGTAAAAGTGAACTGTGTTCACTAATATATATCCAAGACAGTGGTGAATTGCTCCCAATTTTGTCTGGTTCTTATGAACCGGCACATGCGCAGAAGCATGCCCGCCCGCTCCCATTGCGAACTGGCAGTAAAAGTAAGTAGAACCCATCCCTGATCCAAGAGGTTTTTGTTAACTTGTCCTATGATTATTTTAAGGTGACCAGATTTTAACATTGGTAAAGAGGGACATTGTGGGCGTGGCTTATTTTGTGGGCGTGGCTAGCTGGTCATGTGACTGGGTGGGCGTGGCTAGCTGGTCATGTGACCGGGTGGCCATGGCTATGTGTATAGGGTAAGGTGAACAGATTTTAACATTGGTAAGAGGGACACCATTGTGGGCGTGGCTTATTGTGTGGGCATGGCTTGGAGGCCATGTGACTGGGTGGGCGTGGCTAGCTGGTCATGTGACCGGGTGGCCATGGCTGTGTGTATAGGGACTACTCAGAGGGCTGAAAAGTCATTTCTGACAGGTCCTCACACTTTTGACTGGTCCTCACACTTATGACCATCCTCACATTTATGCCCTTGCAGCATTCTTAACAACCATGTCACTCATTTCACAACTGCTTCTCTTCACCATGGTGACAAGATAGGGCAAAAACGTAAAATGTGAGGACAGTCGTAAGTTCGAGGACTGGTCAAAAGTGCGAGGACCAGTCAAAAATAACTTTTTCAGCCCTCTGAGTAGTCCATATGCATAAAAGGATACAGTAATAGAGAGGGATGAAGGAAGGGAAGGGAAATTAGAGTAGGAGTGACGGTTAAGAGAGGGAGGAAGAGAGGAGGAGAAGGAGAAAGGAAGAGGAAGTAGGGAGGAGAAGAAGAGGGGGGGAAGAGAAAGTAAGAAAGAAAGAAAAGAGAGGTGGTAGGTTTGAGGAGAAAGATTGCTGTACAATAAAAAAGATGAAAGGGAAGAAAGCCAACCCCAAACAAATATAAAGATATTAAGATAAAGAATGAATTGTTAAACTTTAAAGAATAAAAGAGAACAAATATGAATAAATAGCAATAATTAGAAACACACATACATACAATGTATTTTCTTTGAACAGAATATTTGGCTGGTTCACAAATTTAAACAATGTTTAGTCATTTCAATTAAATTTACAATTTCTATATTTCCTTTTTGCCATATTTATTCCTCATCTATTTTTTAAAAAAAACAATTTTACCCTTCATCCTCATCTCTAATCTTAATCAAATTCAATTTTCAATTTTTCCCTTCTATTCTATTTTATACCCCTTCCCATTGTCATCTATTTTTATATCCATCCTCACATTGGTTAATTATGTAATTATGTAATACAGTTGTTTAATACAAATTCAACATTTTAATATAAATCAATTAGTTATATAACTATCTTTTTTGTATATTAATCAATATGAACATGAATATTCCAATTATTTCCATGCAATCCAATTTCTTACAAATCAATTAATTATACTTACCAATAATAATAAACCAAATAATTTCCCCCATATATTCCTCCAAACCACAACTTAACCATTTCTGCTTTCAACACAGTATACAATTAATAATATCTCAATTATTACAATTCCCTAGTTAAAAAGAGCTTTTTTTTCTTTTGTGTTTTAAAATCTTGAACTCTCCTCTTTTGCCCTAAATAATTTTCCATTGTTTGCACTTACCTTTTTTGGTGAGGAAAAGGAAAATAAATCTGCTGCCTAATTTTCCAACGTTGCAAGCAAACCGCAAAGCCAACAGCCTGTTTTACTTTCAGTTTCGTTTTGAGCTTGGTTTGCACAAAGAGGAAAAAAAACCTGAGCAATTTAGCAAGAGCAGAGCCCTGTGCAAATCAGCTGAGAGGGGGAAGCCGAGCTAATTAACGTAGGGCGGCCCTTTGAAGCCCCGCGGCAAGAGTTTAAACAGGTTTTTTCCCTCTAGCCATCAGCGGGGATTCAGGAGGCAGCCGGGAACCAGGAGGCAGAATGAAAAATCGGGACTTTTTTAAAACGCCGCGGGACGCGGGACAAATTGCTCAAAAGCGGGACTGCCCCGCCAAAAGCGGGACGTCTGGTCACCTTAGATTATTTCCAAGCAGCAACATTTCGAGAAATTTGTATAATGGAGTCTGCCCATTAGGTTCGTAAGTCAAAAAATTTGTCAAATGGATCAGACTCAATTTTTAAAATCAAATTTATTAAGTGAATCAAATGGCTCCTTAAATGAATAAAGATCTGACTTACTTCCAGCCCACCACCAATCAGCTGTTTTCACCTCTCCAACCAGCTGTTTCCAACCAAGTACAGCCAAGGTGGAACTAAATTGCCTCCAAAAAGCTCCATTTCAAGTTTTTTTAAAAAAAATCCATTTGCTGCTGATCAGCTCAAGCATTTTCAGATAGCTGGGGGAGGGGATGTAATTTACAGAACTGATTGCAGTTGCTTTTAAAAAAAAAACACTTGCCACTTAGCTTAATAGTCTCCAGCCAGCCACCCAGCAGAAGATGAGGGAGGGGTTTTACAGAACTCTTGGCTTGCAATAGTAAAGAGATGGAAGGAACCATGAGGTCATCTAGTCTAACCCACTGCTCTCACAAGAGTATTTCTGATAAATGCCTTATTCAGTCTCTTCTTAAAAGCCTCCAGTGATGGAGTACCCACAACTTCTGGAGGCAATTTAGATGTAAAACCTCTTTAAAAAAACATTGCCTTGATCAGCACAAGCCGCTCCAGGCAAAATCCAGAAACTCATATACAGTAGCTTGCAAATTTAAAAATCAGCAGTTTAGAGAAGAGATACAGCACACAACATTACAGAATGCTTTGTGTAGATGCTGGCTAGCATTTCTACAAGCAGTTTCAAAGCAAATGCAAACAAACCTTATCTTTGCAAAAACAGTACTTACAAACACAATACTGTAGTTTGCAAAGTATAGTACAATACTTAAAAAGAAGCAGTATCCAAAGTGCTTACACACAGTACTATACTATAGTAATAAAAAATAATATTTTAAAATACTTACAGGAACAATTCTAGCATGCTACCAGTAGTTCTCAGCCCAGGCAGCAGCAGATCCTACATGCAGTGCCCCCCCACAAAACAACAACAACAACAACAACAACAACAACAACAACAACAACAACAACAACTCGAAGCTGGGCTGGCTGCAAAGGTCACTGGCTCTTGTTTGGCCATATAACCAGGGACAAAAAAAACCCCTGCTGGCTTCAGGAAATTACCTCATGAGCCCAAATAGCTCAGGCAAGACACAGAGTTAAAAATGGTGGCCACTGCAGCAATGACTGAATGCAAGTCACATGGCTACAGAGCAGAGGTGGGCTTCAGCTGGCTCAGACTGGTTCAGGCAAATTGGTTGTTAAAATTCTGCCCAATATGGTGAACCGGCTAATTTTGGCTGGCCCTGCCGCCATTGCTTTTTGGGCAGTTTTGGGGCTTTTTTTGGGGGGGGGGGGCATTTTTGGCTGTTTTTTGGGCCGTTTTCTAGGCATTTTCAGGCCGTTTTTCAGGCTATCCTGGATTCCAGCCTGATAAATGACCTGAAAATGGCCCAAAACAGCCAAAAAATGGGCTGAACAACAAACAAAAATGGCCCAAAAAACAGCCCCAAAACGGTCCAGAAAATGACCTGAAAATGGCCCAAAAAAGGGCCAAAAATGAAGAATTTGAACATTTAATTACCTCTCTTGAAGCTGTACAACAATCTGGATTTGAAAGGAGAAGAGGAGTTTGTTTTTTTTTCCATATTTTTTTATTAAGATATATAAAAAAAGAAATTAACATACATAACATACATAACATACATGAATCATAATATATAATATATAGCAATATACAGAATACAAACAAACAACAAGTGCTCCCCCACCCCTTGGGATCATTCCTGCTTCCAGAATCTTAAAGGAATTTATAGCTTATCGTGGGCACACACTTCAGACCTCTCAATACCTCACATCCATTGTTTTTTCCTGCCCCACTGCACAAATCTTTTAAACGTTTGCTGGCAAACACAAAGTGAGCCTTCACCCCAAAGCATATTACCCCTTCTGAATTTGGATTATTACACGACCATATGAAATAGTATAAAATCCCACTGCTAAGCACAGTAATACCTGGACTATAGCAAAAACTTTGTGAACAAAAATGATATAAATTCCCACACCCCATATATAGATTATGTTGAATAAATGTAATGTCTTTGGGTTGATTTCAAGCCAAGATATGAAAATAAGGAAAACGAGAAAACATCATCAAAAACTTGAATTGCCATAATGTTGTCTTCCTAAAGCCTCCTGCTTCCTTCTTTGCTCCAATTACAATTTCTTTACTAATAAACTTTACATCCAGTTTTAGAACTAATTCTGAGAAAATAAGCTTGAAAGAAGGTCAAAAATCCTTCCACCCACTTGGACCTTTTCCTCATATCAGTACATCTCTTTGCAAAACAGGTTGTGCTTTAAAACACACATCTGTCTTTGGCACATTTAGTTGGACAACAAGCAGACTCTTTGGAAAGAAATCAAGAAAAGGAGGGAAGAAAACCAAGAGACCCCTCCCCCCAAAGTAATGGGATGGGGTAGGGAAGGAATCTTAAGTATCAGTGTAAAAGTCCCTTTTTTCCAGTTGTAGGATAAATCAGATCAATAATAATATCTGTCCATGTATCTCTCCTGCTCAGCTTTTCCTCATTATCTGATATTCCAGAATATAAATAATATTATATAAATATTATAAATATAAATATAAATAAAGACAGGGGAGGACAGTTTTATGATTGGGAGAACTTTGTGTCTATTTTTAGGGTCCCATACTATAAATAAAGAGAATGGAGGACAATTCTTGTGATTGAGAGAACTTTATGTCTATTTTTAGGGCCAGAATGATCATGGCTCAATGACATAGCATAGATATTGCATATTCAGGCAAAGCAGAACTGAGGAAAACTTCTGTTGAGATCATTGCAAACTTCTTCTCATAAATTATGGTCCATAAAGGTGGGGAGATTAGTGATCCTTAGATGCCTTTCTATATTTTTATGCATAAAGCATGTTTCTATTAGAGTCTTCCTTCATAGATATACTGCTCAGGATAATCTATAATATTTTTAAAAAAAGGGGGGGGGGGGGACCAAAGCACAAATCCCTAAAAAGGATCTTAATCTGCCCATTTTTGACAGGGTTTTTCAAACTTGCAATCCTAAAATGTGTGGACTTCCAGAATTTCCCGGACAGCATTCTGGAAGTTGAAGTCTACACTTCTTAAAAGTTGCCAAATTTGAAAAACACTGATCTATCAGAACATATAACTCAGGGGTATCCAACTTTGGCAACTTTAAGACTTGTGGACTTCAAAACGGGCTGAAAAGTGGGCAGGGGAGGGGCCAGCCAATGGTGGGATTAGCCTGAACCAGTCCGAACTGGCTGAATCCCACCTCTGCCTTTGAGGCAAGTGGCTGGGAGGCAGGGCTGGTGTGATGAGTAATGTTGAGTTGGCCATGCCAACCCAGTCACATGACTACCTGGCCATGCCTACCCAGCCAGTCATTAGGGCAGAGAACCAGTTATTAAAATAATTGAACCCCACCAATGCTACAGAGGCCTGTTTTTGATTACAGTGTCAAAGGGTTTGCCTTAACGGGAGGGGGAGAGAGAACCACGTGCCAGAGAACTTCCGTTGGAGCGCCAAGCAGCTGTGGCAGGGAGGCGGGCAGCGCGAACCTCCGTTGGAGTGCCAATCAGCTGTGTGTCTGGGAGGAGGCCAGCACAAGGCAACCAGAACACCCAACAATCAGCTGTGGGTGTGAGAAGGCATCAAACAGCTGTGAAGCCTCACAGAGCCGATCAGAGCCACAGCTGACTTCCGGGCAAGGCCTGTGCCGGCAGAGGGCATGGCTTGCCTAAATAAATGCAGTGCTAGATGCAGTGCATAGATACATACTTCTTTCCAGATCCCATTTTTGAGATAAAGTAGTTTCTTGAAGAATTATATGGATTATATGCAAGATTAATATTGTTTTTAAAAATCTATTTAGAGCTAGAGAATTAATTTTTTTATTCCTGAAAGAATTATACAAATAGAGCATTATTTCCAGCAGCTTCATTTGTAATCAGCCTTGAGGATTGTTCCAAAAAATCTAAATTCACCATACTTTGTCCCAACTACAAATATCAACATTTTGCTTAGAGAAAGCATACATAAATTACTTTGAAAACTAGGATATGAAGATCTTACAATGTAAGATTGATAGTAGATTGATGTAGTTACCTTCCTTTTCAAATTGTGGCTTTATAGCCCAAGCATTTTGCAAGAACTACTGCACAGTGCTTTAGAACAAAGCAGCTAAAGCATATTGCAGCTGGATATGACTCCAGCTAAAAAATAAAGCTCTCTCCATTATGATCAATCTCTGCAAAGTTCAATGAAGAAGTGCTAAAAGTTGGGTAAGCATAGCTTGGGAAAGGATTAAGGGAAAACAGGACAGCATTCTGGGTCTTGTAGTTCTTTCTTTAATAACACTTTGATCTATACTTCAAGAATGAGCTTAATTTACCTCTTTGTCTTCTTTTGGCAATACTGCCTCCAGAAATACAAACAACATCAAAGAGACAAATGTGAGTAACCACGTTGTGTGGGTACCTATAACAGGAGTGGGGATAGAAGGGCAGTCCTTCCTCTGCACCACAGAGGAAAGCAACCCTTCATTCAGAATTACTGTCTTTGGGAGAGGTTCTGAACTCCCTTTATCTTAATGGGGAAAAGATGCAAAAAGATCTGTTGCCCTGCACTAACAACACACCCCAACATTGTATTTTAAATGGATGGTGCCATTTGTAAAGAGTGTCTTGAATTTTGTTGTCATTGGTGGCTTAATATGTAATGTCTTTCATGAATATTGTGTAATAGCACAAGTGTTTTTTCATATAAATACAGAACAGGAGGAAATGAAAGAAATAACCGAGTAGCACCAAGAAAAGATGGCTGAGAAAAATGCCACGATAAGAGATGTAAGTAATTCATTTTCCTTACAATCCTATTTTAAGCTTCTCTTTTTGTCGGCTTATTTATATTATATGATTGATGAATGCTTCTTGAAATTGCTGTATCTTAGTTGGAAGAGGAAAATGAATTCTTAGCCAGTGAAGTCGCAAGACTTGCGAAGGAAAACAAATCCTTGAAGAACAAACTTAGAGAAAGTCAAGGAAGCGAGAATAATTTTAACTTAACATTTTAATTATTTTCATTTTAAAATGAAAGTGATTGATTTCTTCTTAAGTTTAGCTTTACAAGTACTAGTTATTTTGTTATACTTTTGTGAAGACATTCTGGGCAAGAAACAGCCAGTTAGAAAAAGAACAAGGAAAACACAAGTACTATATACAGGTGAAACTCGAAAAATTAGAATATCGTGCAAAAGTTCATTTATTTCAGTAATGCAACTTAAAAGGTGAAACTAATATATGAGATAGACTCATTATACGCAAAGTGAGATAGTTGAAGCCTTGATTTGTCATAATTTTGATGATTATGGCTTACAGCTCATGATAACCCCAAATTCACAATCTCAGAAAATTAGAATATTACATGAAATCAATAAAACAAGGATTGTACATAAAACAATATTGGACCTCTGAAAAGTATAAGCATGCATATGTACTCAGTACTTGGTTTGGACCCCTTTTGCATCAATTACTGCCTCAATGCAGCATGGCATGGATGCTATCAGCCTGTGGCACTGCTGAGGTGTTATGGAAGACCAGGATGCTTCAATAGCGGCCTTCAGCTCTTCTGCAGTGTTTGGTCTCATGTCTCTCATCTTTCTCTTGGCAATGCCCCATAGATTCTCTATGGGGTTCAGGTCAGGCAAGTTTGCTGGCCAATCAAGCACAGTAATCCCATGGTCATTGAACCAGATTTTGGTACTTTTGGCAGTGTGGACAGGTGTCAAATCCTGCTGGAAAATGAAGTCAGCATCCCCATAAAGCTCGTCTGTGGAAGGAAGTATGAAGTGCTCCAAAATCTTCTGGTAGACAGCTGGACTTAATGAAGCACAGTGGACCAACACCAGCAGATGACATGGCTCCCCAAATCAACAGAGACTGTGGAAACTTCACACTGGACTTCAAGCAACTTGCAGTGTGTGCCTCTCCATTCTTCCTCCAGACTCTGGGTCCTTGGTTTCCAAATGAGTTTGGTTTCCAAATGAAAAAGTTGCTCTCGTGAGAAAAGAGGACTTTGAACCACTGAGCAACAGGCCAGTTCTTTTTTTCTTTAGCCCAGGTAAGACACTTCTGACGTTGTTTGTTGTTCAGGAGTGGCTTGACAAGAGGAATACAACATTTGAAGCCCATGTCCAGGATCCGTCTGTTTGTGGTGGCTCTTGATGCACTGACTCCAGCCTCAGTCCACTCCTTGTGAAAGTCCCCAACACTTTTGAATGGCCTTTTCCTGACAATCCTCTCCAGGCTGCGGTCATCCCTACTGCTTGTGGACCTTTTTCTTTCACACTTTTCCCTTCCACATAACTTTCTACTAATGTGCTTTGATACAGCACTTTGGGAACATCTAACTTCTTTTGCAATGACCTTTTGAGGCTTTCCCTCCTAATAGAGGGTGTCAATGATGGTTTTCTGCACAACTGTCAGGTCAGCAGTCTTTCCCATGATTGTGATTCCTACTGAACCAGACTGAGAGACCATTTAAAAGCTCAGGAACCCTTTGCAGGTGTTATGGCTTAATTAGCTGATTAGAGTGGGACACTTTGAGCCTAGACTATTGAACCTTTTCACAATATTCTAATTTTCTGAGATTGTGAATTTGGGGTTTTCATGAGCTGTAAGCCATAATCATCAAAAGTATGACAAATCAAGGCTTGAACTATCTCACTTTGCATATAATGAGTCTATCTCATATATTAGTTTCACCTTTTAAGTTGCATTACTGAAATAAATGAACTTTTGCACGATATTCTAATTTTTTGAGTTTCACCTGTATATAAGGAGGTGTGATTAAATTAGTGACTAAATTAGTGGACTAAATTAGCAGATCAAAGAAATGCTGTGGATGTAGGATATATGTAGACTTCAATAAGGCATTTGACAAAGTAGACCACAGCCTACATCTTCATAAGATAAAACAGTGTGGGATAGACAGTACCACCATCACATGGATTCACAATTGGCTGAACAACCATGCTCAGTATGTAGCCATAAATGAAACTACAACTACCTGGAGAGAAGCAGTGAATGCCTCAAGGTCTGCCTTGGGCTCTTCAACATCTATCAACAAGCTAGATGATGACATCAAAGGGAACCTCATCAAATTTGCTGAAAAACCAAATACACAAGTGTAGAATAGGCATTACCTGTCTTGATAGCAGAAACTGTGGGAGGGATCTAGGTGTCCATCATTTAACTATGAGCGAGCAGTGTGCTGCAGCTGCCAAAAAATCTAATGCAGTTCTAGGCTGCATGAAGAGGGGGATGGCATCAAGATTACAAGTGATAGTACCACTTTAAACCTCACTAGTGAGTCTACATGTGGAATGTTGTGTCCAGTTCTGGTTGCCATGATACAAAAGAGATGCTGAAAATCTAGAAAGAACACAGAGAAGAGCAACTAAGGTGATAAGAGGTCTCACGGCTAAACATACAATGATTGGTTAAGGGAATTAGCTATGTCTAGCCTAATAAAGTGAAGAGCTAAGGGTGACCTGATAGCTATCTTCCAGTACTTGAGTGGCAATCATAGAGATAAGAGGGTCGACTTATCCTAAAAAGCACCTGAGAGACAAGAAGCAACAGATGGAAGATTGTTAAAGAGAGATCCTATCTGGAATTAAGGAGAAATTTCCTGACAGGGAGAGCAATTACTCAATAGAATAGCTTGTCTTCCAGAGTGGTGGCTGCTCCATCACTGGAGGTTTTCAAGAAAAGATTGGATGTCCATTTGTCCAGGATGGTATAAGAATTCCTGGTCAAGGTGTTTATCTTGAAAACCTTCAAGATCCCTTTCAGCCCTATGATTCTAGGTGATGAGAAAGCAACTACTGATAATCACAGTTATAATATATTTAAGGAAAGGATGAAGGAAATGTATTCAGTTTCAATCAGATAGAGAAGCTACACTGTGGGGTCCTTGGTGCTCTCTGACCTTGGTTGTTTTCTTGCAGACATTTCATTACCCAACTAAGTAATATCGTCAGTATACGTTTATAGCCACTTATTATTCTCTTACACTCCCTTTCCCCAGGCTGTAAATGAACAAGGAGCTAGCAGTGATGGCACAAGAAAAGAAAGAAAACCAGAAAACTATGAGGAAAGTAGAAAACTAAAAGAGGAAATCCAGAAACTCCACAAAGAGATAGATAAACTGAAAATTGTAAGTATTTTACATGATAATAAGAAATTAGAACAGCCTCAATAAGTAAGATTATATAATGCATTAGAAGTTAATTTTGATCTTGCTTCATGAATTTCTTTTTATAGGAAATAGCAAAGAAGAGCCAAAAGCAAAAAGAACTGCAAAAGACTATGGAGAAGAAAATAAAAGAGAACTGTTCCAAGTTCGACTCTATATGCATCCAAAAAAGAAAACCGGATGACAATGATGGTAAGATTTGTCCTTCTATTTCTGGGATAGAAATAGGCATGTTTCAATTGATGACTTTCTACTTTGGAAAGTCACAATTGGGAATGTCATCTGTTCATTCTCCCTCGTTAGAATTTTAACCTTTTAGCAGTACGCTTTCTTTGAATACAATATAAATAGTCCTTGTACAAATCTAGTTCTTTTGTATTATTTGATACAATAATATTTTGCACTGCAATATAAGCAGTTGTAAGACTATAGATAAATGCAATTTTAATAAAATGCAATTTTTTCTTAATGTGACATAACATAAAAACAATGAAATATCCAGATACTATTCTAAAAAAATTATTTAACTCTTTTCAGATTCTGTGGGAACCTCAGATAAACAGTACGATTGTGCTGAAAAAGTAAATAATAAAGTTTTAAAGACATTATGTATTTTTATTCTGTAGAAAAGTTATCATACAAAATTCAGTAATAAAAATAAAATCAATTTTGCAACACAATGTTTAGTGTTCTACAGCACCTTGGTATCAGGAACAAAAGTGTCATATTATTACAGTGATGAAAACAACAAGGAATCCCGCCCATGGATAGAAGTGGAAATGGAGTACGTATTATGACACATACTAGTAGAAAAGCAGAGCAATTTCAACAAATTTGAAATCCATGTTATTAAAAGAAAACAATGTATTCAGAGTTTTCTGATTTTCAATGATCAGTCATTCCATTAATCAAATCTAGAGCATTAGTCCAGAATGGATGCATTATTTGAAAAGACCCGAAATATGTATAGAAAATTTGTTATAGTCATGGTTACAATATGTACCATAATATGCACTTATGAGAATATTTAAATATAAACCAAGTGTGGTCTATTTTAGTTCTGCTTTCCATAAATATTAATATTTACACTATTTAAGCCTAAATTGATAAAACAAACAATATTGCAGAAAATAATACTGTATCATTGTCCCAGGGGTGAAATGCTCCTGGTTCAGACCGGATCGCCCAATCTGGTAGTGATGGCAGCAGGTGGTTCGAAGAACCGGTAGCAAAAATCGCCCCCACCCCCATGCCCAGCTGAGTCGCGCGATCATCAGAGGCTGTTTTTTTTTTTTTAACTTTTAAAAGCATTTTTTCTACAACCTCTTTGGCCAAAGAGGTTGTAGAGAAAAAAAATGCCTTTAAAAGAGGCTTTTAAAAGCATTTTTTTCTGCAACCTCTTAAGATTGTAGAAAAAATGCTTTTAAAAGTAAAAAAAAAAAAAGTTGGCCACGCCCACCCAGCTACATTACACCCTCCCCCACCAAGCCATGCCCAAAGAACCAGTAGTAACAAATTTTACATTTCACCACTGCATTGTCCCCTTTTAAACAAACCATTCTGAGGTCATTCATCAAGATTTGCAGTAATCTTGGCATCATTAATTTTATATGCCAAATGTTTAATATTTGCTGCTGCTAAAACAAAATGGTTTAAAATATGATTTCTAAAACTTCTTGGTCATTTCAAAATAGTCATTGATTTCAGCATGAACAGACTTTATCAGTCATATGATCAGAATTACACATCCACAGTTAAGAGTTTTCCTTCATCTTTGGAGGACTGGGGAAAAATCCATTTGACTGACAGATATATTGTAAGTAAATGGAACCCTACTTTCAGAAAGCTTTAAAAATCAAATCAAAGTGTACAACTGAAATTCACATTTAAAGTGCAAGATCAGATTTTCTGAATTCAATGGAAACACTGCTAGAAATGTTGTTAAATTAAGTTTTCTTGTTTGAGAATTTCATGGTTAACTTACATTTTGTTACATGTCTGCATTTTTGCTACCACAGTGAAGTTATCCATCATCAAAATGAACCACAACGAGAAGATGAGCCTAGAACAAATTCTAAGGTTATTCTCAGGAGTTCCCAGGTATTCCTATTTAAAAACATTTAGCCAAATACAACATAGACAAAGATGAAATGCCATGTTTATTGGACAAATGTGAAATTATCATACTGAGAGGCTGTTCTTTCATAGGAAATTCACATAGGAGTCATAAAAAAAGGGAAAACATTATCTCTGAATTTTTCAAGGTGGTTTTCTGAGATTTTCAAATTCTGCAGAATTCTATGCTAGTGATTCAGAAGAGCCAGTGATATCCCATAATTAGGCTATATCATTCAGCCATGAAATAAAATATTTTAGACAGAATGCACTTTCTCATGGCATTAGAAATAGAATTAGATGGCTTGTCTTGATATGCTTAGCTGAATTGTTCCAAAAGCAAATATGATGAAAAATCTTAATAATATTCTGCCTGCTAAAAATTAACAAAAAATATTCATCAGTTTGAATTATTGTGTATTTCAACTTGGCTAGTTTTGATTGGACAAAAATGCTATTTAGGTGTAATTTACAGAAACACATACCAGTTTGGTCATCACCCACATTACAAGGAGAGTACTAGGTATTGGAGTTCCTGGACATTTGGTGAAAAATGGGCTGCTGGTTGACTAACTAGGGCCAGCAGCCTTGCCCAAAGTAAATCAATTTGTAAAGGCAAACAAGGGGGAATTGGCAGAAGAAGCCAGCACAGTTATTGAATTGTTTATATTCAGAAACCAGGACCTTATTCTTAGTCAATAGACCTCAGTCAATACTTGAAGGATATTAAAGGAAAGTCAGCTAACATGGAGCTGGTTGAGATCAGGGGTGCTGAAGAAAGAAACTGAAAGGTTCATTTTGTCTGCTCAAGAACAAGCCTTGCAGACTAATTCCATGAAAGTAAAAATTCAACATGTCAGTAACAACAGTAAATGTTGCTTATGCAACGAGGAAGATGAAACAGTGGATCACCTTATCAGTGGCCACAGCAAAATTTCACAGACTGATTATCTAAAATATCATGATCAACTTGCCAAAATCATACATTGGAAGCTTTGTCAGAAGTTTGGTTTTGAATGCAGCAAAAATCACTGGGAACACCTAGTTGACAAAGTTCTTGAAAATGAACAGGTCAAGATCCTGTGGAACTTTCGGATCCAAACAGAAAGACATCTGGCCCACAACACACCTAACATCACTACTGTGGAAAAGAAAAAAGTCTGGTTCATTGATATTACAATGCCAGGTCATCCACAAGTTGAAGGAAAAAAGCTAGAAACAATAACAAAATATTGTGATTTGCAAATCAAAGTTGAACGATTGTAGAGGAAGAAATCAATAGTTGTACCAATAGTGATAGACATGACAGAGAGATTTACCCAGCTAATCAAAACTTTATTTTCTTTCATGTTGGGATCAACAGAAAAGAGCGTACCTCCCCCCCACCCCAAAATCAAAATATCTAGCCTCAGGTCTTCCTCTGTCTGCCAAGGTTATTCTTACAGCCCGTTACAAAGATTCAGAGCCAGCCTTGTCAGGACTAAAGCTGGGAAAAAAAGTATGAAAGCCATTATCGCAACAAAGCAGAGATGCTTTCCACATTTAAGGCTGAGGATGGAATGAACAGGCAAAAATTAAAACCTGGGGCTGTTATAAGTAAAGGACTTTATTACTTGGTTTTTGCAATCAAGATGATCTTAATTATTAAGCATTCTCATATCTGCAATAACGGTAATGTATCTATCTAAGATTTGTCCTTGACTCTGCTGGTAATTCCCAAATGAGGCTTTGAATTCCTAGAGAAGAGATTTATTATTGAGCCCAGGGTGAAGCTCTGACAAATATGAAGAAGTGGTCTTGGCATACAGAAGGAAGCCCTCAGCTAGGAAATAGGGAGATGGTGATTGTAGGTCCACTTGATCAATCTCTCTTCTCAACATGCATATAAAACTTCCCTTCTGGAACAAAACAACACAGGCCTCCAAACTTATGAAAAATTGCAGAACAGCTTTTCCCCCTTAAAACCCTCAAAACATCAACAACTGTCATGTTTTTTCCTCCCTCTTGAGAGATTATTCTATTTTTTTCTCATGTGCTAACATAAAAATTCATTACCAGGAGAAAATAATGTGCTTCACATTAGAGAAGTATATGTGTAATCTACGTAGAAGAGAAAGTAGTTACTGAAGGATGTTTCAGCTAAGGAAGTCAGAAAGCTGATCAAGCTCATCAAGGAAGTAAGGAAAAAGGGGGAAAGGGTTAGGGTTAGGGTTAGGGTTAGGGACGCAGAAAGTTAAAAGCACCCAAGAAAAATATGCATATTTTTGAAAGAATCGTTTATTTTATTTATAACCTGTCTTACTTCCAGAAATATTGTACAGTGTACCTAATTGTCATCAACCCGTTTTGTCCTTATGATATCTTGGTAAAATAGATTAGAACAAAAACCACTCTTCTTTTATGTGAATAAATGATAGGTCTCTGATACTAGTTGAAACTAGTGTTGGGTCAGCTCCTATCTCCTATTTGAGAAACTCTTCATTCCTTGTGAAACATTTATTCTCTGCCTCTTTCATGGATATATGAAAACAAAATTTAATAGATATATATAGATGATATAGGTATAGGTATAGGTATAGGTATAGGTATAGGTATAGGTATATATAGACATAGACATAGACATAAAAATTATATTAGCCTAGAATAGAAGACACAAGTGTTCCCAGGTATCCAAGAGGTTATCTTCTTTTAGTTTTTTAAATTCCCACACAGTCTCAAAGGAATAACCACATAACTACACTAGAGAGTATTGTCCCAAAAATGCTTTTTTCAAGAGCCAGCTGGACTTTCTGGTTTTTCTTTGAAGACATTTCGCTTCTCATCCAAGAAGCTTCTTCAGCTCTGACTGGATGGTGGGGAATGGAAGGATTTATACTCCTTGCAGACAGCTGGTCATTTGCATTCTTTTAGCAGGTCATTAAGTCACCTGGAGGTTTATCTGTGTCATCAGGGTCACCCGAGTGGTGCAAATTGGTGTGGAGACGTCTTGGAACTGTTGAAAGGACTGTGTTGTAGACTGGAGATAGATGATGTCATATCCCTCCCCCTCTGTTGAGAGAGGGCTGTTCAATTCTGACATAGATGGCCTCTTTTACCCCTCTTTCAAACCAGCGATCCTCTCTGTTCAAAATATGGAATTTGTTGTCTTCAAAAGAGTCCCCTGCAATGGTGGGTTCTAACCGGCTTTACTACTAATTCTAATGCTTCACGCACGCTCCACGCAAGCGCGTTAGGAATATGCCCAGCTGAGGTGCGGCAATTAGCCGCACCTATCAGCTGGGCTAAAAATAAAGAAATATAAGTAGGAATAACACAGGGCGGGCAGGAGAGCCCAGCTTCCGGACAAAGAGAACCGGTTCGGTGACGTCATATTGTCACTGCTACCGGCTCGGCCGAACCGGGAGGAACTCACCACTGGTCCCTTGTGTCTTTTAAATGCAGATGGACTGCTGAATCTAGTCCTGATGTTCAGCATGACCTGGGTGACTGAGAATCTCCATAGATAACTAGAGAGTATTGTTCACATGGGCATTTCATTGCAAACCTATCAGATAAACGCCTGCACTGATATGAGAAGGCCCTAGATATTTTAAAAGGAGAGGGAGGGAGGGAGGGAGGGAGAGAGAAAGAGAGAGAGAGAGAGAGAGAGAGAGAGAGAGAGAGAGAGAGAGAGAGAGAGAGGAGAGAACTCCTCTCCTAGATAACTTGCAAGCTTCATGCCTCACTACAATGTGACATTTCTTCCAAATCTCTTCCTTTTTTCATCTTTTTTTTGCTGGACTTTTAATTTTTCTCCATCCCACATATGACAGAACAAGAAGGAGGAGAAAGGTTCAGTTCAGCGTGAATTGCAATTACATTATTTCATATTTAGTACCACAGAAATAAGGAATCACAGAAGTGTAGCCCAGGCTATTCAAGAGGCACAGTTTTCAATGACAATGGGAGATGAGCCTGCCTAAGGACGAAAGATGAATTCATAAATCTCTGCATCTGGGTTGCACCATCTAAGACATGAAATAGGAAGATGATGTGGTTGAATGCTTTCCCCATGTTGGAAAGGATAAATGCATATATCAAACGACAATATCAGAGGAAAAATAATAAATTAACAATTCAATGTATGCTTTATTAGGTACAAATATTCAGAAAATTCCACTGGGTCTGCTTGATACCAGGAATTATTTTAAAAGGCTATTAAAACCCCCAATTTTAACCAAATCTTCACAGATCATACATTCATTATTGCATAAGGCTTTGTAGATCATGGCTTGCTTCATCAGATTCCAGGCATTTGATGATATATACAGTAACAAAACTGGTTAATCTGTATATACCAGGCTCTTTGTTATATAAGTGAGTATAAAATAGCAGCCATAAAAACATTTTAAAAGGAATTTTGGGATACACCAAGTGCTAATGTGCCACACAAAGAAAAAGCCAAAAATCCTTGGAGTGTATGCTGTTAATTTTTGGTGAAGCCTATATTTTAATCAAATCACACATCTTTCAAAAAGTTTGCTCCCAAAATGTGCCTCTTCATTCTTCATGCCAATTTCCTATTATACTGTCAGAAAGCTAAAAACCCTGCTGAAACGTTTGAGCTGACAAATTGCAGAAATGTTCTCATCTTCTGAGGAATGGTAGATCAAAATATAGTATTTTGCATTATTTCAATTTCCTCCTGCTACTGAGTCTGGTCTTATAAATATTACATAGAGGAAAGCAAGCTCTTCAGTGAAGCAGTGTGGTCATTGTGTTAAAATAACCAACCTTGCAAGATATCCCTAGTGAGTCACACATGGAACTGGGAATAGAGTGAGAAATCCCTAATTCCCATGTATATTCCCTAAGAAGTAAAGTTCATCTGAACAAGGTATATACATTTCAGTCAAAGAAAATTGTGCAAGCTACCAAGGCAGATTAACAGCACCAACTGAATTCTAGGGAGAAATTAATTCTTCTTTCCAGTTGGCCAATTGTTCAAAGGTATTTAATTAGTACCCTTCTTTTTAAAAAATTATTTAAAGATGTCTATGGCCACCCATAAAATAACTGGAAACTGGGTGGAAACTAATCAAGGAGAGAACCAACTTAGAACTAAGAAGAAATTTCCTGACAGAACAATTATTCACTGGAACAACTTGCTTCCAGAAGTTGTGAATGCTTCAACACTGGAAGTTTTTAAGAAGATGTTGGATAACCATTTGTCTGAAGTGGTGTAGGGTTTCCTGCCTAAACAGGGGGTTGGACTAGAAGACCTCCAAGGTCCCTTCTACCTCTGTTATTCTATTCTATTCTATTCTGTTCTGTTCTGTTCTGTTTTATTTTTATTTTATTTATTTATTTTATTTTGAATTTGTATACCGCCCTTCTCCCTGAGGACTCAGGGCGGTGAAGAGCCAAGTAAAAACATCAAGTACAAATATTAAAATACAGTTAAAAATATACATATATAAATTTGGCCCCGTTAATTAAAAACAATAAACAAAACACTTAAAAACACTTTAAAAAAATTAGGCCAGCCCGGCTTGCTGGAAAAGGAAGGTTTTAAGGGCACGGCGGAAGGCACTGAGGTCTTGGATTCTCCTTATCTCTGGAGGCAGTTGGTTCCAGAGGGTAGGTGCCCCCACAGAGAAGGCCCTCCCCCTGGGGGTCACCAGCCTACACTGTTTGGCTGATGGCACCCCGAGGAGGCCCTCTCTGTGGGAGCGCACGGGTCGATGGGAGGTCGTCGGTGGCAGCAGGCGGTCTCGAAGATAGCTAGGCCCTATGCCATGGAGCGCTTTAAAGGTGATAACCAACATCTTGAAGCGCACCCGGAAGACCACTGGGAGCCAGTGCAGCTCGCGCAGGAGCGGTGTTACATGGGAGCGCCAAGCTGCTCCCATCACTACCCACGCTGCTGCGTTCTGGACCAGTTGGAGCCTCCGGGTGCTCTTCAAGGGGAGCCCCATGTAGAGAGCGTTGCAGTAGTCAAGGTGAGAGGTGACGAGGGCATGAGTGACTGTGCACAGGGAATCCCGATCAAGAAAGGGCCGCAACTGGCGAATCAGGCGAACCTGACAAAAGGTCCCCCTGGTTACAGCCGTCAGATGTTCCTCCAAGGACAGCTGCTTATCCAGGAAGACTCCCAGATTGCGAGCCCTCTCAGTGGGGGCCAACGACTTGCCCCCAATAGTCAGTGATGGAGTCAACTGACGATATCAGGATGCCGGGAGCCACAGCCACTCAGTCTTGGAAGGGTTGAGCCTGAGCTTGTTCTTCCCCATCCAGATCCGCACAGCCTCCAGGCACTGGGACATCACTTCAAGGGCATCGTTGGGGTAGCCTGGGGTGGAGATGTACAGCTGGGTGTCATCAGCGTACTGGTGGTATCTCACCCCAAAGCCACGGATGATCTCGCCCAGCGGCTTCACATAAATGTTGAACAGGAGGGGCGAGAGGACTGACCCCTGAGGCACTCCACATATAAGAGGCCTTGAGGTTGACCTCTGCCCCCCTGCCAACACGAACTGCGACCGGTCGGAGAGAAAGGAGGAGAACCACCGTAATACGGTGCCCCCCATCCCCAACTCTTCCAACCGGTGCAGCATGATACCATGGTCGATGGTATCAAAAGCTGCTGAGAGGACTAACAGGACCAGAACAGAAGAGCAACCCCTGTCCCGAGCCCTCCAGAGATCATCAACCAACACGACCAATGCCGTTTCCGTGCTGTGCCCAGGCCTGAAACCCAACTGGAACGGATCTAGATAGGATGTTTCCTCCAGGAATTGCGGAAACTGTCGCGCGACCACACTCTCAACAACCTTCGCCAGGAAGCGAAGGTTGGAGACAGGACGATAGTTGGCCAATATTGCCGGATCCAGGGACGGCTTCTTGAGGAGAGGCCTCACCATCGCCTCTTTCAAGGCGGCGGGGAAGTGACCCTCACTCAACGAAGCATTAATAACACCCTGGAGCCAGCCTCGTTTAACCTCCCGGGAGGCCAGTACCAACCAGGAGGGACACGGGTCCAGTAAACATGTGGCCGCACTAAGTCTCCCCAAAATCCTGTCCACATCATCGGGAGTCACAGCATCAAACTCCTCCCAGGTAACATTCTCAAGACTATTCCTCGTCACCCTGCCCTGATCTACCCAGTCAGAGTCCAAATCCCCCCGGATCTGAGCGATTTTGTCATACAGGTATTGTCCGAAATCCTCCGCCCTGCCTTCCAAGGGATCCTCCCGCGCTCCCGGATGGAGCAGGGAGCGGGTTACCCTGAACAGGGCAGCCGGATGATTCCCTGATGACACAATAGAGGTGGAAAAGTAATTAAACTTTGCCGTCTTTATCGCTACTAGGTAGGTCTTAATATGCGACCTTACCAGTGTTCGGTCAGATTCAGCGAGACTGGCCCTCCAACTGCTCTCTAGGCGTCTTTTCCGGTGTTTCATCTCCCTCAGCTCCTCGGTAAACCAAGGAGCCACGAGGGATCGACACCGGGTCAGAGGCCGCAAAGGCATGACTCGATCCAAGGCCCCACCAGCCGCCCGATCCCAGGCAGCTACCAGATCCTCGGCCAAGTCATGTGCCAGATCTTCAGGAATTGGCCCAAGCTCCGTCTGGAACCTATCAGGATCCATCAGGCACCTGGGGCAGATCCATCTAATTGGGTCCGCCTCCCTGCGGCAGGGTGTAGCGGTTCTGTTCTGTTCTGTTCTACTCTACTCTACTCTACTCTACTCTACTCTACTCTACTCTACTCTATTCTATTCACTCTGGGTGGATAACAATAAATAGGTAACAACATGCAAAAAATTAAAACCCTCTCAATCAATCGGAAATTGCTATCACCAAACCACAAATGCTGTGTTTACTCCTAACCTCCTAACTGAGCACCTGAGGGAAAATCCAGCCTTTGTGGCCATCTAAAAGGCAAGGAGGACCTGGCTGATGGCGGGATAGGGGAGCTGTTCTACCAGGAGGCAGATCTATGGGAAAGGCTTGATTCCTAGGTGCCACCAGAAGACATTTAAGAGAGGGAATCTGGAGGAAATCCACCCTATCTATATGGATGAGTAAATAACTTCAGGGAGATGTGGTCCCATAGATAACCTGACCCCCATATCATAAAGAGCTTTAAAAAGCTTTAATTATCACTTTGAATTTCACCTGGAAAGAAATAGGGGCCCAGTGTAGCTCACACATCTTTGGTCTAACATAGGTAAATTGTGAGGTATCCAAAACTGTATATGCTACCACAAATTGGACCATTTTTTCAAGTGGTCTTCAAGGACAGCCCCATGTAGAGTGCACTGCATGAGTGATAGTGAGCAGGGCCTCCCAATCCAGGAATGGTTGCGATTTAGGAAAAGGAGATGCAAAGGCTTGGTATGATGGAGGAGACACAACACTGCTAGGGCACTACAGCAGCTGAATATCTGCAGGAATTGAAGGAGATACTGGTTTGTACCCAAAAGCCAGAAGCTGATTGAGTCAAGAATCTACCTGTAAAATGTCCTGTCCACATTTCCCAAAGCTTCAGAATTGCAAATAGAAACATCAGATTTTATTATTGCTGCTGCTGCTGCTGCTGTTGTTGTTGCAATTTAGGATTCAGAAAATGTTGCAACTGATTCAAAAAAACAAATAAATATACAGGCAAACAACCAACTCTGGTGCTGAATACAGACAATAGCACAAGAACATACATATGCAGAGCCTGTTCTAAGATGCCCTTAGTACAGGGGTGAAATCCAGCAGGTTCTGACAGGTTCTGGAGAATCGGTAGTGGAAATTTTGAGCAGTTCGGAGAACCAGCAAACACAACCTCTGGCTGGCCCCAGAGTGGGGTGGGAATGGCGATTTTGCAATATCCTTCCCCTGGAGTGGAGTGGGAATGGAGATTTTGCAGTATCCTTCCCCTGCTATGCCCACCAAGCCACGCCCACCAAGCCACCCCACGCCCACCACCCCACCCCACACCCACCAAGCCACGCCCACAGAAACGGTAGTAAACAAATTTGGATTTCACCACTGTTTTAGTATAATGGGAATAAGCCAAATCAATCAATGAAAAACAGATGAAAGTTGCTCTCAAATTTCTATCAGCCATAGCTGAGTGCTAATCAGACTGTCAAGTATAGTTAAAACAAATTTCTGATAAACAAGCCAGTTTTGTAATCCATAGTTTGAAATCAGTTTATTTCAAACAAATCACCAATAACAAAGATCTATTTGACTGTTTAGACTAAAAAAAAGTATGTTCCAAACCAACCCAGACTTTTTTTGGAGATGGACAACCTTAACAAAGCTAATAAATAAATATAAAAAAATTAAAATATAGACATATAACATGTTAGATAAAAGATGCCATTGGCACAATGTGGCATGTGGGGTGGGGGTTCAGTTGAGAAAGCCTAGATCCAAATTTTGAAATTTAACTGTGAAGTGGGGTTATCATATTTGTTATTATCTGTCTTAAGTCCATGTTTTGCAGACTTGGAAACTTTCAGATTTGTGGACTTCAACTCCTAGAACCTGCAGTAAGCTCTCATAAATGTGGTTTAAGCAACGAAGCATGATTGGATTTTGAGTACTAAAGGAGTCCGTCCAATTAAAATTCACTGCCAGATGACTGTATTTGTTTGAGTACTGTGTACTCACTGTGCCAAATATATATATATATATATATATATATATATATATATATATATATATATATATATATGTATGTATGTATGTATGTATGTATGTATGTATGTATGTATGTAAAGATAATGAACTAAGAAGAGCTAACTTGTGTGATCTGAAAGGAAGTAGACAACCTGTGACAACAAACATGGAAAAAAATGATGAATTGGTTAAAGTCAATCCATGAATCACTCAAAGAGGTTTCTTTTTTGTCAAACTTCGTATTTCAGAGGAATGTGTGAGTCACATTATTGACATTCTTCAACTTAAAAAGATTTGTGCATATGGTCCAGTGCATTTAGTACACTCTGACTTCCATCTTTTCTCAGAATTGAAGGAAAACGTCTATGCCGATTCTCAGTCATCCATGGTTGTCCCAAAGATGCTTTTTCAAGAGGCAACTGGATTTCTTGTTTTTCCTTGAAGATGTTTTGCTTGTCATCCAAGAAGCTTCTTCAGCTCAGAGCTGAAGATGTTGATGTTTCAAAAGTGAAACATCTTCAAGGAAAAACAAGAAAGTCCAGTTGCTTTGGGACAATTGAAGGAATACTTTCTGGATATCTGTTTGAGTCAAATGAAGAGATGGAAGAGATGAATAGGAATTTCTAGACCTTGTTAAAGATACAAAGTGTGGCATTCTTTTGTGATGACTTTAAAAAGCTTGTCCGCTATTGGAATAATTGTGTAGTGAATTGTGATGAAATGCAAAGAACTAAATGCAAGTAAAATATTCCTATTTTATTTAAGGGTATGGATGGGCAACATTATTTCACATTCCACTCTCATAGAAGTTCTAAAGACCAACTAACAGTCATCTAAATTATCTAAAATAGTTACAGGAAGAATAAATTCCTATAACTTAAGTTACCAAATATGTGTGTGTGAGGGGGAGGGACCTTCAAACAGGAATGGGGAAAATAAGTTTTGATGAAAGTCCAATCATATAAATAAACACACGCATATATATTTGTTTTAGGAGAGAATATTTGCCTCTCTTGGTGCTTTAGGCAGTGCCTTTTAAGAGTGTGTTGGCAAACCTTCAGGAAATGGAAACCATAATTTTTGAAACTATTTTTTTCAGTTTTGGAAATGAAAAGCTACAATGGCAGCGCAGTGATGTAATTATGTCAAGAATATGGGCAGACCTAGAGCTGTTGGATTTGTTTTTCTAGTGGAAAGCCAAATTCACATGTGGGAGGAGATAAGGCTAAATAACAGCTTACAGTACTTACTACATCTCCTAGTATAAGGGAGCTAAGTTCTGGAGGCTGCAAGGGCTAATTGGAGGCTTGTACCCATGCTTAGCCATAAGCTTCCTTTTTACATTTCTAGTTAGCATATTTTATCGGAGATTTGTAAAAGGATTCTTTCCCCCCTCCTGTTTGAGTGCTTGTAGCAACCCTGCTGGAGACTAAACATAATTATTAAAATGTTGTCCTCTGGCAACTGCGTAAAGTCTTAATCATATTGTTCTTTTCGTTCTTCTTTTTTTCTTGAGGTACAGCTTTCAACGACATGGAAATTATGAAGGCTGCTATCCTGAAGGCAGCAATTAGTAACTGAAATCTTTTTTTTTTCTCCCAGCATGGAAGTCTCAGAACAGACTACATACATTTTTCTCTGAGAGACGTGCATGTATGGGTATTGGTTATGGAGCTGTTTGTAAAAGGCAATCATACTATCATGGATTCTGTTGCCAGGTTCTAAAAATGGATTCCTGTATATATGTGTGTGTGTGTGTGTATATATATGTGTGTGTGTATATATATATATATATATATATATATATATATATATATATATATATATATATATATATATATATATATATATATATATATATATATATAAAGCTTAGAAGGGCCTAAGAGAATTGGGTCAGCTCAGCCTTATTGAATTTCAAAATATAAGCAATTGGAAACAGGAAACTGTAGTCTGTTAAGTGGTCCTCCAGGCTTCAGTGTAGGTGCTCTTCATATATATTTATCCTGGTTATATCCTTTGACAGTGAAATGCTTTATAATGTTTTATTCCACTAGGAAGGCAAAAGAAGAATTGGGATTCTCTTACCTTTTAAAGGAAACAATTAAGAGGGTGAAGGGAGAAATTGGATGGAACTTGATCCTTATCAATGTAAACAGAAAGAAAGAAAGAAAGAAAGAAAGAAAGAAAGAAAGAAAGAAAGAAAGAAAGGAGGGAAAACAAATGTTTTTTTTAAAAAAAGCAAGTTTTATTGGATTTTTTTCTTTTCTCCTCTCCCATCTTCACCCACATCTTTCTCTTTTTTTTTGAACAGAGTATTGGTTGTTTCTTATCTTATACAATTAGTCAAATTCAAATATATTTTACTCAATTACAATTTTTGACAATATCGTCTTCCCCCCTTTCCTTTTTTTTTTGAATATACCTCAGTATTTCTATACTTACATACATAAACACCTTCTTCATTGATCCCTAAATTCTAACTTTACTATTTGTGCATATTTATCCTCTTTTATTCTTAAGCAATTCATTCTTTTTCTTAATATATTTATATTTGTTTATTCAGAGCTGCCTTTCCTCCACTTCATCTTTTTTTTAATTATACAGCAATCTTTCTTCTCAAACCTAACCTCTCCCTCTTCTCCTTCCAACTTTCTTTCCCCACCTTCTTCTTCTCTTCTCTACTTCCCCTTCAGAGGGAAAGCAAATGTATCACACATTTTGAATCATAGGCTTTTATTTGGAGAATTTCCCCCATGTAACCAGACAGCTTGCCGTATTTCAGTAGTGAGTTGCCCCCGGTTTGGACCAGTTCTCAAAAACCGGTAGTAAAACCAGCAGGAGGCTCCACTCACTGACCAGGACGTTATCATAAGTGATCTGCGCATGTGCAGAAGAGCGCACGCAAATGTGAGTGAAGCGAGCATGTGTGCACAGGCACGATGTGAACCAGTAGTAAAGGTAAGTAGAACCTACCCCTGCCATATTTGCAGTGCATCTACAATTAAAATACAATACAGCATGCACTACGAGAACATCTCTTTCATTTGACTCATTGGGGAAGAATCTAAAGAAATCTATTCTGAAAATCTATTCTGAAAGGGCAAAGGCCTAGTTAGTTAATCCAGAAAGGATTCCTAGGGAAAAGTTAGAACTGTCCCATAGGCTTCTAGGTGTTTCTTCCTCCACTAGAATCTAACCATGGCATGAACATAACCTGACACCTTTTTCTAGCCAGCCATGCCCCGTGATGTTGCCTTCCTCTTATTCTCAGCCCATGACTGAGACAGGCTAAACTCAACCTCACTTTTTTCAATTTTAAAGTACTGTTTTCCCTCCATAACCTGACAGAAATATTTACAAAGTATATCAAATCTAATGTTTTTGTGGAACTTTTGTTTTCAAAGCACAGTAATGAGGCTAGGGAATCCTGGCACCTACTGACCACTTGTGGCTGATGTGGGCATGCCCCCTCCCCTAAGTCTTTCTCTTTCTTCTGCCTCCATTTTGTTTGCTTGCTGGAGGAAAAAGCAGGTATTTTGCCAATGCTGAAATAAAGGATTAGTCAGGGCCGGATCGCCCTGCCTTGCAGGGAACAACAAGTAACACAAGAATCCCACAAAATGGGAAGTATGCTTTTAAGGAAGTCCTGGTTCACCCCCTCCTTAAAAATCCATCACTGGATCCCACCTGCCTGGACAATTTACATCTAGTTTCCAAACTCCTGTCCTTGGGGAAGGTTGTGGAAATGGATTTTCTGGACCCCTTTCAGTCAGGATTCAGGGCTGGTTATGGCATTGAAACAGCATTGGTTGCAGTTGTTGATGATCTCTGGTGAGAGCGAGATGGGGTAGTGCAACCATCCTCACTCTCCTTGACCTCTCAGCAGCTTTTGATACCATCAACCATGGTATCCTCTTGGATCGTCTTCTCTATATTTACCACCCAAGCAGGAACCTGGTTTGGAGATACCCAATACTCTATCTTAACTAGCAGACATGTATTCAACTGGCTTATTTTGATATGGTACTAAATTTTGGGTTTAGTACCATATCAAAAATGCAGCCTATCTGGCTCTTTGGGATTGCCCAGACTCAGCTTCCCAAAGGCATACGGAGACTGAACCTGTTTCAACCATCTTCTGCTTCCATGTATAATTATTGATACTTGAAGGGTAGCCCTGGAAAATGAGGCAGGAGACAAACCAATTGCCTCACCCACCCTTTTGGGTTTGGTTCTGCAACCCAACAATACACAGACTTCAGAGGATAATTAGAACTGCAGAAAAAACAATTACTACCAACCTGCCTTCCATTGAAGACCTGTATATTACACGAGTCAAAAAGAGGGCTGTGAAAATATTTACAGACCCCTTGCATCCTGGACATAAATTGTTTCAACTCCTACCCTCAAAACGACGCTATAGAGCCCTGCGCACCAAGATAACTAGACACAAGAACAGGTTTTTTCCTGAACGCCATCACTCTGCTAAACAAATAAGTCCCTCAACACTGTCAAACTATTCACTAAGGCTGCATTACTAATACTATTAGTCTTCTTATCATTCCTATCACCCATCTCCTCCCACTTATGACTGTATGACTCAGGGGTGGGTTCTACTTACCTTTACTACTGGTTTGCAACAGGGCCCCATGCAAACCTGATGATGTCGGGGTCAGTGGGCAGAGCCTCCCGCCAGTTTTATAGAACTGGCCCAAACTGGGGGCAACCCACCACTGGTATGACTGTAACTTTGTTGCTTGTATCTTCACGATTTATATTGATATTGATTGTTTCCTGATTGCTTAGTTGTACCCTATGACTATCATTAAGTGTTGTACCTTATGATTCTTGATGAATGCATTTTATTCTCCTTACGCACACTGAGAGCATATGCACCAAAGACAAATTCCTTCTGTGTCCAATCACACTTGGCCAATAAAGAATTCTATTCTATTCTATCCTATCCTATCCTATCCTATCCTATCCTATCCTATCCTATCCTATCCTATCCTATCCTATCCTATCCTATCCTAGTCTAGTCTAGTCTTGTAGAAGAAAATAGGGTGGACATGAACAGGGCAATGATACAACGAGGCACAACCTTAGGGTTAGATCTTCTTTCTCCATTCCCGTATCACTGTCATGATTGGCAAATATTTTCCTGGAGAGGGGAAATGGAATTAAAGCCCAAGTAATCAGCCACTGTCTTTATTTTATGTGCTTTGTGGGTAGATATTGTAGACAAAACTATTGTTCTCTTGAGTGAGTCAGAGAAATCACCATAGGGCCAGGACAAGGGTTAGCAATAGGGTTAGCAAATTCATGTCAGAATAGTTTGCCGATAACTCACGATGGTTGGATACTGTTCAAATCAGCTTTGGAGAAAAACCCTCTCCTTTCTTAATTGCTCCTCTCTGATGGACATTTTAATTCGAAGTACTTGTTAATATTGTTGTTGGTGGTCTTTGGTGTGTTTTAATAAGGAATTCTCCACTCTCAGTGTAATATTGAATGAATTAAGATATGCAAGGGCCTACTGAAATAATGCTTCTGCACAATTATACTTTGTTCCAGGTTTTCAGTTCTCTAAACTGTGAATAAAATGCCTGGTAATGTTCTACTTGATAATGTCCATTATGTAATCACTATCCTGTTTTGGTCTGGCTAAAAGCTACATTGCATTTAAGTTAATGTAAAATATGAAGCAAAACAAACTTTTGCTTCCCTCATATTTAAAAGCAACTTATTTAAAAGAATCAGTGTTCATTCATTCATTCATTCATTCATTCATTCATTCATTCATTCATTCAATTTTCATAGTTGCCCAAGTCACATTCATGGGGCTGGATGGCTCACATAGTTAAAAGCAAAGAAATAATATAACCAATAAACAAAACATATGAAAAGCACAATAACCCTCAAAAACAAATGTAAAAAATTAAAACTAACATTAAAACTAAAACATACAAACATACAAATGCAAGTCATTATCTACCAGTCTCTAAACCATAACCAGATGCCGAGGCCCATTGACACAACCATTCTTTAAAGCAATGTTTTTCAAATTTGGCAACTTTTAAGATGTGTGGACTTCAGCTCTCAGAATTCCCCAGCCAGCTGGCTGGGAGTTGAAGTCCACACATCTTAAAGTTGCCAAGTTTGAATAACAGTGCTTTAGTGCCTTTTGAAAGGCAAGGATAGTCAGGGATGACTGACATAGGGCTCCCTCAGCAGCTATTGGGCCTTGGTGGCTGCCCAATTATATCTATCCCTGGAATCAGTCCTGAAGCTTCCAAAAGTGTGATAATATTTGGTTGATTAAAAGGATAAAGCAGTTTAAGTTGGTCCCTTTGAAGCCCTTCCTCCATGTCCTATTGTCCTCCAGTTTGTTGCCAATATGGCTATTTGCAGAAATCTGAATGACCACTTGTTGACAACAAACAGAGTGTGCTGTCTCTAGATATTATTACATAGATGTTATTAGAGTATCTACCATGTTTCCCCAAAAGTAAGACAGCTCTTATAATAATTTTTGCTCCCAAAGATGCATTTTCTTCTGAATGTCTTATTTTCCCTGAAAGTCTTATTTTTGGGGAAATACGGTACTAAATGCATCCATCTGTTGACGATCTTAACTCGGGGTTATTTATTTATTATTTATTTATTTACTTATTTCGTATTACAAGCATCCTGCTAGGGCTTATTTTCCAGTTGGGTCTTATTTTGGGGAAACACGGTAGTATACTAAAATGTTTAGGATTGCAGCATATAAACTCTCCTAAAAACAACAAAGAGAGTGCTAAAAAGCTCTAAAGTACAGTCCCAGAACTTATGTACCGTGAATAGGTGTGCGTGAATAGGTGTGCATTAGCACACGCATGCCCAAGAGATTAACTAACACAAATTAGAAATCCTTTTTCAAAGCATAATCAAAAGCATTTCTGACTTTCTTAGAAAAATAAAATAGCTACATTCAATTTCTCTGCCACTTTGATAAATAATGTAGAGGACGTAGAAAACAATATAGTATTTTTATTTCCTTCTACAACGGGGGAAAATAGGTTCAAATGGATTAAGGGCTTAAAGCTTTTCAAAATAAAGTTATTACTATTTGAAGAAAGTCACAAGGTGAAGAAAATCTGTATAAAACTTAAAAAAAAATAGCCAGAGTTTTTAAAGAAAGTGAACAGAAAGTTTGAATGCTCCTCAAGCTATCCAATTATATTGGACTAGAAAAAGCAGTTAAAAATCTTCTAGTTTTTGACATCAGTGAAGGATGTTGGGATGTGTAATTCAGTAAAATGTGGAGGGCCAAATATTCTCCACTCTTAGCAGTACTCCATACTTGCCACAGTTCAATCCTGCAGAGAATATAGGTAGTACTCAACTTACAAAAGTTCATTTAGTGACCATTCAAAGCTATAATGGCACTGAAAAAAGTGACTTATGACCGTTTTTCACAATTACAACTTTTGAAGCATCCCCTTGGTCATGTGATCAAAATTTAGATGCTTGGCAACTGGTTCATACTTATGATTTTTGCTTGTCTCATGTCATGTGTTCACCTTTTGCAACCTTCTGACAAGCAAAGTCCATGGGGAAGTAAGATTCACTTAACAACCAGGTTACTAACTTGGTTGCTAATTTGGTCACCAAACTTCAGTGATTCACTTAACAACTGTGGCAAGGAAGGTTATAAAATGGGGCAAAACACACTTAGCAAATGTCTCACGTAATAACAGAAAATTTTGGCTTAATTATGGTTGTAAGTCAAGGACTACCTGTATTGGCTCTAGTTTGAATCTGAGAAAACCTAAAAAGCAGTCATATTCTTTTTAATAATGTTCTTTATTAATTTGGCCCCAAGAAGAAGAAAAGTGAACTGAACCAAGGTGATAGGAGTCTTTTTGGCATCTGATATTACTGGTTGAGACGTTCAACTTTTTACTATATTTTTCTATAACTAGAAGAACAAAAGCAATTAGAACATAAAAAGTAGAAACTGCCATTTCAGAACATCATGTCCCTGTTTAATTATTTCCAAGCATGGAAGATGGGGATGCAACCATTTGATATATAAATCCCATTAATTTGGAGACAGTTGCCGTTTATCTTTTGATAGAAACCAGGAGGTTCAAATGAAGTGTATAACTACCAAACCTAATAGGGGAAAGTGGTGTTTTTATCACTGTAAAAGTGAATCCCTGATCAAAGGAGGCCTTGCCAATTCTTTTTTGGAGATTTTAAAAGAAAATGTAGGTTATAGTTCATTATACACCGGTTATTAGGCTAACAAATGAAATATGAAAAATTCAGAGAGCTGCAGAGGGAATTAGCTGTATAATTGTGGCTATTGTCAGAGGGAGCTGAATTTTTTTTTAAATCCTCATGAAGTTTGTTAAATATTTATCAGTTATGCAGAAGCTGAAGAGCATCAGTCAGGGAATACTGAAATCTGCATGAGAAGAAATAATATCAGATGTAAACATGGAGGGTTCATCTTGTTTTTGCCATTGGGACACAATTACCTGGTGCTAATAGAGACTTCTCCATTATATAGTTTTGCAGAAGAAGGTCACTTCATCTCTTCAGTTTATATGTCAGTTGGGTGTGTTCAACTATGCTATTAAGACTGAAAAGTTTTAAGGATGAAGAAAAAAGGTTCTATCCAGTGGTGGGATTCATTTTTTTTTTTACTACCAGTTCTGTGGGTGTGGCTTGTTGGGTGTGGCAGGGGAAGGATACTGTAAAATCTCCATTCCCACCCCACTCCAGGGGAAGGATACTACAAAATCCCCATTTCCTCCCGATCAGCTGGGACTCAGGAGGCAGAGAATAGATGGGGGCGTGGTCAGTCAGAGGTGTATTTACCGGTTCTCCAAACTACTCAAAATTTCCACTACCGGGTTCTCCAGACCTTGTCAGAACCTGCTGAAACCCACCTCTGGTTCTATCTTGGAAAATGAATTGCCAAAACCAAATCAAGAAATCCTTAACTTTAGGAGCTCTACAGTTTAATGACAAACCAAACATCCCTGAAGGAGTAGAGACAGCATTGCCACAGAAGTGAGTGGCCTGATGGTGAATTCGGATTGACAAAGTCTCTCTAGAAAAAGGAGAGATCATGAGACTGGCCATTTGCATTCAATACATATAGAAACAAGTGCCAGTAAAGCCTTTATTAGACATTATTGTGTACAACATAATAGTGAATTTAAAAGGAAAAGTCAAGAGAAAACATAATTTTGGAAGAAACAAAGAGAAAAGAAAAACAATTAAAGACATTTTCAGAGTAGTTATGTATTTCTTAATGAATTAAGCTTTTACAATGAGAATTATCTAGGTTAACATAAGAGCTCCAATAACTATGATAAAACACATGGAATTATTTCTGAAAAGTTTCCTTTATTCTTCCTCATCTATAGACAAAAATCTTGCCAAACTAAAAACAGCAATATGCATCACTATAGATACACTCTAAGAATTGCTATGAATCTTCTTAACTATTTCCTAACCAAACTATTTAAGGTTCACTGCCTTTTCGCCCTCTGGAATGCAGCTCCTCCCTCCTGAGATTCCAGACTACATCTCATCACAGAAATAGAAATAAAAAGGAATTACGTAAAGCAAACAAAGTAAGTAAGTAAATAAGTAAATGGCTAGCATATGAATTATGAAAAGAAAAGAGAATGATATAATTATTAAAGTTAATCTACACTTCACAGAAAGTACAAATAAACATTAATGGAGATATAGCAAAACCCTGCTAGATACAAAAAGAAACAATACAGGGATTTCCTCTGCCTGTTCTCTTGTGTATTTTGGTTCTTGAAATACTGAATAGAGATATACTCCGAGATGAGATCTTCTTCTTTTTCCTAGCATATTCCCACTATTGCGGGGTCCGCTTTTTGGATCATTGAATGCCACTTTGCACTGTCAACTGTGTTTCCAGGCCGCAGGCCCGTGGTTTGCATATCTTTGTTGATGGTGTCTTGCCATCTCTGTTTTAGATGCCCACGAGGTCACCAGCCATTGACTTCTAGTTGGTAGGCAGTCTTGTCAATGGTGGAAGGTGCTGCTCTTAGGACATGTCCATGCCAGTGGAGCCAGCCTTCTCTCATCTTCTCTATAATTGGCACCACACCAAATGTTATTGAATAGTGTCATTTGTGATGTGGATACTCCAAGATGAGATGATTATGGGAATAATGATTAAAAAAGAAAGCTATAAGTTGAGGAATTTTGCAGATGACTTTGTGTTGGATCTGGAACATCATTTACAGGGAATTGAAATATTAATGGACAAATTAAAAGAATCTGGTTTATTTGCAGATTTTTAGATTAATAAACAAAACAAAAGATGAAGAAGTTAATAAAAATGTGAAAATAGAAGATCAAGCAGAACTGATAAGTAAAATGGGTTTTAAATTTGAGAAGGAGATAAAGTATCTGGGCATCATAATGATAAATATTGAATTGTATTCAAAATAACTATGTTAAGACATGGAATGCAGTTTAAAAATATGTGATAAGATGGGAGAAAATACAAATGTCATTGCTGGAGAGAATTTCTGTGGTAAAAATAAATGTCTTGTCTAGAATGATGTTTTTGTTTCAGACAATACCTAGTTTGACAACTGATGCACAATTTAAACAGTGACAAAAAGATATATCCAAATATGTGTGCGGCAGCAGAAAAAATATGTCATATTGGTGTTTTATTGGTTGTAAGCCGCCTAGAGTCACATCTAGACAAGATAGGCAGTATTTAAGTTTAATAAATAAATAAAATTAAATAATGCTGTATGGATGACCACCATCTTTGCTAACTTAAGACCAAAGGCATCAAACCTATACTTAAGAGGAAGTGCAAACCCATCTAGAACAAGTATGCTTTCCAAATCCTGCAGTTCAGCTTTGAAATGTGTAACTGTTTTCTCTTAATATAGTTTCTTCTTACTCTCTCATATTCAAATTTATACAGCCTGGAGACATATAGGGGCTCTGGAGATATCCAACCTGAGTCACAGAAAAGGACAAATGTAGCTGAATATCATTAGCTTACTTAATGACAATCAGCTCCAAATCTGAACAATCCTTCTGGCAAATTAATACAGAAGTTAAATAGCATAGGAGACAAGGCAGGGGTGAAATCCAGCAGGTCATCTGACAGGTTCTGGAGAACCGGTAGTGGAAATTTTGAGCAGTTCGGAGAACCGGTAGCAGAAATTTTGAGTAGCTTGGAGAACCAGCAAATACCACCTCTGGCTGGCCCCAAAGTGGGGTGGGAATGGAGATCTTGCAATATTTTTCTCCCAGGAGTGGAGAGGGAATGGGGATTTTGCAGTATCCTTCCCCTGGAGTGGGCTGGGAATGGAGATGTTGCAGTATCCTTCCCCTGCCATGCCCACCAAGCCATGCCCACCAATCCACACTCACCAAGCCACGCCCACAGAACTGGTAGTAAAAAAAAAATTGGATTTCACCACTGAGAAAAGGATCTTCCTGTAGGACCCTGAAAAAAAGAGGCTGAGCAAGGTTTCCCAATTATGACTTTCCAATTATTCCTAGAGAAAAGGAAGTGAACCACTGCAAATGGGTGCCTCAAACTCTCAGCTTCTCTAAGTGCCCTAGCACAAAACTTGATCAATAATATTAAATGCAACTGAGATTCTTGGAATTTTGTTTTTTCTTGGAATATTTTATGCACCCAGGTAATTCTAGCATCTCTATGTCAAATCTAGGTATAAATAGGAAAAGTTGGGGAAACTCAAGATCAGTAGTTAAAAACAATGACATCCTATGATGGCTTTTCAAACTAGGACTTTATCATGGTCTCCCCTTATAGGGGATTCACTTTGCACAAGTGAAGTATGAATGATCACATTGATTATTGACACAAGTTCTTTAGAACTTTTTATAAACTAAACTAGGAAGGGACGAACAGTTCCAGAAACTTACCCGCTTTGTTCAGGGATCAAGCAAAAAGTAATTGGTTCAGACAAATGGGTTATGGACAAACTAGGTACAGAAATGCTGAATGCCCAACTTGGTGCATTATCAGCAGACTAGATAGTCTGAAGTGCCCAAATCGTTTACAGAAAATACTCGAGTAGTTTGGAGTTAAGGAACCAGCTGGAAGTACTGACATTTGCACAACAGTTCTGAAGGATACATTCTGGGACAAAAATTCATTAATTGTTCTCCCACTGGATTGACATGGCATCAGCTTTTGATGATGCCTCCACTCCTCAGTCCCTTGACATAGTTGCTCAAGAAATCTATCCTCATACTCATTACCCAGAACCTCTCTCTTTATACTCCAGTGTAGCACAGGACATGCTTAGGAACATTCCTATTAAACATCCAGGAGATTTGATTAAGATCTAAACCTAA
Source organism: Arizona elegans (assembly GCA_022577455.1). Taxonomy (NCBI): domain Eukaryota; kingdom Metazoa; phylum Chordata; class Lepidosauria; order Squamata; family Colubridae; genus Arizona; species Arizona elegans. The sequence goes on along the minus strand of JAKOOJ010000002.1, from coordinate 67,926,146 downwards.
TAACTCATGAAGCACTTAAAACATATGTGGGTGGAGAGAGGAAGCAAATGATTGTTTTTAATAGTGACAGTAAAAGCACAACAGTTACTACCAGTGCCAAAAGTCTCCATTCTTCATCTCCAAAATACTTCTTGGAGAGGGCAAATGAGGTATTACAGAAATGATTCATATACTTCTCCCTTGCAGCCACCGTTTTTCTTGGAATAACCCCCACTGGTTCAATATCAAGGGCAATTTTTCTGCAAGCCAATGTGCAACTACTGTAAATAGTATAGCCTAGCTCTTTGGCTTCATTTCAAAAGCGAGCCCATAAGCAAGCCCATAAGCTTTCTCCAGCAGATTGCTATGTAGGAATGTTAGGATAAAATAGTGGAAGAAAAAAAATGGGGAGATGTCAGAATGAGAATAGGTATTGTGGACCTACTCACATTTAACTCTTGCTTGCTTCAGTTCCACAACCTTTGGATTGTGGTTCTCAACAGAAAACAAAAGTTTTCTGTGCCCATTCCTGCTCAAAGTACTTGCTAAAACCCAGTGAGGAGACAAATGCAGCCTCAGCTGTTTGCATGATCGCTCATTCTGATTTAAAATTATGCATGAACTTCTCTGTAATTACCCTCTGTCCAATTACTTTGTCATGCCATCAGATGGTACAATCCTTTGGATTGTAATTCCACAAGCTGTAAGACTTGAAATACGCAATAACATCACAATAGCCTAATAATGAATCATTGGAACAAACCCCTGGAGAGAAGAGGGGAGAGGCAACTTTGTGCTGCTCATTTGTTAAGTAAATTGTTATTAAAATAACTTATGTAAATGGAGCCCCTTTCCCCTAAATTTATCACAACATTTTAATTTTTAGTTCTGCAAATAGCATAAATCTTCAAGAAGAATAGGGCAGAAAAGAGGCTATAAGCTGTAACAAGTAACACTGATGAATCATACTTTCAGTGCAGAGGTGGATATGACAATCTTTATTATGGCATTACAGCATAAAGATAGACAGTGTTTCTCTAAAAGGACAGTTAGAGGACTACAGCAGTTCATAACCTCAATCCAAAGATCTTTGAGTGCAGTGCTTCATCATGGGACTTTGTCACAACCCAGAGATGGATACTTTGTAGAGCACTGACAGGTCAATGTTCTGGAATTGGTGTGATGAGATTTTCAAAAATCTTGGCTAAGGCATTAGTGGGGAAGAGAAGAATCTGAGTTCTGCATTGGACCACAAAACATTTGGAATTGGCACTACAAAGATGGCCTCATAACAATGCTGTGGAATAGTTTTAACTAAAAAAAAGTGAACTACCAGAGAATGTCATGATCAAATAGTGTTGGGAGATACAAGGACTACATATAATTTGCTCGGGATGAGTTCTTTGGCTTGGAAAGTAGTGCAGTTAGTGCTTGCTGAACCTGGGCTGAAATGATCTACACAAACACAAAAATTGGTTTGGGGGATGGTTTAATGACCTGTACTGGGGATTCAGATTTGCGTAGCCTAGATATGGTGGACTAAACATAATCCATTTTGTTTTATCTTATGTATTTGATTCTCCTGTTTGTTGACATATTGAAGCAATATTTAGAAAATATAGCAGCCCACTCTCCCATGACTTTTTCTAAAATCAGAAAAATATTAATGTAATCCATAATATCCTTTTTGCTGTTTCTGAAGTGCCGGGATCTTTTTATTTTGTAACAGAGTAGAATCACACTATTTGCACTATTTGCACTATTGGAAGAAATGTCCATCTGAGTTCAGTTCCAAGTGGGGAGAAAGACCCTGGAAACAGTGTCTGGAAACAATTTGGAAAGATGGTTTAATTGTGGACAGGACCACATGGTTTGAAGTCCTAGGCAATTGAACACATGGGTGAGAGATTTATACCCCCTTTTGCATTTTGAACTTCCTTACTGTTCCTGTGGCAAGAGCATGTATTCTGATTGGTTGTCAGACTCCCATGGGGCCATGCAGTGGTAACTTTGTAGGCTGTCTTGAGTCCCAGGCTTAATTGAACCTTGCTGGGTGATGCAATCTTCCCAGGTGCCATGTGGTGAGATGGGTAGAGGGCTAATCCTATTATGTCCTGAGGGTGAAGGTCTTTTGTTTTGTAGATAAACTGGCCCAGCCTTTTGTCTTGTAGATAGGTTAGCACCAAAAAATATGCTGGGGGGCAGGGAGCTGAGGCTCTGAGCTTATAAGTCTTTAGAAATATGTTTCTCCTTTAGGGAAAATATAATATTTTGCCTTTTTAATATTTCCTAGAATATTTCATTCTTCTAGGACAGTGATGGCAAACCTTTTAGGCACCGAGTGCCCAAACCGCCCACATGCATGCCCAAACAAAAAGAGGTGTGTGTGTGTGTGCGCGCACGAATTGTGCATGTGCGAACATGCGCATGTGCGTATGCGCAGTAGAGAGACCCAAAGACCAGCTGGCTGGCGGGAGACTGGGCATCCCAACACCGGCAGTTCAGCAAGAGGTAAGATCTTTTTCTTTCATGAGCTTCTGTTTTGTCATTTGCAGGGGAACAGAAGCCCACAAAAGAAACGCCACAGAGATCTGATCTGGGGTAGCGGCATGTCTGCCAGCAGAGAGGGCTCCGTGCCACCTCTGGCACCCGTGCCATAGGTTCACCATCATGGTTCTAGGAGAAGGGTGGGTGCTAACTTTCTACAGCACCAAACAGGGATTGCAAATTCTGGGCAGATATGTGAAAGGGTGCAGTGGGTTATAGACTACAAAAAAAAATCATCTACTAGTAACAGAAAATTACTTCTTCATTCAATGCCCTCATTTCTTCCAGGATCTCAAGCCAACATGCATTTTTTTCCACATAATCAAACCTGTGAGTTAGGGTGGGCTGAGAGAAAGACTATACAATCTAAATTTACCTAGTGAGCTTCATTCAGGAAATTTGAACCTGGGTCTCCTGGGTTGTAACCCAACACTTTAACCATTATGCCACAAAGCTTTCTGTTTTCTTTGCTGACATCTAGGTGATATTTCTTCACTTTAAGTCTGTGGTTATGCAAAAATCAGGAGATAGGTAGTCTTTGTTTAGAAACTTGGTTGTATAATCAACTGTATAGTCAACTGTATAAGGTATACAGTTAGGAATACATATAAAGAAGAATGTGCTAGCACCAGCACTTGTGGCTCTGACAAAAAATAGACCTTCAATAGTCTGGATAAGTAGAATATTGTCAATTTCAGGCAGCAGCTCAAGTGGCTAGAGGTTCTAAATAACTAATTAAAGTCAGAGAACTGAACTTTGATTTGCAGTTAACATCACTTAACTGGGGAGAAAGTTAAAAGAAAAACTTAACTGGGGAGAAAACCAGTTCAGGATAAGGTAGGGTGGGAGGAGGAAAAAATGGTAAGAAAGAGAACAATGCATACTAACTGATTCTCCTTCGGGAGAAGGGCGGTATAGAAATTTAATAAAATAAATAAATAAATAAATAAATAAATAAATAAATAATGATTAATGTGTGACAGAGAAATTCTGCAAAGATCATAAATGTAGGTCTTGGTCACACAGTTACTTTTTCATTAGTATTACAACTGTAAATGGTCACTGTCCAAGGCAGTCACTAAAAGAGGAGTACCTGTAAATTTTCAACTCTGTCATTATCTATCTGAGTCACTATGGGCACTTTAATACTACAGCAATAAAAATAGAGAAGGGAATGTTGAACTTTTCTGGTGTTATGTTGTAATGTTTTATTCTGGAGAGCCTCTGCTAGTTCATTGTTTGTTGCTATATGAACTGATATTGTTCAGAATAAATTTGAAAAGGATTCTAGTTTAGTGCTTTTCCTGACCTGTTCCCACCTGTTAATTTCCTGCAGGTGGGTTTTCTTTTCAGGAAAACAGGATATAATCTTGAAAACTTTTTTTCCACCCTCTCACTTAAAATGGGGTAGTTTAATATTGTGATACTGTCTTGCTTTAGAAAGCTACTTCTGCAAACACAACCAGATTATATTTGCCAAGCTGTACTTGATGGGGTAAACAGAGCACTGTCAAACAGCAGGGTTGAAATAAAAGCGAACAGAGAAAAGAATGCAAATTCGGGTTGGTAGATGTATAAACCAAAGCTCTTACAGTGACAGAGATGTGATTGAAGTCCTGCAAAAAAATAAAATGAATCTGAGGAATTCACAGAAACTCTGAGCAATTTGGTTTTGAAAATGTTTAAATTAGCAACCATGCCTGCAATTAAAAAAAAAAAAAATGCTGGGAAGCTAACTGCTAGCACAGCAACTACTGTCCCTGTGACTCAGACATTGTCTGGAAAGCACCACACTGCCTTCTGCTTTGCTACAGCCACCACATTCCACCCTCTGATAATTGATTACTTAGCAACAAGTGTGAGAAGTTCTAAAGCAATGACCGAGCACCAAGCCATCCCAATTTAGAGCTACACAAAGCATCTACTGATCCGATGCACCGACTGTAAAACTTCAAAGACGCCCACAGACTGAGGGTGACAGATTTCTTATGATCTTCTCCAGATTCCAAAGCAGTTTACAGTGCTGTCACGTGTGAGACGAAGTTACCTTCCCTCTGACCTTTTGTTCAGAGTTTGCAATGCACCTTTCCATACCTTAGGCCTTACAGCTATATTGCGACTACACCACCCCAATTCCCAGCCATGGATTATCAATAAATCCAAAGGGCATCAGTTTAGGAAGGAATATTCTCCTAGTCCTTAATTCTACAAGAGCCTGCCTGCCTGCCTGCAAAATAAAGCAGAAATTTTATGCTCAAAAGTGAAAGTAAGACTTTCCTCTGAGTAAAAATACATCAGATCCTCTACAAGAGGTATTTCCTATTAACAACATTAACATTAAATAAATGTTCCTTGAATGTTAGAATCCATGTATTTCTGTCTTTTTCACTGCTTGTACAGTGAAAAGTCCCATTTTTGTCAATCATTGTTTTAATTTTTTGTCTCTACAACTACCCACCGCAGAGACTGAAAATAAGAATAAAATTTTGAACAGCAGTATTGCTCTTGTTTTAGCATCAGGTCAAATTTACTTACAAACTGTATATCAGTTTGACTAGTTTGCTTTGCTGCTTTTAGGTCTTACTTAGTCTGTGAGTTTTGAAATGGATTTTACTGAATTGTATTATGATAAATTATAGATTATATATGCCTACTGGAAGACATCATAATAGTTCTAGAAGAAGTACAAGTTTGGAAATCTCTCTCTCTCTCTCTCTCTCTCTCTCTCTCTCTCTCTCTCTCTCTCTCTCTCTCTCTCTCTCTCTCTGTCCCTTCCTCCCCCTCACTCATCCATGTCAAGAGATAAGAGATATGTGGAAATTCAAGATCAAAATGGTGCCAGTGGAGGTAGGAGTACTTGAGGCTGTGACTCCTAAATTGAGAGGGTGGCTCCAACAGATCCCATGAACAATTTGCTCTCTCCAGAAGAGCAAATGATAGGAACAGCTAAGATACTGTGCACAACTCTCAAACTCTTAGGCTTCTGGTAGAGGCCCTAAGATTGAGGAAGACAATATCATACATGGGGAGGGAGGGAGGGAAGGGGAGAGACTTTATTCTGGGTAGGATTAGTGCCGCCACATGTTTATTGGACCCGTGTCCCTCCTGGTTGGTACTAGCCTCCCGGGAGGTTACATGAGGCTGGCTCCAGGGGATTATAACTGCTTCTCTGAGTGAGGGTCCCTTTCCCGCCACCTTGAAAGAGGTGGTGGTGAGGCCCCTCCTCAAGAAGCCTTCCCTGGACCCGGCTGAATTAGTTAACTACCATCCGGTCTCCAACCTTCGTTTTGTGGGGAAGGTTGTTGAGAGTGTGGTGGCACGACAACTGCCCAGGCACCTGGATGAAGCTATCTATCTAGACCCGTACCAGTCGGGCTTCAGGCAGGGGCACAGCACAGAAACGGCATTGGTCGCGTTGGTGGATGATCTCTGGAGGGCCCGGGACAGGGGTTGCTCCTCTGTCTTAGTCCTATTAGATCTCTCAGCGGCTTTTGATACCATCGACCATGGTATCATGCTGCAGCGGTTGAGAGGGTTAGGAGTAGGGGGCACCGTTTTGTGGTGGTTCTCTTCCTTCTTCTCCGGCCGCTCGCAGTTCGTGTTGGCAGGGGGGCAGAGGTCGACCTCGAGGCATCTCGCATGGGGAGTGCCACAAGGGTCGGTCCTCTCGCCTCTTCTGTTCAACATTTATGTGAAGCCGCTGGGTGAGATCATCCGTGGTTTTGGGGTGAAGTGTCACCTGTACGCTGATGATACTCAGCTGTACATCTCCACCCCAGACCACCCCAACGATGCCCTTGATGTGATGTCTCGCTGCCTGGAGGCCGTACGGGCCTGGATGGGGAGGAGCAGGCTCAGACTCAACCCATCCAAGACCGAGTGGCTGTGGTTGCCGGCGTCCCAATATAGTCAGCAGGTGCCATCGCTGACTATTGGGGGTGAATCCTTGCCCCCCACAGAGAGGGCTTGCAATCTGGGTGTCCTCCTGGACGCACAACTGTCTTTAGAAGAGCACATGACGGCCGTGGCCAGGGGGGCCTTTTATCAGGTTCGCCTGATCCGCCAGTTGCAGCCCTTTCTGGACCGGGACGCCTTGCGCACGGTCACTCATGCCCTTGTCACCTCCCGGCTGGACTATTGTAATGCTCTCTACATGGGGCTCCCCTTGAAGAGCACTCGGAGGCTCCAACTGGTCCAGAATGCGGCCGCGCGGGTGGTTATGGGTGCAACCCACTGTGCCCGCGTGACACCCCTCCTGCGCGAGCTGCACTGGCTCCCAGTGGTCTTCCGGGTGCGATTCAAGGTGCTGGTTACCACTTTTAAAGCGCTCCATGGCATAGGACCCGGGTACCTTTGAGACCGTCTTCTGCCACCAATAGCCTCCCACCGACCAGTCCGTTCCCACAGAGAGGGTCTCCTCAGGGTGCCATCGGCCAAGTTATGTCGGCTGGCGACACCCAGGGGGAGGGCCTTCTCTGTGGGAGCCCCAGCCTTGTGGAATGAACTGCCCCCGGAAATACACAAGATCTCCGACCTCCGGGTGTTCCGCTGCGCATTGAAGACCTTGTTGTTCTGCCAGGCAGGGCTGTCAATATAATAATTTTAAATTGGGGTATTTTAATTTTTAGAGTTTTAAATCAGCCAAATTTATTTAATTATTTTAATTTTTAATTATTGTTGTGTCTTGTGTATTTAAACTGGCTGTACACCGCCCTGAGTCCTTCGGGAGAAGGGCGGTATAGAAATAAAATTATTATTATTATTATTATTATTATTATTATTATTATTATTATTATTATTATTATTATTATTATTTAAAAAAATCTCAGAGCAGAAAATATACTAATATTCCTTCCTCCTCCTATTTTCCTCACAACAACAGAAATAGCCCTTTGAGGTAGGTTGGACTGAGAGAAAGTAACTGGCTCAAATTCACCCAGATGGCTTTCATGCCTACGGCAGGACTAGAATTCACAATCTCCTAGTAACTAGCCTGATGCTTTAATCACTACATCAAATACACTCTCATCTCATCTCATCTTATCCCAAGTAAATGATAACAGATCATTTTCTTAAAGCAATAAAACCAAATTAAACCAGTGTTTCTATTTCTCCTGAAGTGAACTTTTGCTTGTTCACTTTCTTCCGAGTATCATGTATAACACTATTGTTAGCTTCTCTTTGCACATTATTGTCTTTCTAAATATTCTTGTATTTTGTTTGATCATATATTTTTTTTAGAAATATACCTATGCGGACACATCTTTAAAGCTTTAAAGGGGTAGAACTTTACCTTTTTACAAATGCATACTATCATTTCTAGGATATAGTTTACATACACCTTCTAGTTATCTGAAGGGAACATGGAAGTTGTCTTGTATACAAGCAGACCAGTTTGCTTAACCAGTCACCAGAATGCTCTTTAGGGTCAACTTGGATTTGTCAGGAGTCGAACCAGCGGTCTTCCATATACAGAACTAGTGAGCCGTATATAGTTATCCACTTTGAATAGCCTTTTCAATGTAATCCCAATTCCAACTGAGGTTTTACCCCTTATTGTGAATGGAGAAACATTAGGTTAAATAATACTAAGCTGCAAAATTTTGGAAGAAAGTGAAAATATGCACTCTTTTTCTTATGATACATGAGATGGTTAACCTAAGGCCCTTACTCCATAGAACCTCAACGTGTCTTTTTGTGGCCTTTGCAGAGCTCTCTGATTTTGATAATTAAAAAGAACCAGGAGAATTTATGTTTAAGGTTCCAATTAACACCCTCAACTAAAGAAAACTCCAAGGCTAGAACTTCCTCAAAGTTCAATTTTATTAGAGATGTCATATTGGCACATCTGGGAAAACCCGAATCTGAAAACTTCCAGGTTTTCCCCACCCAAAAGAAAGTCCAAATCCCTTCCCCTGCACCCACATGTCCATCACATGGTCCAATCAATGCACCGTCCCATATGGAGATGCCTTCCAGTCACGCCACTCCAGGTACAGCCTGAATGTCCTTGACTCTCAGAGAAAGGAATGTTATTATGGATAGATATCTCTACAATTCCATGCAATCCACCCTCCCAATTTCCCACAGCACTAAGTGTGGCAGCCCTGAACATCCAAAGAAAAAGATGGCCTCCTGCGCTGACAATTTCTTGATGTCTCGAATTGAGCAATGCTTGAAAGTTATGTAGTTATTAAGTCATACTATGTCTAAAGAAACTTTCCAAAACTCACTCCCATCTGTCCTTGCAATGCATCCTATTTTTTCATTCTTCATCTTGTAAATATGGTTCTTCCCAACCTCTAAAGTCTTTTCAGTAAAGATTTGGCCCATAGTTTCCCCTTAAAATTAGCTGTCTTTTATAGCTTTTAAAATCTGACTAGAATGTGTACCTATGTTTTCCATTATAAGACAGTTTTCATAAATGTCTTACTTTAATTGGAAAGAAAGGGGAAAAAAGGGTAAGGCAGAGAAAAGTGAAAAAAATATGTCTAACTTTGCAATGCATCATTACATTCGGAGCTCCAGCACTGTCTAAAGGTTGACATTAAACATTGTTAATAATCAGTTGCTTAAAATTCAAGAACCAGTTTAGGACTGTCAAAGTTGTATCAGTTCAGGTCCTTCATATCTGCCCTGCATTCAGTTCCATCCTTTACTTTCCCAATTAATAATTCTGCTCAGGTTCTGACAGCTGCCACTGTTCTTACCCTGTGTGTACAATCAATAACAAGACAGACAAAAATTAAATCTTTGAATGGATTTCTGCTTGAGCTGATTTTAGTCCCTGGGTTGTCCAGCCACTTTCAACCACCAAGAAGATTTCAAATTTCTGCTTTTTCATAACAACAAAAAAAAAACACATTTTCCACTTGGCTGATAGACAGCAGCCTGTCAAAGGTGGCTGAGTTAGCTTATTGTGTCGTTAGCATGAGGTGAAAAAGGTGAAGTAAAGAGGTTGCAATAACTATGGACACAATTGCAGAGGATGGTCACTTTTTTATTTCTTAAGGCATCTGAAGTTCATAGACCTGACTATCCCCATGGTTGGTGTGAACAGGTTGACTTTTTCTTTTGTCTCTGCATTAAAAAAATTGGGCCACATAGCTGTTTCCTATGAACTTCCCTAATGTGAGAAGACTGAGCTACTCCTAATTGAATCTTTAATATTTTTCAGTTTCCCTTAACACTTTAGCTGGATAGATGCAGGTAGTCCTCAACTTATGACCACAATTGAGCCCAAAATTTATGTTGCTAAGTGAGAAATGTGTTGTGAGTTTGCTCCATTTTACAACTTGTCTCGCCACATTTATTAAGTGAATCAATGCAGTTGTTTTAATTAGTATCATGGTTGTTAAGTGAATCGGGCTTCCCCATTGACGTTCCTTTTCAGAAAGTCGCAAAAGAGGATCACATGACTCCAGGACACTGCAACTGTCATAAATGTGAGTCAGTTATCAAGCATCCAAATGTAAATTACATGACCATGAGGATGCTGCAATAGTCATAAGTGTGAAAAATGATCATAAGTCATTTTTTTCAGTGCTGTTGTAACTTTGAATGGTCACTGAATGAACTGTTATAAGTCAAGGACTACCTGTATTTACAAATCCAAAAAAAAGGGGGGGTGGAAGCAGGAGGAAGAACATTTTGGAGTTCATCAGGATATGCGGATTCATCTAAATCCATTCTATTTAACCGACTGAAATTGACATGCCTTGAAGACTGATTTCCAGTTTGATTTTTAAAACCAATTTTTAAATTAAAAATTCATTGAAAACATTTTCAGACCTTAGGGTGGAACAAATAGAGTGATCCCACATTTTTTTTAAAATTTTCTGTCATTTTCCAAGAATGTTGTCTTATACTGGGATGTGCACGGAAAAATTATTTTGCTCTTCAAAGAGCATGATGGCATATAAGGAATCTGGACTTCTTAAAAATCATAAGGACCCAGTTACTATATGTACTATTAAAAAAAAAAAAGATAAACCTCTCTGTGCCTACTATGGATTTAATTTTGGAACGCGAAGGAAACAAGGCACAAATAGGAGCATTTGTTCTCGTTGATAGTTGTCTGCTAAGGGACTGCTGGCAAAGAAATACTTAAATTTGCTTCCTCTAGGACCTGTGTAGAATCTTTTTGGTTGTTGTTAAAAAAAATCTTTGGGTAAAGCGAAGTTTACACTAATTTATAGTCATTGATGGATTCCTGGCAGAATTTGCAGATAAGCTGATTGGTTCCTTAACTAGCAACTATTTCATTACTTTCAACTGAGGCAATAAAGCTATATTCTTGTCATTACTTAAGTGTACAGATACATTTTCCAAATATAAGATATTACATAGCAGATTTAATCACCATCTATTTCACATACAGCTTAATGAAGTAAGAACAAAGATGCCAAAAATGCAGAGTTTGTTTGAACTTGAATGAACAGGGTGGAAGAGAAAAGCAAAATTATTTTAACTATTCTCACCGAAGGCCTCTGTTGGAGCTTTGAATTCTGCAGAAGCCCTTAGCAGAGGATCTGATCTTGAATATAGGCAGAGGGCTGAAAGAATGCAAAGTAGCTAAAATGCAGAATGCCTCACTAATACAAAAAAAATAAATACTTCTAGTCTGAGATGTTTGCAGGGTTAAAAAAAAAAAAAACCAAGATGGTAGCCATAATGGTATGATGAAGCCCCACCCATTTTTATATAAATCTCATGCACATAAAAGAAGGGAGAGCCTTGATGGCACCATCATGACTGCCACTCAACATTTTTTATCATATCCTGTGGACACACTTATTATAAATTTCTTGAATCCAAAGTGTGGGTAGTCCCCAACTTACGACCCCAACTGAGCCAGGGGTGGGTTCTAAAATTTTTTACTACCGGTTCTGTGGGTGTGGGTTATTTTGTGGGCATGGCTTGATGGTCATGTGACAATTCTTTAGGATGTAGCAGAGGTACTGGTCTACCAGGCTTTTAACTGCTTGCAGAGCTGTATCGGTCTACCCACTTATTTTTGCAGGCACTGGTCTATTCATGTATTTTTGCAGGCACTGGTCTACCACCAAACTGCCTTTTACCATTGATCAGCTGTAGGGCGGCCCTTTGAAGCCCTGTGGCAAGAGTTTAAACAGTTTTTTTTCCTTATAGCCCATCAGCTGGGACTCAGGAGGCAGCAATAGATTGGGGGTGGGGCCAAATAAAAGGTAAGAATAACATGGGGGCGAGGCGGGGCGGGAGGGGCAGAACCGGTTCAGTGATGTCATATCATCACCGCTACCAGCTCAGCGGAACTGGGCCGAACCAGGAAGAACCCACCATTGAATTGAGCCCAAAATTCATGTTGTTAAGTGAGAAATTTGTTAAGTGAGTGTGCTCCATTTTATGCCTTTTCTTGCCAGATTTGTTAAGTGAATCACAGCAGTTCTTAAATTAGTAACACGGTTGTTAAGTGAACCTGGTTTCCCCATTGACTTTGCTTGTCAGAAGGGTGCAAAAGGAGAATCACATGACTTCAGGATGCTGCAACCGTCATAAATCTGAGTCAGTTGTTAAGCATCCAAGTGTAAATCATGTGACCATAGGGATGCTGCAACAGTCATAAGTGTGAAAAATGGTCATAAGTCATTTTTTTTCAGTGACGTTGTAACTTTGAATGGTCACTAAGTGAACTGTTCTAGGTCAAGGACTTAACCTACCCATCCATAAATGTTAACAGACATTCCTTATATTTAAAGTGAAAGTTGGAATTATTAAGAAATACATGGGGATAGAAAATGCTAAGCTACTTCTTCCTGAAAAGGAAGTACAAGAGGAAAGTCCTTTTGTCAGACTCATTTAACTAAACAGATTTAGAAAAAAAAAACCCTCCTTACACTGTCCTGTATATTTTCCTATAATGTAAATGTCAGAGTTCCAAGTAACACCCTCAACGAAATCAAAACTCCAAGGCAGACATTTTTCTCAATTTTGAATTTATTAGAGATGTCATGTTGGCACTTCTGGGAAAACCCGAATCTGAAAGCTCCAAGTTCTTCCCACCCAAAGTTCTTTCCCCTGTTTTATTTCAGTTTTACACTGAATCAATATCAAAACAATTCATGCATTTAGCACAGAGTGCAAACAATATAAAATTCAAATAAATGAGATCACATGCCCTTTAATAACCCTGCATATTTCTTTTATGTTACTACACCTCATTCTTCCCTAAACAGTGGATCCAACAAGCCAACCAATCAAATTTTGCAGCTTTTCCTATAATTCTACGATTCTACTCTATAAATAAATAGCTAGCTATAAAAATCATTTTGGCAACATAGATTATAATCAGATATGATGAAATCTTTATTTATTTATTAAATTTAAGTGCCACCAATCTCACCATGGGGCTATTCTAGGCAGCTTACAGCAATAAAAAGGAAGAAATGAAAAAAGCGTGAACAGAAGTAAGGTAATAGAGCAATAACGGAAAGCAATACCTGAAGAAACAAGCCAGTGTCTTGATTATATCTGCTTCAAAAGGGCAATGTCTTTCAAAATAGTTGGATTTTTTTTTAAAAAAAATCCTTCCATCTAGAACTGCTGAGGGAAGAATATTAAAGAATGCCAAGGTAAATGCTATACATTTTTTTTTTGTTTTTTTGTTATAAATGATGTTTCAAATACCTTGCTGCTTGGGATTTGAAGATCCTATTTGCAATTATTACATTTGCAGAGATTCTGTTACAATCTATTTGTACATCAATATCAATTATCCTCTGTGTTTGCAATGTTTTTGGTTCTTCTTAACTCGTCCTCAAGAGTCTCTGTAGAGTGAGCCTCATATAAGTCAGTGGTTTTTTTTCTCTCTACCTCATACATCCATGAAGCTTCCAAGTCTTCTAATAGGATTCTAGGAGCTTGGCCTTGTGAGCAAAAGCTCAAATTAAACTAATAATTACTCTTAACCAAGCTGTAGACTCCACTTTTATTAGTCCTACTACTAATTGTAGCACTGCTTCTTACCCTATTGTTATTAAAGACAATTAGAACACAATTGGAATACACCTTTCCCCCTTACTTATTTTCCCAAACTCTTAAATCATTATAAGTTAGTGATCATAAGACCATATGATGAGTTAGAAGAATTTGGATATTTAAAGTCAATCCTAACTGTCCATTGTCATCTTTAACCAAATGCATGCTGGTGTTCCTTTTCCCTTTGAGCCTTAATAGCCCCAAAAACAAATAGCTGACTTTAAGTATAAGTCTATTTATTTTGCTTTATTAGCAGTAGGCATGAAAACCAGACAACTTGACAGCTGGACTGGACCAGCATTACCACAATTTTAAAATAACATTCAGTAATGTAGGTAAACAGAAATACCTCTGATGACAAAAAGACAATAATGTAAGCATCAAACAAGATTTTCAGGAAATGATATTCCAGTGCTTGAGCAATTTAAAATTACAATCAGATAATTTAGTCAATGCATCTTGAAATTGTTTAAAATTGAATTATTTTCCAAATATCCTGAGTGTGTCAGTAAACTGCATTTAATTTGTCACTGGGTGAGACATATAAGTAATAGTATGTTGACTTGCAAAATAATCACTGGATTAGAGACGAATTTAGATACAATATTGTGAGCTATTAGGTTGGTTTTGGTGACAAAATTCATCCCAGCATCTTTTGGCTACCATTTTGCTATGTCTGACTCTAGCCTTTATTTTTAACTCTAGAAAGAAGTTGTAATTCTCAATAGGATCATCCTACAGTGTATTTATTTCAATGCACTATAAATTCCAAGAGGAATTTTCCTGCAAGACAAATAACAAGATCAATTTGCATCAGGAGACCAGCACTGTTCCACTGAGATACAAGATAATTATTTCTTTTTCATCCATCCAGCTGATATTTGCATGTATACGGTACATTTAACATACATTTGACTCCAAGAAATCAGATTTTGATGCCAATGTTAATGTACAAGCATGGTTTTGGATCGCAATGAGAAGTATGAGCTGGGTTGTAGTGAATGAACATTTGTTTAAAGGAGTGAATGAATGAATTAGATTTTCTTTCTCTTTATTTCATGCTTTTGGGGTTTTTTAATTTTTATTTTGGCCACTTTTTTCACTTTTTCTTTAACATTGCTCACTCCAAGAGGAAATAGCAATGAGTCTGTATATCTATGAGTATATTTATATAATGCTCAATGTGCAGCTCATTTAGTGCCATAGTAAGGAAAACAGTAGGGACACGGTGGCTCAGTGGCTAAGATGATGAGCTTGTTGATTGAAAGGTCAACAGTTCAGCAGTTTGAATCCCTAGTGCCGCATAACGGGATGAACTCCCATTATTTGTCCTAGCTTCTGCCAACCTTGAATTTGAAAGTACGTAAAAAATGCAAGTGGAAAAATAGGGACCACCTTTGGTGGGAAGGTAACAGTGTTCCGTGCGCCTTCGGCATTTAGTCATGCCAGCCACATGACCATGGAGATGTTTTCGAAGAGCGCTGGCTCTTCGGCTTTGAAACAGAGATGAGCACTGCCCCCTAGAGTAAGGAACGACTAGCACATATGTGCAAGGGGAACCTTTACCTTTACCTTAAGGAATATACATTCATTTAAAATATTTTTAAAAACAGATATATTCAAATGCTAAATTGCTTATAAATGTTCTCTTCATATAATATTAAATAAACAGAATCATTTTTAAATGTTAGTGCTAATACAATTATTTTCATCCCAAGCTGCTTTAGTTCTATTAAACAATTAAAATACTGACTTGAGCCATAACAAATTTATGAAATTAATTTTACTATAAATTTACTATAATTTGTCAGAATTATACACAATTTAAGGGCTTTAGTTTTGTTCAAAATTTTTATTGGCTGTAGCCAATAAAAATTGTATCCACAAAACGAACAGTAAAGTGCCTTATCTCCTTTCACAATCAGATTCTTTATTTAAATTTTAATCAGGTCAGCAATATTTATTTGGCAATACGGCAGCCCTTTAAAAATGAAACATGAACCCCCTGCTATCAAATCTCTCTACTAAGGAAGAATGAATAAGTACCAAGACAAACTATCAGCTGCTAAAAATATCAGACTGGTGAGACAGTTGCTCAACTATTTGGTGCTATTAATAAATGTAACCTTGTTTTCAAATAATAAACCATTCATAATCTTAACAATTATGTAAGCATTTTAAGGATACAAATAAGGCACTATTTTCCCCAGTTAGATAATTAGAAGCTCCTAGGCTTCAGAATACCAGCCTGAAAAGGGCAAGGCAGGTCTTCTCTAATAGTTCTCCAGTGGTCTAATGCCAGTAACATGTTTGCTAAATTGTAGTTAAAGTGGCAGCTTTGTGATCATTCCCATCTTAAACTACCCCAGTAGTTTCTGTTCCCAAGAGCTCTTTCTGGGGAGTGTTGGCATTCTGAGTGATTGCTGCAAGATGATATGGACTCTTCCCAAGTGAGCTGGGTAGCTCTCCAGCCTGTAGCTTCTGAACAACTAGAACTTTTTACAGCATCTATTTAGAGATTTCCATGTAACCATATCAAATTCACACTTTCCACAAAGCAAGGTGCGAAATGAAACTCTGATAGTCACACATTTCCCAGTTTTGTGAAATGGGCCATGCCTGTCTGTCTGTCCATCTGCCTGTCCCACTGCAGGGCTGCCATGGAGCTGCTGCCTGCCGAAACGGTAGCTCACCCAATTCTACCTTCCTGCCCCACCCTACTCATCTAAACCAGATTTCTGCCTCCCTGCTCATCAGCTGCACCAGCCCTGTATACACACACACACATCCATGGTTTCGACATTAATCATCCCCAAGGAAATGGGAGAGGGCAGATTTTCCTGCCAATCCTCCTTTCCTTGGGGATGATTTATGCTGAAACCATGGATGTGCATATGTACAAGGAACCTCAAGGAAAGGAGGTTCCCTGCGCACATGAAAGAGTTCCTACCATACCAAGTGAGCAGCAGCACCTGAATCAAAACAAAGTGTTATGAGTTTGGGCACCCTTCCTGTTTGTTGCCTCCCTTTCAGGAAGCATTTCACTGCTGCCAGTGTTATTCAGATTATATCCTGGCATGTTTTGGAAGGAAGAAGGGTTTTGTGCGGGGGGGGTGCTTGTGCATGTGTGGGGGGCAGGGGGCATGCA
The DNA here is from genome assembly GCA_022577455.1 of Arizona elegans. Classification (NCBI taxonomy): domain Eukaryota; kingdom Metazoa; phylum Chordata; class Lepidosauria; order Squamata; family Colubridae; genus Arizona; species Arizona elegans. Next base: position 67,909,456 of record JAKOOJ010000002.1, on the reverse strand, counting down.
GAGGGCCATGCATCATGCATGTGGGGGGCACTTGGGGAGCATGCACGCATGCACAGGGTGCATGGATGGGCACATACAGGGGGTGGGGACATGTGCAGGGGCCACACATGCCTTGCATTTTGGGCACTCGGTCCGGAAAAGGTTAGCCATCACTGTTCTGTAATATCATTAGCTGAATGTTTGGGATGTTAATATGGTACTATATTTGCATATTTTGCATTGTGCTTTGCAATAAATTGGAGAAGATAGACAAATGTTACACCACTTGGCCAATCTTAAAACAGCTGTATTTTCCCCCAGAACAGCCCTGCCCTCTGCAGTTGCATGGTGATCCTCATTTTAGGAGCTGTGGTTGACTATATCCCTGCAGGCCATCAGTTGTTGTGAGAAGGAACAAATATTTGGTAGGGGTGGTTGGTAAAGATAGAATGCCATCAAAATCCCCTTGTCTTTTTGGCTGGACGAGTTTGCTTAATAGTTACTTGTTTCACGTATGGGTGTTGTAGACATGAGAAAGGGTTAAAGGTCTCTCCATAACTTAAAATATTATTTGTACTGGCCACCTTATCATCTGGCAGGATGATTCTTGAGAGATGGTAGCAACACTCATTCTATATAGAAAGGGAAGATGAGAGTAAGGTGAAAAAGAAAGCAGATGAAGAAACCCTTCTTGAAGTTCATCACACTTCAAGAACGTTCAGAACAACAGAACAAGGTGGAGCACACAGAATCGGACAGCTGCTGGAAAGCTTGTTAGGTATAGTGAAGAGTGAAGCCCCAATTCACAGCTAAACTTGTGGCAAAATGGATGAGAGTTTGTCATTGTCCTCACTCTGCCTGTGCAAATCCCCAGCAACTGTGCCTGGGTGAACAGAAATCATTTATCAAAAACGTTAGGGCATTCTATTATTGTACTGTGGGGTTTTTTATTATTATTATTTGATTAATATTAGGGGTTTTCTGTTACTTTTAAGGTCTAAAAAGTTTGGACTCTTCCTTGCAGTCAGGGAGTCTAGAAATATAACCCACCAACAGCCACAGCTATGGAATTTGTTATGTATTTATTATTTAGTAACGTTCATTGAGCAGTTATAGAAATTCATTTATCATTTTAGATGGCAGTAGTATTGAAAAATTTGAGAACTCCTGATTTAAAGTTGTCATCAACTGGGGCTATTTACAATGTATGTCCAATGTGATCTATATCAAATGTTACCCTTTGAATCAAAAGTTTTCACAGCTCTGGACAAGGCATCAAGGTTTACATTATATGAGAAAAGAAATATTCATATCAGTTCTGTTGAATATGCATGTATGGAAGTGTGCATGAGCACTTAGAAACAGTCTAGAAACAATAATACACAAACGTCAAATTGGAAACATATAGAATAACTATGCATCCATTTTTATTTTTAGCATGCATAGTTTGTCATATATGAATAACCATCTAAATATATTTCTAACTGGCACTCTATTTTAAAGTGAGAGAAATTAATAAGTCATTATTAAAGGTATGGCAGATATTAAATCAGAAAAGAGCAATTATCATCTATTGTGTAAATAAGAAACAATGTTGATGGGTGGCATATACTGTACATTAATAAAATAATAATAATAATAATAATAATAATAATAATAATAATAATAATAATAATAATAATAATAATAATAATAATTTTATTTCTATACCGCCCTTCTCCCGAAGGACTCAGGGCGGTGTACAGCCTATTTAAAAACACAAAACAAAACAACGATTAAAATTTAAAATCATTAAATAATTAGGCTCCAATTAAAATCCCAGAAATTTAAAATACCCCAAATTAAAATTATTATGTTGATAGCCCGGCCTGGTGGAACAACAGGGTCTTCAGTGTGCAGCGAAACACCTGGAGGTCAGAGATCTTACGTATTTCCGGAGGCAGTTCATTCCACAGGGCTGGGGCTCCCACAGAGAAGGCCCTCCCCCTGGGTGTCGCCAGCCGACATAACTTGGCCGATGGCACCCTGAGGAGACCCTCTCTGTGGGAGCGGACTGGTCGGTGGGAGGCTGTTGGTGGCAGAAGTCGGTCTCGAAGGTACCCGGGTCCTATGCCATGGAGCGCTTTAAAGGTGGTAACCAACATCTTGAATCGTACCCGGAAGACCACTGGGAGCCAGTGCAGCTCACGCAGGAGGGGTGGGGGTGGGGGTATAAAACATATCTGTGAACATTTAGAAACAAAGTTATAACTAGTAGCCATCACTGTTTGTTAGAAACAGGTCATGCAAAATCAATCTTATTTCAGTCTTTGACAAAGTGACTAAATTAGTAGACCAGAAAAATGCTGTGGACATAGCATACTTAGACTTCAGCAAGGCATTCAATAAAGTAGACCACAACCTACTTCTTGATAAACTAGAAGAATGTGGGAAAGACAGCATCACCACCAGATGAATTTGTAACTGGCTGACAAACCATACTCAATGAGTAGTCCATAATGGTACTACATCTACATGGAGGGAAGTAAGCAGTGGGATAAAACAAGGTTCCATTTAGGCCCAGTACTCTTCAATATTTTCATAAATGACTTAGATGAGGGAATAGAAGGAGAACTTCAAGTTTGCAGATGATGCTAAACTGGCAGGAATAGCCCACTCCCCAGAAGACAAGCTCAGGATCCAGAAAGATCTTGACAGACATGAACAATGGGCCCTATCCATCAACATGAAATTTAATGTGGAGAAAAGCAATATTTTACACCTAGGCAGGAAAAACCAAAACTGGCTCAAAAACAATATCTGTGAGAGGGACCTTGGAATCCAGTTTTGGTCACCACATTACAAAAAAGATGTTGAGACTTTGGAAAGAGTGAAAAGAAGTGCAATAAGATGATTAAGGGCCTGGAGACAAAAACATATGAAGAACAGTTGCAGGAATAGGGTATGGCCAGTCTAGAGGAAAAAACGGGTGACATGATAGCAGTATTCTAGTATTTGAGGGGCTGCCACAAATAAGAGAAGGTCAACTTATTTTCCAAAGCACCAGAAGGCAAGACAAGAAACAATGGATGGAAACTAATTAAGGAGAAAAACAACCTGGAATTAAGGAGAAAGGACAATTAACTTGTGGAACAGCTTGCCTTCAGAAGTTGTAAATGCTTCATCACAGGAGGTTTTTAAGAAAAAACTGGACCACCACCTATCTGAAATGGTGTAGGAACTCCTACTTGAGCAAGGGTTTGAACTAGAAGACCTCCAAGGTTCCTTCCAGCTCTATTCTGATTGAAATAAAAGTCATATTAAAACTTGCTAAAAACCTGGCACCAAGTCAAACTAGTAGTCACCTAATCTTATCCCAATATGTTTTTTGGGGGTGGGGTGGAGATGGGAAACCAGGTCTGCAAAGCTTTATGGAAGATTAGGAGGATAAATGCATGCTGAACTTCTGGGGGAAGAGTAGTCCATAGATAGGATCTGCCATGGAAAAGCATGCTTCCTATTTCCCATCAGATGGCAATATTTAGGGGAAAAGGAATAGAAGTGTACCCACCCTATCTGACCTGCTAGATGTCTTTAGGGAAAAGCAGTTCTGGGGTAACATGGCCCTGTACCATATACATTTTTAAACGTGATGACCAACACCTTGAACTGTGCCTAGACAGAAACTGGATGGACTTATGTTTAAAAAATGCAAATCAAAGACGAAGATCAATCAAAGCCATACTCTATTCACAGTTTTTTAGTTGTGCATATTTAATCCAGAATCTAGAGCTCTAGTTATGAACAAACACAGCTCCTCTGAGTAATCAACATAATGACCATGATAGAAGAATTGACTTAAAACAGATAGATAATGCCTTGCCAGCAGCCATCATAGGAGACTTATGAGTGAAAATTTTAACACCAATTTCATTTTTTAAACTCTTCTATCGAAACAAAATGGTCTTTATCAAACCACATTGATCTGTTTCTGAAATCTACCAGCAATTAACATAAGCCTCAAGTTATTTTTCAGCCAAGATTTTGCATCAGCTTCTTTTATCAAAACCTAAGACCCTAATGGCAATAGCCTTTGAAATATTAAAAAGGAGCAGAAGAGAAAGAAATCAGGCAAAACCCTTCATCGGTTTTCACAAGAGCTTCCTTTCAGCAGAACTGATGATTTCCCCTTTCCTTCACTACACATACACCGTGACCTTGGCTGGGCTTGTTTCTATTGTTACCATTCTTTCAAATTAAAAGAAAGGAGAGAAAGCCAGTCTCTGTGATAAACACCTGATTTGATGTGAGCTCTGGCAGTGATGGATGCATTTAAATATGTTGCCTTCAGAAAGAGTGACAGAGAGAGCACGTGCCTAATATTAAGGATTCAAAGTGCAGCTGTCTTTGGAAGCATAACCCCTTTGCATCTGGAGTTTTGAGAGCTGCTGAATCAACACAGGTAGATTACAGAGGAAACTTCCCAATCAGCTGGGGACCTGGAAATGATATTGGAGTGAAGGAGAAAGGACTTAATCTCTGCTGAGCTAAAATCAAGTATTTAGGGAACATGATTTGTGACCTCATCCATTTCCTGCTGCTACATTAGCCCCTTCATAAACTGCTACTAAAAAGAGAGAGAACGAGAAAGAGATTAGATGAGATTCTGTCTCATCTAATCTTTAAGTACATGCTTGTGTGTATATGCGTGTAATTCTCAACAGTTTTTGGTACCATTTCCCACTGAACAATAAACCAGTGGAACAAATTGCCTTTGGAAATTGTGGGTGTCCCATCACTGGAGGCTTTTAAAAAGAGACTGGACAACCATTTGTTGGAAATAATATAGGTCTCCTGTGTGAGCAAGATGATCTCCAAACTAGATGGCCTCCAACTCCAAGCTCCCTTCTGACGCTGTTACTGTTACTATTATGGAGAGGTTTAGGATTATGGACACTGTTATGATTGTATTTATGATGGCTATTATGTTTTGCTCAAGAGAAACGTTAAAGAGGAACTATTCTCTGCTAAACCCATTGTCAACATGGGCCTTCTATTGCTTCCTGAGTGCAAAAGTGGATGCCGTCACCCACTTCCCACTCCCAACCCATTGCAAATGTACCCCCTCTCACCTTGCTTTCCAACTTTGATTCAAAATGGCTGTTTTCAGGCCTAAGCTGTTTTAAGCCATTCATTCTGATTTAGCAGGAGCCCCAACTCTGATTGGATAGTGAGCCTGACATATTTCTTCCCCTACAGCATCCCATCACTGTTCTGTGAAGCTATTTCATCTTTGGTTGCTGTTGTGCTATATTTTCTGTATATTATTTTATAATCTTGAAGTTGATAGAGTGATGATCCTTTAAATCAGCGGTTCTCAACCTGGGGGTCACGACCCCTTTGGGGGTCGAATGACCATTTCACAGGGGTCACCAAAGCCCTCTCTCACCCCCCCCATGCCTTCACTCACTGTAAGAAATTGTATTGCATGGAAATAATTGGAATATTCATGTTCATATTGATTAATATACAAAAAAGATAATTATATAACTAATTGATTTATATTAAAATGTTGAATTTGTACTATATTACATAATTACATAATTAACCAATGTGAGGATGGATATAAAAATAGATGACAATGTGAAGGGTTATGGTATAGAATAGAAGGGAAAAATTGAATTTGATTAAGATAAGAGATGAGGATGAAGGGTAATATTGTTTTTTTAAAAAAATAGATGAGGAATAAATATGGCAAAAAGGAAATATAGAAATTGTAAATTTAATTGAAATGACTAAACACTGTTTAAATTTGTGAACCGGCCAAATACTCTGTTCAAAGAAAATACATTGTATGTTTGTATGTGTGTTTCTAATTATTGTTATTTATTCATATTTGTTCTTTTTTATTCTTTAAAGTTTAACAATTCATTCTTTATCTTAATGTCTTTATATTTGTTTGGGGTTGGCTTTCTTCCCTTTCATCTTTTTTATTGTACAGCAATCTTTCTCCTTAAACCTACCACCTCTCTCTTTTCTTTCCTTCTTACTGTCTCTTCTCCCCCCTCTTCTCCTCCCTACTTCCACTTCCTTTCTCCTTCTCCTCCTCTCTTCTTCCCTCTCTTACCCTCACTCCTACTCTAATTTCCCTTCCCTTCCTTCATCCCTCTCTATTGCTGTATCCTTTAATGCATATGGACTACTCAGAGGGCTGAAAAAGTTATTTTTGACTGGTCCTCGCACTTTTGACCAGTCCTCGAATTTACGACTGTCCTCACATTTTATGTTTTTGCCCTATCTTGTCACCATGGTGAAGAGAAGCAGTTGTGAAATAAGTGACACGGTTGTTAAGAATGCTACAATGGGCATAAATGATGACCAGTCATAAGTGCGAAGACAGGTCAAAAGTGCGAGGACCTGTCAGAAATCACATTTTTCAGCCCTCTGGGTACGCCTTTTGTGCACATGGACTACTCAGAGGGCTGAAAAAGTTATTTTTGACTGGTCCTCGCACTTTTGACCAGTCCTCAAATTTACGACTGTCCTCACATTTCATGTTTTTTGCCCTATCTTACCACAATGGTGAAGAGAAGCAGTTGTGAAATGAGTGACATGGCTGTTAAGAATGCTACACGGGCATAAATGTGAGGATGGTCATAAGTGTGAGGACCAGTCAAAAGTGCAAGGACCTATCGGAAATGACTTTTTTTCAGCCCTCTGAGTAGTCCCTATACACATAGCCATGGCCACCTGGTCACATGACTAGCTAGCCATGTCCACCCAGTCACATGATCTCTAAGCCACACCCACAAAATAAGCCACGCCCACAGAACCAGTAGTAAAACAATTTAGAACCCATCCCTGGTTGGGGGTCACCACAACATGAGGAACTGTATTAAAGGGTCGCAGCATTAGAAAGGTTGAGAACCACTGCTTTAAATCATTGAATAATCTCCACCTCTAAATTATGAGGAGGATGCTGATTAAATGTAGGTACCTCCTAACCCTAACTGTTATGTCCTTATAAGGACATCCGCCCGGATTGGCTGCCAGCCACCGGGCGGGAAGATTTGAATCCCTGTCAGGGGGCGGTGCGTCTGCCGGAGCGAATATAAGGAGAGCCCCGGCAGCGCACAGCCAGTCTTGCTATTGTTTCTTGTACTCAATAAAGGTTACTAATGTAACGAGCTGGTCACGTCTTCCTTTCCTGCGCCGATCTAACACTGGCGACGAAGGACTGAGAGAAGAACGAACCTCGCGGCACCAAGCCAACAAGACAAGACTCCGGCACCGGGAACTACAGTAGGCATTTCCAAAGGCATGGCATCCGCTGAAGTCACTTTGCCAGCCCTTGCTCCTTTCCGCCCAGGGAAGGACAAGTGGAAATCCTACGTAGTGAAATTCCGGCAATACCTGAGAGGCAACAACATCAGGGATGCCGATGATGACCGGAAGAAGGCATCTTCCTGGCCAACTGCGGCTCCGAGGTCCTCGACATGGCAATCGATCTCGTAGCACCACGAGACATCGAAGAAGTGCCATGGACAGACCTGCTGCAGATCCTGGAGGACCACTATGCCCCAACAGGAACACCGGTGGTGAACCATTTCACCTTCCACCAACGGGACCAGAAGGAGGGTGAGACGATCAAGGAATTCGTGGCCGCCCTACGCCAGATCGCAGCCAGCTGTGAGTTCGACCACGTGGACAATGCCATCGCTGACCGCGTGGTCTTCGGCATGAGGGACAGAGGCCTGCAAAAGAAATTCCTGAGCAGGAAGAAGCTCGTGCTCAAGGATGTGGTGGAGGAAGCCACCGCATCCGAAATCTCGGAGAAAGCAGCTGCCGCAGTAAGCAGAGCCAAGGGAATCCACAAGATTCGCTCCACAGAGCAATCTTCAACAGAGGATTCCACGGCTGGATCCGAGTCGGAGGGAGAGTCCACCGTCCACAAGGTATCCAGACCCCCAAGGCGGGAAACCGCCCTACGGAACTACAAAGGGGAGCGCTGCGCCAGCTGCAGAGGGGACCATGCCAGAGCAACCTGCAAGTGGAGAGATGCGACCTGCCGACGCTGCAACAGAAGGGGTCACATCGCCGAAGCTTGCAGAGCTGAGGAACCAGCCCCAGAGCCCTCCAGCCACCGTCCCCGCGAGAATCGGAAGGATTACCAGAGGTCATCCAAATGGTCCTCTGGTCCTTCCAGACGCAGAGACGACGAATTTCCCCGGAGCGGAGCGGTCCACCAGACGACCATCGCTCACACGACGTCAGACAGTGCCACCAAGTTCCATGTGACCATCCACGTGGAAGGAGCACCCTGCAAAATGGAGGTAGACTCCGGCTCGGTCTACTCCATCATGGACTGGCAGCAGTTGAAGCGCCTGCAACCCAGTATCACCAAGCGAGAGCTGAAGCCACTACACTCCAAGCTCGTCGACTTCGGGGGAAACCCCATTGGAGTGCTAGGAAGAGCCAACATCCGGGTCACCTACAAGCAGTTCGAAGGCAAGCTCCCCATCACCGTCGTAAGGGACAGCCGACCGAACCTGCTAGGAGTGGAGTGGTTCAAGCCGCTGGGGCTCTCAATCGAGGGCATCAACCAAATTGGCAGGGACGAACTCGACTACCTCATCGAAGAGTTCAAGGAAGTCTTCGATGGTAAGCTGGGGAAATTTGTGGGGAGGCCAATCTCCTTCAATCTGGACAAGGGAATCACCCCAATTAGGCTCAAGCCCCGCCGAGTTCCGTTTGCCCTGCGGCCCAAAGTAGATGAGCAGCTGGATAAGCTGATCGCCCAGGGCGTCCTGGAACCGATCGATCATGCTTCATGGGAGACCCCCATTGTGACCCCACTGAAGCATGATGGGTCTGTGCGCATCTGCGCCGACTACCGTTGTACCATCAACAAGGCGTTGGCACAGAGCGCATACCCAGTCCCAGTGGTGCAACACCTGCTGCATTCCCTGGGATCTGGATCAATTTTTGCGAAACTGGACCTGGCCCAGGCTTACCAGCAACTGCCAGTGGATGAAAAAATGGCGGAGGCTCAAACAATTGTCACGCACAGGGGGGCATTCAAATGCAACCGGCTCCAATTTGGAGTCAGCGCGGCCCCCGGCATCTTCCAATCCATGATGGAACGCCTCCTCCAAGGCGTTCCAGGGGTGGTGCCTTACTTCGACGATGTGCTCGTCTCCGGTGACTCAAGAGCTCAACTCCTTGAAAGGCTCAGGCTTGTCCTGCAGCGATTCAAGGCCAAGGGCTTGAGGGTCAGGCGGGACAAGTGCATCATAGGAGTACAGGAAGTCGAGTTCCTGGGCTACCTCATTGATAGCACAGGCATCCACCCCACCAAATCAAAAGTGGAAGCAATCCATGAAGCTCCAAGCCCAAAAAACAAAACGGAGCTTCAGGCTTTCCTTGGGTTGCTCAACTTCTACGCCATTTTCTTAAAACAGAAAGCCACAGTTGCTGAGCCACTTCACCGCCTGCTGGGGAAATCGGCTTCCTGGAAGTGGGGCCAGGAAGAGGAAGCAGCGTTCCGGGCCATCAAGGGACTACTGACGTCCAAAAGCGTCCTCATCCAATACAGCGAGACGCTCCCCATCAAGCTGACCTGCGACGCGTCGCCATACGGGGTGGGGGCAGTCCTCAGCCACGAGCTACCCAACGGCACGGAGGCCCCCATCGCCTACTTCTCGAAAACCACAATTATGGGGGACAGGTAATCCCTCAATTAATCAGCCCCTGTGCCATAAATGCTTTATAGATAACAACTTAACACCTTGAATCATATCCGGAAGCAACTAGTGTAAGTTGCTTCCGGGTTGTGAGGCATGCCTATCACTGCCCATGCCGCTGCATTCTAGGACATTTGAAGCTTCCGAGTGGATTACAACGGTAACACTCAATAGGATGCATTGCAGTAGTCAATGAGGTGAGCACTGGGTGAATAATATTTGAAGGGCCTCCTGATCTAAGAAAAAGCAGAAATGGCACACTAGATAAAGGTGTATGGAGGCCTTCCTAGTCACAGCTACTCTACCATCTGCAGGTTATGCAAGAGCTGTGAATCCAGGAAAACCCCTAAACTGCCCATCACTTTTAAATGGAGAAGTGCCCCATCCATCCCAGAGATGGAATATCCCCAGATCCAGGCAGCCCAAACACTCACAGCCACTCTATCTTGGTAGAATTAAACTCAAAACAGTTCCTCCCCATGCAGAATAATTTAGCCTCCAGTTCCTCAACATCCCAGAGGTGAAAGATACAGTGAGATATCATCGTCAGTGTACTGATGTCCATTGCAGTTGTATCTCATCCAAGCAAACAAAAAAGCAAAAGGAGAAAAGGAAAAAAAAATAGTTGATACAGAAATATAATATCAGTGTGGACAAAGATATCAAGATTGCACAGTTAGTGAGCAATATATTATTGATGAGAAAGCAACCCTCCAAAACAAAGTATGTTACATTATTTTAACAATGTGATAAGGAATTTGAATCTCTGAGCTGATAAGTATTGATTTCCAACTTTCCCTTTATTGTACTCTGAGTGGTGCACAATGATTGCAGGCATTTAAATTTTATTTTTCTGATTTTAGTTCTTTAGTCAGTTTATTTTCCCCTTTAAAAACCCATAGTCTAAATTTTGGATTTGCCTTGCTGCACAATATACAATCCTAAATTTAATCCACAATCCAAGAATGGAAAAAGATACCTCAGAGTTGCTTAACTTTTGTGATATTATTTGTTATTGCACCAATACTACAAGATCATAGAATGCAGAAAGAAACTGAAGTTCTGCTTGACCTTGAGTAATTTCCAAAATGACTTAAAGGTCTTATTCATTCTAACACCTTCAGGGATAGTTCCATGCTTTCTTGACCATGCTTTACAAACAGAGAAGCAATATACAAGTGATTCCCCAGGAGACTGAGGCATCTGCCTCAGGCAGCAGGTGCCAGAAGGCAGAAATAGCTGTGCCAGTCCTAGTCATTTCCTTTGGTTGGCAGATACAGTTTTGTGTGTTATACGGCCTGTCCTTCTAAACTAACCTGACATCATTCCAAGGTTCCAAATAGAACGCTGTTCCTCAGTTTAGTACTAAGGTAAGCATCAATAAAGCCAAACCTTTGTACAAGGAATTGTGAGCGGTGGTGAAGCCATATATTTTTCAGGCTGATATATGGCCTCAAACACAGTACACGCCTTGCAGACCACATATGAAATAGATTGCAAGATCCATTTCGGATTTCATGAACCCCTATCAATCACTTTCAATTTTACCGATGCTGAGAAATCATTAAAAGATTCCAGGCAGTATATCAGCTGCTTCATTACAACCATAACTTTTTTTTTTTATGTGTTCATATTCCAAAGAGAATGCTCACATTATGGGAGCTGCAGTAAATTCTACCAGTTTGGGGCTCATTATATCTTTAAATGTATTGTGAATAAAGCATTCATAAAAGAGCAGGTTGTTATTGGGTTAGAAGCCTTTGGGAGAGGGCAGGGGTTTGCTAATAGTCATGTTTTAAACAGACACACACACACATACAGAAAGAGAAAGAAAGAGGGAGGGAGAACTTTGAAAGAAATAACACACCATGAATACAAATCAACCTTTTGCCCAGTGCCAATTTACTGATCTGTAGTCTAGGACAACAAATTAATTGCTGGCCTCTGCTGAGGGGAACAAGAGATCTAAGCATATCTGATATATGATGGTCACTTGTTCAGCTACAGTGCAAGAAATTCAGAAAAGTAGATGAGTAGTAGGGAGGATGAAAGACAGTCAGACAAAAGGTTAAAAAGAAACAGCAACCCCAGGTCACCTGGCTTTTCAAATTACTGTGAATTCCTTTGGGAAAAATTCTGGTAGAATGATATTACTGTAAGATTTTATTTTTTTCTTGCAAGATTCTTCTCAGATCTGACTTTTTCTGCAGCACAGAAAAAGCTCAGATGAATGGACTGTCAAGAGACATTTCAGTGGAACAGCATATATTATGCTTATAGTGCCTTCCTTTTAGAAATAAACGTATAGTTAAAGGATATTACCTAAGAATTTGACACTGCAGATTAAAATATTAGCCTTTATCAGAGTATCAGTATTAATCTTGCTGGATCAGCAATCTTATTCAGTGTAAAGCAAACGTTTATTTTGGGGGACAAGTCAGGCATAATAAAAAATAAAAAGATGTTTTATATATTCCTGCCAACCAGACTTAAACATCAAAAGTGTATTTTCCACTAGTGACATACAGCAACTTCTGGTGTCATCCAACAGTCACTATGCCAAAATAATAGCTATTGAGGCAGGTTTTATATCATTTCAGCAATGGATGGGCTATGCTATGAAGATGCAGTAAGTCATGAGTGAGAAAATGGCAGTGAAGAAACTCTCCTTCCCCCTCCCCCCCCACCCCCACTGCTGTTCTGAAGGTTCCTTTGCTAAAATATGATAAAATAAAGGGTGTTATACAGAGGTGGTATTCAGCAGGTTCTGATCAGTTCTGGAGAACAGGTAGCGGAAATTCTGAGTAGTTTGGAGAACTGGTAAATACCACCTCTGACTGGCCCCGCCCCAGTGGTGAGTTTCAAAAATTTTTACTACCAGTTCTGTGGGTGTGGCTTGGTGGGAATGGCTGGGTGGGCATGGCAGGGGAAGGATGCTGTAAAACCTCCATTCCCTCCCCAATCCAGGGGAAGGTTATTGCAAAATCCCCATTTCCTCCTGATCAGCTGGGACTTGGGAGGCAGAGAATAGATGGGGGGGTCAGAATTTTTACTACCGGTTCTCCAAACTACTCAAAATTTCCGCTACCGGTTCTCCAGAACTAGTCAGAACCTGCTGAAACCCACCTCTGCCCCGCCCCCATCTATTCTCTGCTTCCCGAGTCCCAGCTGATAAGGAGTAAATGGAGATTTTACAGTATCCTTCCCCTGCCACGCCCACCAAGCCACACCCACCAAGCCATACCACACCCACCAAGCCATGCCCACAGAACCAGTAGTAAAAAAATTTGAATCCCACCACTGGTGTTATATTTAGGGACATGTGAAAAGATAATTAAGTTTGAGTAAAAGGTAGATAGAAATATTCCAATACATACACATACACATACATACAGTACTCTCTCTTTGAAGAAAATTTTGAGATTATTTTTTAAAAAGTGAGCTATAAAATGAAGATGATTGATCCATCTAGTTGACCAGAGGAGTCTTAAGGTCTTAAATATTTGGGTTTTAATCTTTGTGCATTAAACTCCTTGCATATTTTTACCTCAGGTAGACGTAAGTTTAACAGCTTCAGGTCAGACAGATACAATGGATACAACAAACAAATATAGTTCTTAGTAGAGAACTGCTACATTTGTTTAATGATTGGTGGAAATAAATTATCATTCTTTCTACAAGCTTCTGTACTATCTTCTGATATTTTTTAATATTGAAGGAGTGACATCATTAAAAACTTTTTGCAATAAAGTCAAGGACTTTTTTCAGTTAGATATCTAAAATAAAATAATTAAAAGCAAAAGTGAGTATTACCCGTGAATGTGGAAAAAAATGTATAAGAATAGAAAAGTGTGTAATTGCTCCTACAACTTTTCTTGTAATTTCAGAAGCAGGTTTAAAAATAGTTTTTTTCCTGTTGTACAAAATAATTAAAAGGTTGGTTTTTTTACCAACAGAAAAATGATTATTTTTCATTTTAACTTGGAATTAAAATAAAAATGCCTACCAAAAATTTATAAAATGATGATTTCACTGCTAGGTCCTATAAATCACCCAGGGGCAGAAAAGTTTTCTATGGGGTCACAATGGGTCGGACACGACTTCGCAACAAACAACAACAAAGGGGCAGAAAAATTGATTAATTTGTGACCACTAATTACACAGCTTAAGAATTATAAATTAACTACATTCGACATGATCTAACAAAAAGTGAGCTTCAGTGGTATTCCTATCTATGACATAACCAAATGCTGCTATGACATCATTATCATCATTCACCGCATTGAATCAGTTAAAACTGTACTTTACAGTTAAAAACTGTAAAGTACAAGAAAAGTGAGCAAGCAAAAACCATCGTCATTCACCCACTCAAAGTTTAAACACACAAGCCAGAACTGGAAAATTGTTGAAAAGGAGAGGCAGCTTATGAAAATTAATATAACTGAGATAGCTTTGACAAACTACAGTGAATGGTTTATGTTAAGATAGAGTTAGGGTCCAAGTTGCCTGCAAATGCGTTTTTTTTTTTAAAATGCTGTTGATTGAGGCAAAGCTGCCAGTCTCAACTAAATGGTTGAAAGTAACAAGTGACATCCACATAAATACATCCTCCTACAATGATGTGAGTAAAAGCCAAGGTGGGCTAAGAGCCATAGGTTTCTTGGTTGCCTGAATGATGACTGCCAAAACTGAAAACATAAGAGGAAATTTTTTTGTAAATTAAAGAATAGTATGATGGTACAGAAGCTTGCAACAAAGTCCTTAAAACCCATAGTATAGTTAAGGCAAATTGTACCATTCTTATAATTCCATTACGTTCAGGATTAGTTCAATAGGGGATGTTTCTATTCAGCTCAGGTGCATAGTATTCATACAGTTCTTCCCTTTTTAACATTTCTGGAGCGTCTGCATACCTCGGTCACTGAATATTATCAGAGTTTTATGTGAGTGTTTCAGATAGACTCTGAATGAACAAACACATATTTTATATATTTCATAAGCAAAGTCATCTGACAGTCAATGTTTGATGCGGAAAAAAAAACTTGCCTCCAAGTTTAATCGCCTCCTAAGTGTATCAGCATCAAACAATCAGGGTTCATTTGGGTAAGTCCTAGACAAATCTCATGTGGTTTGGCTCCTTCATCACAGTGAGCTTGTTACCACACAGATTACAGAGGTACACTGTGGGAGAACAACCTTGCAGTAATCAGAGTGAGCCATTCTTTATTTTTATTTTTTTCCTTGCCCGGGTCTCTGGCTTTAAAGCAGCAGAAGCTGCTGGACTACATCTTGAATGGAGCACCAGAGTCCAGCAGTCATGCTAACTTCTCTAGAAATGCCAACTTCCATCCTTTCTAAGGTAGGTAAATTGAGGACTCAGTTTGTGGGGGCAATAAGCTGACTTTGTATAAATATACAAAAGTATGAAGGCTATTGCTTAACGCATTGTAAGCTGCCCTGAGTCTCCGGAGAAGGACGGCATATAAATCAAATTTAAAAAAAAACAAAAACTTTTCCCCTCCTGGGCTGAAAAGACAAAGATACTGAAGTCCTGAAGCATCCTTTATACAGTTAATCCTCGACTTACAACAGTTTGTTTAGTAACCATACAAATTTACAACAACAGTGAAAAAAAAGTGATTTATGATCATTTTTCATACTTATGACCACTGTAGAATCCGATAAAAATTCACATGCTTGGCAACTGACTCATATTGTGGCAGTGTCCAGGAGTCATGTGACCGCCTTTTGTGACCTTCTGACAAACAAAGGGAGTCAGACAAACAAGGGAGAAGTCAGACTCACTTAACAACTGTGTTACTAACTTAGCAACTACAATGATTCACTTAACAATTATGTCAAGGAAGGTCTTAAAATAAGGGACAAAACGTATGAACAATTGTCTCAGTTAGCAAAAGAAATGTTGGGCTCAGTTATGGTTGTAAGTCGAGGACTACATGCATGTCTGACTTTTTCCATGAAAATAGGGTTACTATATTTATATATCAGTAGAACCTTGCTCTGGCAACCGTCAGTGGCAAAGAGGCATACCTTCAGAACATTTGAAACAGGGCAAACACTTTTTCAAAGAAGTGCACATACAGTACAGATCCCACTAGTGCAGTTGAGTATGGTTCTCAGTTGCAAGAACGTAGTGCATCTGTACCATTCTCCAGGCAGCATTTAACTTGACACCACAGGCAGTTCTAGGCATGTAAATGTTCTTGCATATAAATGAGTGTTTATTCTCCTCCTCCTGTTGAAAAACAGTCAGAATAGGTTAATTGTGTGAATCACATTGGACCATAATCTGCAGAGCCCAGAATGCTAAAGCTCTTTAAGTCAGTGGGCCTTTGTGTGTGGAACTTCATATTGGCTGTATTGCAAACAAACAAATAAAGCTTATTGACAGTCAAAAATGTAGGATAGTTCTGTACATGGCATTGTAACCTTATGAATATTAAAATATGAATCTCTATTCAAGCATGTAGTGGATTTTTCTTGTCATCCTTTGCATTTTCTGGAAGTTAGATATTCTCAGGGAATTAGATAGATATAAATGAAAGCTATAAATTATGTATATCTAACACAGCAAAAGAGAAAATAGGTTTCAAATAGGTAGGTAAGGAAGTAGATAAGGATACAGATAATATTGTGAAGAGACTATTGTTGTGAAAGCAAGCTCATTTAACTGAAGAGCAAGGTTTTTTAAAAAAAATCCCAGAATGAATATACAACTTTAAAAGATTGGATTTTATTGAGGGAGACGAAAAGGAAATTATATCAAAGGGAAATGGAAGTGAATGAGAAAGTAACAGTCACTGATGAAAGAGTATTCAATGGAGGAACAGCATTTAGGGAATCCGGAGAGAATAGCAAAGAACAATCTCTGGGACTTGTGTACAAATTCAGTTTTTAGAAGAGAGTGTGAGTGTAGTGTGTCTTCTGTATAAACTTCTTTTTGTTTACAACAGAGGGGGGTGGTGAGAGGGAGAAAGAGAGCATGAATTTTGGAGTAGCAGAAGAAACAAGATGGGCATGTGTTTTAATACTTGGTGTGTGTGTGGAATTTTCAGGAAAACGAAAAAAGAAGGCTGAGAAGCCAGCCTGTATGTAATAGATGGGGGTGGATAGGGAGAAAAGTTAGGGAAGTAAAAAGAAAGAGGTGGTGAAAAGCTAGTCTGTACATAAAGCAAATTAATCCATAGATGAGGGGTGGGGGCTGAGGAGAGAAAAGAGGACTGGTGTACATTTCTGAGAACTGATGGTAGAGAAAGTTTCCAAAATTTCACAGAACCAGGAAAGGAAAGGGAAGGTATTCCTTACATGTGCCAGAGCATTTTAACTGGGGAACATTGTACATTCCCAAGTTTCCTGATCCTAGTTCTTCCTGGAAAACTCAAACTAATTTAGAGTAGGCATTGCCATTTTACTCCCTTGTATGAATCTGGCTGTTCAAGCAAAGTCTTCTGGTTCTCCCAAGGCTTTGGAACTCAACAAATGCTCCTCCAGGAATCTGGGAAAGTTTCTGAGGTACAAGGAGAGAATGTACTGGAACAACTAAGTTCATCTCCTGATAGGCTTAATAACTTCTTTGGAAATGTTATTGTAAATCAATCAGTAGTTTGGTTGATGATCCTCAACAGGCCTCTGCCCACTTTGCAGTAATACAAGCTGGACTCAAGTAGGAAAACTGGTTTCAGATGGCTCAAACAGATTCCCTGCATGGGGAAAGTTTGAAGCCTGGACATTGTTGTAATGAGGGAAGAATTAATCACTTTTGTTACTTGTGCCTTACATTCCACCCAGTTCCTACCTTCTGGTTGCTATCATTGAGTGAACCCTATGATGTCATTAAGCACTGTCATGTGGTCTACCTCCTACCGACTTCCCCGATGCTAGTCAGAAGCTGGCAGTGAAGGTTGCAAATAGTGATTATATAACCATGGGGTGTTACAATGATGTATTTGCAACCCAGTTCCGGGTGCCCAAATTGCTATAATGTGACAATGAGGAGGCTCTGGGGAGAAATTTAAGGATCTATTGTAAGTCATTCAGCACTATCTTAACTTTGAACAGTCACCGAATACAGACCACCTGTATTCCCTTACTTCCTCAAGTAATATTCTCCTGACCAAAGCTGACCCTCCCAACCACAAAAAAAGTTGCTGTATGAAGTTCTGTTTTCTCTCCAGCAGCTAAAGCAAGAATGGGCATGGAGGTTTAGAAATCTGCCCAGTGAGAGGAGTAGTCTTCTAGTGGGTCAGTTGAAGCCCAAGAGGTTTCAAGTCCTGTGATAAAAGAATGCAAAAAGAAACTCTGAAAGTTTCTCAATGTACCTCACCCCTTTGTGCAGTTTTGTGAAAAAAAAAATGGCAGCTCAATAATTTCTACTCCTGTTAAGATGATGATGCCCTACCTGAGGTGTTTAACTGATATCATTTTTATTATGTTTCATTTGAGTCCAGATAATTTCAAATCAGTGGTGAAATCCAAATTTTTTTACTACCGGTTCTGTGGGTGTGGCTTGGTGGGTGTGGTGTGGCTTGGTGGGCATGGCTTGGTGGGCATGGCAGAGGAAGATACTGCAAAATCTCCATTCCCATCGTACTCCAGGGGATGGGATATTGCAAAATCTCCATTTCTAACCCACTCTGGGGCCAGCAGAGGTGGTATTTGCTGGTTCTCTGTACTACTCAAAATTTCTGCTACCAGTTCTGCAGAAACTGTCAGAACCTGCTGGATTTCACCCGTTTCAAATCTTATCCCATTATTTTCTGCAGGCTTAATGTACGTCTGATACTTTCACTTGAATCAAGCGCACCATATACAGTGTTAGCAAAATTAGCCGTCAGTTGACCCAAGTATATTATTATTATTATTATTATTATTATTATTATTATTATTATTATTATTATTATTATTATTATTATTATTTTAAAAGGGAAATAAAGACACAAGAAGGTAGAGGACAATGATTCTCTTAGTGTATAATTAATTCTATCTTTAGAAACAATCAGCAGCCTTAAACTATAGGGTTTCATTTTATTTTATTTTCTCTCTCCCATTCTTGAATTATGGCTCAGCTACAAAACTGTATTTCTAACATAATGACATTAAACTAAATTAATTGGCTTTGTCATATTCTGAACAGGACATGAGAACTGCTGCTACAAACTGGGAGTCAGAAAACAACTGGGAATAGAACAAAATGGAAAACAATATGAAACTCATTTCAAAACTGAAATGAGTTGGGGCACATAGGACATTTTTATGGAAGAACAAATAATCCATTCCTCAAGCTACCAAAGCCTGGGGCAGCAGAGGGGGGCGGGGAATGTAGATTATCTGAGTCTCTCTCTCTTTCTCTCTCTCTCTCTCTCTCTCTCTCTCTCTCTCTCTCTCTCTCTCTCAGGAACAGATAAAGACTTCATGAGTCAACTTCTTTTTTAACATGTTGATACTGGTGAGATTGTATTTCAAGTTGGAAAGTACCTTGGAGGGGGGAAAAAAGAATATATCAGGTGCAATTATTCTTGGGAGCTAAAGGGCCACAGAAAATGTTACCTGTATTTTTATTATGCAAAAGACAGAATCAGTGATGAATGCACTGAGTCTTTTATTCACAGTACTTTTCCAATAGTTACTGTCATGTCATAAAAGTGTCCGCTTTTCAGTAAAATAAGGTTCTGGAGCAATTCAGACAAGAAGATATAATCCACCACACTGGTCCTGTTAAATCACACATCTCTTAAAAACAGGGTTGTTTTTTTTTTAATGAAATATTAAAAAGCAAGATTCTCATTGACATAGTGCAGAAATGGATTGCCACTTCCAAAGAATAATCCAAATAGAAGAAAACAATCATATTCAGATTGACTTGAGTCTCTCTAAAAATAAAATGCAAGAATGTTTTCTGACATGTTTTCAATTTCGTAGTCTTAGTTACAGAATTTCGTAGCCGTTTGCTATCTGACCTGGCTAGTTTTCATGAGGTGATGCTGTCTAGCTAAATTTACAAATTCCATTGAGATTAATGGGATTTAAACTGGAATGTTAGTAAGGAACATTCATACTGTATATTATGTATGTCAGACAAACATGAGCAAAATGATGATTAAATATATGCAAACATTGCTTACAATATTGATCCTTTCTAGCAAAGGAGAATGGAAGAATCATTAAGGTGCTCTCCCATCTCTTCATTCTTCACTGAAAGATAAAACTCAGAGCAATGTCTGCTGCCAGATTGCTGCAGAAGGCTTCTCCAACTCAGACCTTTACCTGTTGAACTTTATATTTAATAATCCTCTTCCATTATTAGATGGCAAACTCAATTGCCTTAATTGGAAATTCATACTTGAATGACAGGAGATTGGGGAAGCTTGTGTTACACAGGATCCTTTGTCCCAATGAAATTTCATTGTATGGATGAAAATATTTCAGTAAGATCCTCAAAGTTATATATTATAATTCTTACTTTTATTATTTTATTTATTATTCACTTTATTCTTTGCCTTTCTGTTTAAGTCAATGCCTAAAATAAGTTACAGCAATAAAAATGTATAGGATAAAACAAAACAAATATAAAGCAACCAAAATCAAAATAAATCATTAAGCAATTAGAAAGTAAATGTAAATTAGTTAAGTGTTCCCCCAGGAATAATAAGAAAAACAAGTTATTAAACTTATGACTCTCAGTAACTTTGAATTACAACAATCCTGTTTCTTCTATCTCTATTTCCATACATGTACTAGAATGTTGCTCCTTTTCATCCATTTTCAGATTAGGTTTCTTGCTATTAAATTTTGATAACTGGCTTAAACTCATAGGTCCATCCATCCACCCAGCAAAACTTGTCTCTTCCCTAATTCCATCTCCATTATACATTACATTAAGTTTAAGTGTGATGGATGTTTTCCAACCAGCTGGTGATACTTGGCTAAAGGGGAGAGAATGGTTAAAAATCAGTAATGAGGATAGTAAATGTTATCTTATGACATTTTTGTTTGATGAACCATGAATGGATGCATAGCACTTTAATTCAACATGAGGAAGAGTCTATCAGTTCTACAGATAGAGAACATGAGTTTGTAATAGTGGTTTAATTTATTGGTCAAAGCTAGGAAGCCTCTACATTTACCAGGATAAGTGTAAAATACAGAAGACCGTGTCTCTGATCTTTTGCAATATAAAATCTCTGACCAGAAACAAATCTTGAAGTTCAAATAGGAAGTCCTTACACTATGGAGAAGTAAACTAAAATACAAGGGACAGACACAAATTACAGAATCTAACAAATAAAGAGAGGCAGCTTCAGCAGCCATAAAGCCATTAATATATCTTCTTAAAACCTTAATTAATCATTGTTCATAATAAGAAACCAAATCTTTAGCAATAACTTATAGAGTTAGCCAGACTTCCATTTATAGTAATTCTCAGATCACATTCACTGGCTAAGCTATCAATGCTATAATGTTGTCTCTTGACATTGCAGAGGTAGAGTTCTGCTAGCACAAGGGTGTCAAACTCAAGGACTGGGGCCAGATGCGGCCCATGGGGTGCTTACATCTGTCCTGCGGGGCCACCCTGGAAGCAGCAAAGGACCAGCCCGCAGTGCTTCTGCCAGCAAAAACGGAGCTCCATTTTCATTGGCAGAGGGTTGCAGAAGGCCGTTGCAGCAAAAACCAGAGTTCATGAAGGCCATGGGTGGTCCTCTCGAGCTCTGTTTCCACTGGCAAAGGGTTGCAGAAGGCTGTTGCAGCTGAAACAGAGCTCGGGAGCCCATTTTCGCTGGCAGAGCACTTGGGCCGCCACAGGCGCCCTCGACACAAGTGACATCAAAGTGGCCACACCCACACTAGCCATGCCCACCCTGGCCCCCCGAGGCCAAACACAACCCTGATGCAGCCCTCAATGAAATTGAATTTGACAATCCTGTGCTAGCAGAAATGGGATAACATTCTTGTTTAGTTTCTCCAGTGGTCCTGCAAGTTCTTGATTTGGTTTTGCTGATGACTTTCCTCATTAAGATGCATGGTTGGAAGCACTCTGAATTTTTGCTATTCTAATTGAATTCAACATTTTTCCTTGTAAAAAATTCTATTTTTATACTATTTCTACTATTAAGTATACTTAATTAATCTATGGACCAAATTATTATTAAACATATTATTATTATTTTTCTTATTAATTAAGCTTATATGCCGCCCTCTCTCCGGAAAGGACTCAGGGCAGCTCACAGCAATAAAAAACAGATAAAATCAATATTAAGTGTTAAAAACCATTAAAATTCCCCTTAAAAACCCCTTCAGTCCAAACCGGCCTGGCGAAATAACCATGTCTTAAGGTCACGGCGGAAAGAGCGCAGGTCAGGGGCCACCTGGAACTCCAGGGAGAGTTGATTCCATAAGGTAAGTGCGCCCACAGAGAAAGCCCGTTCCCTAGGAGTCACCAGATGACACTGCCTGGCCGACAGCACTCCAAGGAGGCCCTCCCTGTGGGAACGCACCAGGCGATGGGGAGCTGTCACTGGCTGCAGATGGTCCGTCAGGTACCCCGGGCCTAGGCCATGTAGGGCTTTATAGGTAATAACCAGCACCTTGAATCTCTTGGCATAGAAAATATTCCAGTTCTTCCTTATAAGGGTATCAAAACATTGAATCTAAACATTTCCCAACATTTAACTGTGAGTCACTTTAGAATATTACAGTCACCCAAACTAATTACAGGTAGCAGCTCACTCAGATGCCTGAATGATTCTATGATTTCATAAGGATCTAGGAGTAGACGTTCAAGTATTGTACCTGAGGCACTGATAAAGGGTTATTGAATATACACATTAGTTAATTAGTTAAAAGCAAGATATATAGATAACAAAAATGAAAAAAAAAAAAAAACCTGGGTAAAAGAAAACAGAATTCAATGGCAGAATCTTCCTTCAGAACTCAGTCAGAAAAGAGGAACCAACTTCCTCCCTGGTCCAACACCTTAAAGCCACAGGACATGAAATTGACTTTAAAAAGACCAGAACTATCGCCAAAACTGAGCACTTTAACAACAGAATAATCAGAGAAGCCATCGAGATAGAAAAACACCCACACAGCATGAATAAACGAGATGATACCTCCCGCCTACCAGCCATTTGGAAACCCACCCTTATTGACAAATGAGTCCTAACACAAAGAATGACACCAGACCCACACTCATAAAAACTACACAGGATGTCACCACCACACATCGACACAAAAAGCAAACCAAAACCCACACCGATGATGAGGCACGACCACAAACCAGAAGCCAGACCACAGCTGCATCATTAGCTACTTTAAACCCCTCCAATCCATACATGAAGCAAACTGACACCCACCATGAAGATGTGGTATGACCACGAATGTGAAGCCAAACAACAGCAATGCAGCTCACCAGCTCAAATCCCCCTGCAACTCAGACTAACCTGAGCACAACCAAGCCCCCACCCAAACAGAACACACCGCCATCCAATCAGAGCACAGCCAACCCTCCATCCAATCAGAGCACAGCCAAGCCTCCAACCAATCAGAACACACTCCATGCAATCAGAACACAGCCAAGCTCCCACCCAATCAGTTCACACCCCCACTGGCAGTTAAAAGGAAGAAACAGCTGCGATCACACATTGCTCCTAGAAGCGCAAAGCCAAAAACACCAGCCTGAAGATGACGAATGAGACTTTGTCGAAACGTCGCCAAGACACTTCCAATTTTACGTGGGAGAAAACCCGAATAACCAAAGACCTACACACACACACACGTATGTATGTATGTATGTATGTATGTATTTCTCTTTAGCCAGGTTCTTCCTACGTAAACCAAGATTTTTATGCAGCCGTAGTTCAGTGAAATCACAATCCACTAGTTTCTAGGCTTTTTTTACAGCAGCCAGGAAGCTTCCTGCTGCCCATTGGGAGACTAAGGAGACTAAGATAGATCTATTTTGGATTTATAAGCCCTCATCAGTTAGCCACACCTTCATCCGATGTATCCTCCCTGTAAAGGTACAGTATTTGTTTTCTTTTCTTTTCATAGACCTTTATGTGTATTTATGTACATTTTTTAGGACAAATAGAAGTAAAGGAGGTGTGCCTAGGAAAGGCACCACTATCATTGACCCATTAAAATGAAAGGAATAGTACCTGTCTTCTGTAGACATCTGAGAAGGTGCCCTGCCTCCAAAGTAAGTCTGCTGTCCTAGATATTAGGCAAATTGCAAAATCTTTAATAAATGTGCTTTCTGTGGTCAACCCTCTGAATATGGCATTACTTCAAGCAGCAAAAGCTCTGGTCTGTGAAGGTTGTAAATAGAGGCTTAAATCAGGTGGATGAGTCACATGGTAAAGCCTGAGGAAGAAAGTGGAAGCACAGCCATTTTGAAGTCTTTAGTTATATCAAAGGTGAGCTAAAAAAATTGTGATTTTCTGTTTCCCACTAGTAAAAGGGATTTAAACTGCAAAAATTTCCCTTCTAGTGGCAGAAAAATGATAGTAATTTTTCGTTTCATAGTTTGGTAAAGAGGTGAAGGGAGGGGTTCCATAGTTTTTATTTTTCTCACTGTGAAGGAGCTCAAAATTGTAGTAGTTGCAATGGGAATGCAACTCCCCCTCGCCACTTTTTAGGGGCAAAGGGGAAGGCACATGACATTATTTTCCTCCCCAATAAAAGTGGGGGGGGGGAGCATATGTTATAATAGCTTTTCTTTACAAGGAAAGAAAATATATTTCTACACAAATAACCCTTCCTCATGCTAGGAACTAAAAACAATTTCTATTTGCATAAATCGTATCATTTCTAGCTCTGAGTAAGGAGTCATTCATTGCCCTTACCAAAAGAGAAAATATTTTATTATGTATGACTATATCCATATGAAGGATGAGTTGTTAAAAAGTATATTTC
Organism: Arizona elegans; assembly: GCA_022577455.1. Taxonomy (NCBI): domain Eukaryota; kingdom Metazoa; phylum Chordata; class Lepidosauria; order Squamata; family Colubridae; genus Arizona; species Arizona elegans. The sequence goes on along the minus strand of JAKOOJ010000002.1, from coordinate 67,884,824 downwards.
AGTCTTTCTCACCCCGAGCAACTTTCAGATGTATATAATTCCCAGAAGTCAATTTATTTTTGAAGTATTTTTGAAGTTCAAAACTACACATCTAGAAGGAATCTGATTGTACATGATTAGGAAACTTTGTGTGTGTGGATGGTTGAATGGCTTTTTCCAATGTAGTCCACTATCACATTTGAATATGACTGTGGCCATCTGCCCATCCATTCAAAGTGGATTGTTAACCTTCGATATGGCTACATCCCTGTAATGAAATCTATCTAAATTTGCTATGCTTGTATTTTTGTTCTTTCATATTCACCTTGTGAATTTTGACCTGCAGCACCATTCCAGTATATTCTCAGATGTATGCATATTTCCCAGTTTCTTGTCATGACACCAACTATTTCATCAAATATCTCTTTGAAACATGCAGATTGTCTCTATTGAAAAACATTAAAGTTTTTTTTTGAATTTTTTTTATTTATTTTTAAACATAAAACATAGAGCAAGGGTTTGATCCAATATAAAATAAGTATAAATTCCAAATTTCATCAGTTAACATCTTAAAGGAAAAAAAAAATCTAAACCCAATTTTTATCATTCAATCTAACATCTTATTCTAATATTTAATATTTTATTATGTAATCACTCTAAATCTTAAACTTCAAATCTAAACAGCTCTTTATAATATTCATTTATCATTTTAACAATCAGTATTTCATATATTTTCCTTACTTCAAAGACCCAAATCAAGTCAATGTTTCTTTTAACTCACATCTAATAATCAACATAAAGTATTTTATTCCTCTCTTAAGAACATTTCTATTTTTTTATTGAAAAGTTTTATAGGAAATACAAACATTTTCTCCCCCCTTCCCCCCTCTCCCGTCCCTCCCCCTTGCCCTCCCACCCATCCTTTCCCCCTCCCCCCTTCCCCTCCACCCCCCTCCCTAGACTTCCCAGAACAAGCACAGGGTATAACATTCACAAACATAAAACTTAAATATACTAACAAATTAGTGACTTTAGATTCTCTCTAGGTCTTTAACTCCTTATAGCTCAAAACCCTATAAACATGAACTAAAGATTGAAAGTGTTTCATTCATAAGCTATATGAATCTTCTTAGTCTGATACTTGTTTTGAATATAGTCGATCCATCTTCTCCATTCTGATATGTATCTTTCGTTTGAATGATCTTTAAGATATGATGAAATTTTTGCCATTTCTGCCAAATGCACGTCTTTTAGTGTCCATTCCTCAATAGTAGGTGGATCTTCCTTCTTCCAATACTGTGCCACCAGTAACCTGGCAGCTGTTATTAAATTCAAAACCAACTTAGTCTCTGTTACAGTACAATCAAAATCAGTAACTGTTCTTCAAAAATATCTCCTTCACTCCTCCTAGGTTTATTTTTAGTTGGATTGCAACTTAATTAGCTGGTTTCCAGCGATGCTTTCCTCCACTCCTAACCTTATTTGTTGGCTGGATCACAGTTTAGTTGTAACTGCTTTCCAACATTTTCTCCTTCACTCCTCCTAGGTTTATTTTTGGCTGGATAACAGCTTTTCAGCTGTTTTCCAGGGATGCTTTCCTCCACTCCTTACCCTATATTTGATTGGTTCGCAGTTTGGCTCTCACTGCTCTCCAACATTGCCTCCTCCGCTCCTCCTAGGTTTATTCTTGGCTGGTTCACAGCCTAATCAGCTGTTCCCGAGAAATGCTTTCCTCCACTCCTAACCTTATATTTGACTAATTCACAATTTAGCTTTAATCGTCTAATCCCCAAAATCATACTTCTTTGCCAGTTTAAACTAATAATGCATTTTAGTATATATCTTCTCTCCTACTCTCTCCTGGACTATTAATTTTCTTTAAATTTCTTCCATTTCTTATTTGTTTCTTGTTTTTCTATGTAAAACAACATTTTAAACCATTTAAAAAACCCATTTACCATAGTTATAAAATCTATAAACAAGTCTTATTAATATTCAACAATTCATTCCCATTCTCTTATTTACTGTAGAAAAACAACATTTTAAACCACTTTCAAATCCATTTTCTGTAACCATTGGAATGCTTATTAATATTCTTTTTGAGAAATTCTTTCAAAATATCCACATTTTTGTAGTTTTTCTATAATGACATTTCTCACTTTAAAATAGTCATAAAGTCTATAAATAATTCTTGGTAATATTCAAAGCTTCATTCACATTTTCTTATTTTCTATAAAGAAAAATATTTTATACCATTTTAAAGAAACAATTTTCTGTAATCATTGAATCTATCAACAATTCTTATTAATAATCAAAAATTCATTCATAATCTTCATATTTCTTGTAGTTTTTCTTTAATCACATTTTCCCCACCTTGAAAATCACTTCTCTTAATAATAGTAATGAAAGGTAAAAGTAGGAAAGAGAAAGGGAGAAGAAAAAAGGAATAAAAGTATAGCAGAAAAAAATCAAAAAGAAAGATTCAAAAAGAGAAAGGGAAAAAAAGGAAAACAAAAAGAGAGGAATATAATAAGAGGATATTTTAAAAAAAGAAAAAGTAGAAAAGAGAGAGAAGTAGGAGGAACGCTCCTCCTTACATTATTTAGACATCAATTACATAAAAAGTATTTACATCCATTTTAACCAAACTGTGGTACTTTTCTCATCTTGCTACCCAGTATATTCCAGTTTTCTTTCTCCAATCTGTCCAAACTTTCTTTCTTTTTTTTTTCTTTTCAGTTCCAATATCAATAAAGTTATAAAGACTAAAGGATTTAGTTCTTTTGTATTCCATATATAGTATCATCATGTCTTCTTGTGAGGCTCCACCCTTCCCTTATGTTAGAACACCATTAATCAGCGATTTTAATTGTTCCAATTAATTTCTTCTTTCCAACTGTCCATAAGTAGTCCAAAGACAGTTTAAGTACATTTAAAATCAAGCCTCCTTAATTTTTCCTCAAAATAATCCAATTCTGGAAGCAAGAGACAAAGTTTCTTTTTTAAACATCAAACTTTCCACAGTTGCAATTTGCACTTTCATTCTCTCAGCCATTTTAACTTCCTCTGCTTGTTATTCTCATAGCTTTAAAAAAACATTCTGCTTGTTTCCTCTTCTCCTTCTTCCCCTTCCAAGCTAGTCCATTCTCATTAAAGACCAAGAAAATATCAAATTTTAAATTCATCCAAAGGGACGTTAAATTCCAAAAGCAGTCAATTGGTGCTATTGTCCTTTAATGGGTCTTCTCCTTGTTAATTGTTTAAATTCTTTGCCCAAATAGTTCTTAGCTGCTGTTAGAGCCAGGGCATTATTAGTATTTAAATCTTTGAAGACTGTTCTCACCTGGGCTAATCCTACTCACCCGGCATTCAAACATCTTGCTCCTGTGTCTCCTCCTGCACTTTGCTTGTCCCGGCTGCCGAAGTTTTGGGGCAGCCACCATGGCTGCCTCTCCCACCATTGCTGGTGCAGAGGGCAATCCTGCCCGTTCCTCTCGGCCATCCAAGGGGTCTCTCTCTAATCCCCTGTCCCTCGAGGACAGGGTAGGTCCGCAGACCTACTGACGGTGGCTTAAAAGATGGGGTTTTCATGGGGCTCCAAAGAGCCCCACTATTTCCCATCCGCTCGCCGCGGCGCCAACCAGAAGTCCTCTATTGAAAAACATTGTTTGAAGTGACATCAGGTAGTTCATAGTTTTGCCTGTGGTATTAAAACTTTGAAATATGTGCTAGCAGTTCTATTACTATTGTATACTATCATCTTAAGCAAGTTAACTCAGAAGAAAGAAGTGAAGCATTCTTTTTAGCAAGTGTTTAAGGATACAAATATTCAGTTCACAGGTAAAGGCAAAAATATTTCAGTAAATGGGAAAAAACCTCCAAAATCTTTCCTTCTTTTCAACAATAGAAAAAAATACTAATAAATTGGATAAATAAAGATTCTCTGCCCATTAATTGTGTCTAGTTTCTCCTATCTGAGATCACTTCATTCAACATAATAATAGAAAAAAGAACTGCCATTAACTAAACTGCGGAAAATTTTGAAGTAATTTTTCTGGGTACCCAAATCTCAAAGAATTCTACCTGAAAACCTGACCTATTTAAAAAAAAAACAAGTTGTTAATTTCTTAAATTGGACCTTAATAATATAGTCATACTGAATCAATTATACATATGTTTCAAAAACAAAAAAGTCAGTGTGAGAGTTCTAAAACTGGCTTTAGCGATATTATATTTTAGAGATATTAGATATTATAGATATAAGCACTTGTTTCATCTTCAAGAATGTCCCAATGGAAAGTGACCCAATGCCCATATCCATAAATGGCTGATTAGTCATTCATTCATTCATATTAACTCTTATGGAACTTTTTTATGAAGCTTGGGGACAATCCCAGGGAGTAAAGTGCCATTCTTGTTAAAATACATTAATGAACTCCCTATCTCTCTTAAGTATATCCCCTCTCACAGTGATTTAGAAATCTGCATAAAATCACATAAGCAACCAAAGCAACCTTCAGCCAGTGCAATCACTTCTCAGCAGGAGAACTCTCTTCCAAGAACAAATTCTGTAATGAGAAAGTAATAGCTTGATTTTTAAACAATATTGATCTTTTAAATCTCATAATTGCTGAGCATTTAGCAGTGTCTGAACAATGTGATGGCTCAGTCAAGCCAGATAACAGGGAAAAATTTAATTTTAGAAGGATGTGGAACTAGCAGTCCTCACAATTTTAATGCCTTCTCAAGGATGAGCAAACCAGCCAATTGCCATATGATACAATAAACATGTGTTCTACATGTATGTATTCCATATTATTAGTTTAAACTATTGATTGTGAAGGATGGAAGTAATAGCACCATTTAGATGTGTCTGTAGATTTATTTAGGCATGAAAGCATGGGAAGTTGACATGCCACTTAGTATGATTTTGTATCAGATTCAGTCAAAGCCTGATTCTCTGATAAGAGAATGTCATTAAAATATAAGAATAATTTTGTACTGACATGCATGTACCCAAAATTGAGCGTACAGTTCTAATCTGCCCTGTTCCAGGTCTATTTTTATTTTTATTTTTTGGAGCTACGATGTGGTGCAAATGGCTACACCATGCATAAGAAGATCTTTGCAGAGGGGAGAAGGCAAGATCAGTAACTTCTTTTTATCAGTCTAATGACAATGTCTAGAGGAAGGAAGAGATCTTGGAAGAATAAGATTGGTAGGGCAAATGAAAACTAGGTGTACAAGCTTTGCAAATTGACTCTAGATCCTAGGATACTAGGATAGTTTAGACCGAGAAGAGGTTGGGTTTTCCTATATCTTACTGCTAGGTGTCTTGAAAGAATAGTGGAGAAGTCATCTTTGCCAACATGAATGTTGGTCAGTGGTAGATACAAGGTAGTCCTTGTGTTACAAGAGCAATGGGGACTGGAACTTCTATTGCTAAATCAGGGGTCTGCATCCTGCAGCTCTGGAGCCACATGTGGCTCTTTCATCCCTCTGCTGCAGTTCCCTGTCGCTCAAAACATGTATCACAACCGCCAATGTGGAACACCCGCTGGCAAGCGATTTATTGAGCTTTTTGACCCATTTTTTTCAGAGTTCAAAATGTTTTTGTTGCATGCAGAAATAAAAATTTGTTTTCTCTGTAGCAGTTCATTGATTACAGAAATACAACACACTATAGTTTTTTTATACATAGCATAAAGGTAAAAAACGATATATGCAGCATTATCTTTATTTTAGATGTCAAAAAGTTTTTGTGGCTCCCGGTGTTTTCTTTTCTGTGGGAAACAGGTCCAAATATAGCCAGCTGGTGCCATCGCTGGCTATTGGGGGCGAATCACTGGCCCCCATGGAGAGGGCTCGCAACTTAGGCATCCTCCTGGATGCACAGCTGTCTCTAGAAGAGCACATGACGGCTGTAGCCAGGGGGGCTTTTTATCAGGTTCACTTGATATGCCAGTTGCGTCCCTTTCTGGATCGGGACTCCCTACGCACGGTCACTCAAGCACTTGTCACTTTCCGCCTGGACTACTGCAATGGTCTCTACATAGGGCTCCCCTTGGGGTGAACCCGGAGGCTACAGTTAGTCCAGAATGCGGCTGCGCGGGGGATTATGGGAGCGACGGGGCGCTCACATATGACACCTCTCCTGTGCGAGCTGCACTGGCTTCCTGTGGTCTTCCGGGTGCGCTTCAAGATGTTGGTGACCACCTTCAAAGCACTCCATGGCTTAGGGCCGGGGTATCTGCGAGACCGCCTTCTGCTGCCAATAGCCTCCCACCGACTGGTTCACTCGCACAGAGAGGGCCTCCTCAGGGTGCCGTCGGCCAGACAGTGTTGGCTGGCGACCCCCAGGGGGAGAGCCTTCTCTGTGGCAGCGCCCGCCCTCTGGAATGACCTACCCCCTGAGATATGCACGATATCAGACCTCCGGACTTTTTGTCGGGCCCTGAAAACACACCTATTCCATCTAGCCGGGCTGGCTTGATCCCATCCTCTCAGTTTTAATTGAATTTCGGTTTTAATTGGGTTGTTTTTAATATCTTGGGCCGAAATTATTTAACTGTTTTTTAAATTGTTTTTAAATTTTATATGCAATGTTTTATCTTGGCTGTACACTGCCCTGAGTCCCGCAGGAGAAGGGCGGTATAAAAATAAAATAAAATAAAAAATAAAAATAATAAAATAAATGGCTCTTTGAGTGTTTAAGGTTGCCGACCCCTGTGCTAAGTGATGCAGCTATAAAAGGCTATATATCATGTGACTGCATCACTCAGCAGTGGCAATCCCACAGTCCTTATTATCATTGTAACCGCAGAACTGTATAGGTTGTTAAGCAGGAAGAAGAGGGAGTCCCAGGCAAGCAGACTGGTGGGTGCTGTGGGGATCAGGCAGATACCACAGGCAGGCACTTTGGAGCATGGGCAGGTGCTGCAAGCAGGAGCCATAAATCATGGGCAGTTGTGTGGATACTACGAGGGGTGAGGGAGTCATACAGACAGGTGCTCCAGGACACAAGCATGTGCATAGGGGCTGCAGGGGTGGGGGTGGGATGGGAAAATGCTATGGAGTTTGGACAAACAAAAAAATGATGGGAACAGTGTCAACTTCTGACTTCCTACTTTCTTTGAATGATCTCTGAACAAATGTTGTAACTCAAGGACTACAGTACCTATAGAGCAAATAGAAACCTAGCCTACCTGAAAGATGATTGGTGATAAGAGATTATGGTAGCAGTGGTGTAGCTAAGTAACATTAGACCCTGAATTTAACAGCCTTATGAAAATAAAGGAGGGGTTTTAGTTAACTATTTGCACTGAATAGGATATAACCAATATTTTGTTATAGAAATCTATCTTCTAGAACTTTAAAGAATATTATCACTTTGCTATAAATTCTAGTAAAATGAAGGTCTCTAATTCTGTACTTGGTTAGTTAGCAATTTGCTGGGGTCAGATTCCAATATGAGATTATTTTGAGGAAACTAAACATTTTGCACATTTACAAAATGCACATCAAAAGATTTTATCAGCAATTCACCATAAAATGAAGTGCTTGCACTTTGGTCCTGCTTTTGTTCTATTCGTATAACCTAAGTTATTTTAAATCAGCTTCTGATCTATTTGTCCGATTCTTTCATGCTTACTTGCTGGGGTGTGGGAAGGCAGAATATTTGAACTAATGTCAAGGTGGAAAAAAAAAAAGAGTTTAAAATATTGCTGATATGGAATTTTATTGCATAATTTACTAGGAAGAAAACTCTAGCAGAGAGGAGGGAATCAAAACACTTTGCACCTTTTTAAGGTGCACATAATTATTAGCACACTCTTTGCTGCAAGCTTGACAAGCGATAAAGCAAGGCTTCTAATAAAATTTTTAGGTCTTTGACTCACCAAGCAGCTTAAAAGTTCATAGGCTAGAAAGTCTTTTGTGAATAAACTGTGAAATGTCTTTGAAAATTACTTTTTTAATTACAGTTGACATTTCTGAACCTCCTGCTGATGGTATCGCTCTCGAAAAGAAGACAATGATGACAAAAATAAAGCATGATTTGCCACAATGGGAATGCAAATGGCAAATGTGGGATAGACTACAAAACAATTTGAAACAAACTATTTCTTTATGAATATACTTTTTTCTTTTTCTTTTTAAATACTTTATTGAATTTTCCAGAATTAAAAAGATAATATACAATCTCTATCTTGATCCGAGGTACAGTGTTTACACAATTGGTGAATCAAACGTTGGATGGATTCCATCCATAACTATACAATATACTATACAATTCTATACAATTCTATACAATTAAGTCTTTTTTCTATCTATGGTATTACTCAGTATATTACCTTTCCTACACCACTAAGTTTAGCTTTCCCCAATACAGAGAATAAAAGCAGAGACATAAAATAAGTGTCAGTACCTAATGGCAAGGGGTAGTTTTAGTCACAAGGAGGGAGTCGAAAAAGAAAAAAAAAAAGACAAACACAAGTTTTCAGTTGAAGTCATGCAAAACTTTGATTACATGATAGTGGCCTCCATCTTGACTTTTTTTACCTTTCTGGGGAGCACTTGTGGGTGATGATGGTAAGATTTCACTGGCAGCCTTTGCAAGGACATAGAATGGGTGACCTTAGTAGATGTGAAGCGATGAGATTTAAAATGGTTCGGCAAAATTTTAACTCACCCTCAAATCAGGAAGCAGCCAAGATTTTGTGAAATTCCAGAATGATGGATAGTAAAACATGTCAGTATAATTGTGACATTTAACTCAGCATCCCCTAATTGTTTTTATTTCATTAATCTATGGCTTTGTTGCCATTATGTGTATGTTTTTTTTAAAAAATGGATTAAGTCCATTTCGCTCTCTCTCTTTCCCCCTCCCTCCCTCCCTGCCTTCATTTTTATTTATAATATTTTTATGCCACTCATCTCACTGTCAGGCAATTCCAGATATCTTACAACATCATAAAAACAAAAATGCAAAACGTTAAATGTTAAAATTATCAGACATTAGCTAAGAAATCAGAATGCAATGGGATGGAAGTGGGATATTCTTTCTAATCCTAGTCCACTAATCATCTTTAGTTTGGAACGTCTCCACCAGAGTCCCAGGCCAATCAGCACAGCCAAGTCTCTAGTCTTCTTTGGAAAGCCAAAGGTTGGGGGGGGGGGCAGATTTCACCTCAAAGGGCACAAAGTCCCAGAGATCTGGAGCCACTGCAGGAAAGGTCCTGCTTCTGTAATATTGGTTAAACCTGAAAGAGAGGTAGATTATCTGCAAGCCATGAAATACTATGATATCAGGCATTTCTTCACAAACTTTTAGGTTTACTCCTGCTTTACCTAAGTCTTGGGCAGCTGCAAAAAATTCTTCCTAGCTTGGCTGACCTAAATTTCATTTTTTAAAAAAATTATATTTCGTATTTCTAAATCGCCCATCTCCCTCAGAGTCCCAGATGGCAAGCTTGAACCAAGGGCCCCAAGCTCTTTCTTTTCCTTGTTCAGAAAACACAGACAGGATAACACAAAGTATGTAGTATAGTGCTGCTGGGAGCTATTTTTGTACCTCCTCACTTGTCAAGGTGAGAAAATTCCAAGTAAGATGATAAAGCAATGATGTGAGGCAAAGTTGTGGGCCATTGGAAGACTGTTCCCAACTATATGGGAAATATCCCGCATCCTTAGAAGGATGAAATCACGCCGTGATTTAAATTTTAACTTTCTTTCCATGTTCATTGTCATATGGGATTGCCAGCTTTGTGTTTTGATATATAGTGGTTAAGGCACCAAGTTAGAAATCAGGAGATCATGAGTTCTTATCCTGCCTTAAGTATGAAAGCCAGCTCTGAGACAGTCAGATGCTCATAGTCCTAGGAAAAAAGCAATGGTAAACTATGCCACTCATTTAAATGACATTCCTCTCTCCCCTCCCCCAAAAAGCATCTTAACAGTACTTAATAAAAGGGGGAGAATGGAGATGTCAATTGGCTCCCCCTGGAAAAATCATAATTGAGGTTTGTTATTTTATGCTAGATTCACCTCTTCGGATTAAACAGTACTGAAGCTGGAAGGCCCATTTTACCTCAGTACCGGTTTTTATGCTTCTATTCATATGAGCAATCTATCATAATAAAGATTATAATCTATCAAGAATTTTGGCTGCCCAGTTGGTTTTTCAATCTGAGTTTCTTCCAAGTGTTTTGCTGAATAATCTAGGCAATCTGAGTGGAAGGATTTATTTTGTTAATTCTCTGATTTCCCAAGCCTCATTATCTAACCGGCTTAAATTTTCCTATCTATCCAACGCCTGCTTATTCCAATCTGGACTATCAAAAACATATGTTTACTACCATTTTAGCAACGGGGCTACTGCTTCAAATGTATTGTCTGGAATGACTTTCACTAGTATTATAGTGCTATAACAGTCATGATTATCATAGCAAAATAACAGTGAATGAGGGGGAGGGGTTTCCAGTACATTTTATATGCATATTAATTACTGTCAAGAATAGATGACGTTGCTTCTGCCATGTTAGGATATATAGAAAAAAAGATATGAATACCAAAACACACATAGCACAATTAAAAAAAATTAAAATTAAAAACCACAAGCCCTCAAAAATATCATTCCCAACTTAGAATTCTGGCCTTATGAATGATATACCTGTCATGGGTAAATGCCTTATTCTTGAATGGGGGAAATGTATGCTCATAGAGTATCAAGGGTTAACTTATTCTTCCTTCCCTAATGTATTCATCTGTAACCACTCCTACTCCCTAATCCCGTCTCATTGATATAAAAGGGGATACACGCTCCTCCTCCTTGCTTCTATCTGCAATCACTCAGTGAATATAGAATGCCTGCTGTAAATAAACTATACTTTATTTGAATACTATAATTCTGAATTCTTTATTGAGTCCGATCCTCGAATTACGGCAACAATTTGGTAGCAGAGGATGGTTGGCTGACTCAATAAAAAACAGACATGCCAAAGAAAGAAAACTCCAGAAACAAAAGAGAAAGACCCAACACCAGGGCACACAACAAAGAAATGGAAACAGATCAAGAAATGATCGATGAATCTACAACTATAATGACAAGAGAATCTGAAAACTCCACTACAGACAACGAAGAGGTAATCAATGAACCCGACGACCAAGAAGCGAGCGAAATAGAAAACAACACTCTCAGATCAGAAATACTAAGACTGCTGAAAAGCCAAATAGACGACAAAAACCTCATAGCGAACCTTCAAGACATCATAAAAGATAGCGGAGCAGCGAGAGAAAATCACACCAACGCACCAGAATCTAAAGATCTCAAAATGGTAAGCGAATTACCTATAGATGAGAGTGTAACTAAAAGAAAAACTAACGGTCCCGCGCAAAATTTTGAATGGCAGCCATCTTGGTTTCAACAGACCAGCAAAATGGCTGAATCAGAACCAATCAGAAAGCAGAGTTCAAAATGGCTGGCGCGAAAAGCTTTACACAGCATGAAAAATAAAAAAGAAAAATTCTATTCTTCAGAAGAATCTGATACAGACACCGAAGAAGCACCAAACGAACTGCAAATCGAAACAGCTATGAAAACACTTTTTGCAACTTTTGGTCCGAATTTAAAAATATCAAAAAAATCGACGAAAACGACAAAGGCAGCCGATCAAACAGCGAAGAAAAGACAAGCAGCACAATCCAAAAGCAAAGACACAGAAACAAGCAAGCAAACGTCTCGGCATCTATCCGCTTCAACCCGAACGGCAAGAACACCAATGCTCAAACCCAGAGAACCTTGCAAGTACTCGCCCACACCACAAACACTTCCGGGAGCCAGAGGCCTCAGCCAGGACGACTTCGATGGAAAGAAGCAAGCCCCGATCATCACCTGGATGCCTAAAGTCGAGCCAGAGAGCGATTCATCAGAAGAAGAACACTACGAGGGAGCTACAGCGACAATAACCTCTCCCGACAGCTTCAGGAACGAAATGAACAACGCGCATGCGTGAATACACGCAGACGAATATAGAGACAATGAAGGACAGAGAGAACCATTCAGACTAATCGCAAGTATACCTACACCATTCTGCAATTATCAGCATTTACAAGACCATGGACAGCCTCCAGTTGTAAGTAATGCAACAAATAACATTGGAAACTTGCCTAATGATTTTCCAAAATTGAGAATAGACGGTATTAATTTACAGGAATGGAGTCAACAACTCCAGGTTGTTTTCTTAAAAGAGAATTTATTGTTTTTCATAACTAACCCTCCCAAAAAACCATGGACCCTAAAATTGGACTGCCTACACCACAGAGCATTCTATTTACTAATATCTAGTATATCACCTGCTATCTATCATAGTATTAAGCATAATCTAACTGTCTCAGAAATAATTCATTGTATGTTTAAATTGTTTCATAGTGAAAGTGTGGCAACCACAACAAGAATGTCTAAAAATTTCTTCTCAGCCAGGATAAAACCTGGAACTACTGTAAGCGAACATTGACTATCACTAAACACAACTAGAGCAGAACTTCATTTAAGGGGAGAAATAATATCTGATCAGACAATGAAAAGCATTATCATTAATTCATTAGACTCATCATGGGATAATTACATATCACATTTGGACACAATTAATTTAGGATATCTATCTATAGAGAGTTTATCAAATAGATTAATAGATGAAGATAATTTGAGAAGAAGCCGCTACAGCACATACAAAAAAACACAGACAGACCAAAAGGGTAGTATTTCAAGACAGGTATCAAGAACCAATTGAATGTTATAATTGTGGATCCAAAGAACATTATAGAAGAGATTGTCCAAAACCTCTTAGAGAAAGACAAAACCATGACACTAGAAACAGATACCATAACAGACAATCATCTATTGACAGATACAGATATAGAAACTCACCAAACTTTAGAGAACGTAGAGGAGGCAGAGATAACTCAAGAGATAAAAAGTCTGGATCATTAAATGGATGAGATAAGTACACTATAACCAAAAACCAAGACTCAAAGGATAATGCCTGGCTCATTGATTCCGGGGCAACAAATCACACAACACATGATAAGAAAATATTATCTTCCTTCATAGAAGATAAATTTGTAATTAAAGTAGCTAATCAAGAGGAAGTCCAAGTCATTGGAAGAGGAAATGTAGATTTACCCAGTCTAGGGGAAATAGAGGGGCTTTATTAATACCTGAAATACCTCATAACATTCTTAGTGCAATAAAGTTAAGCAGGGACTCTAACATAAATATAATATTCTCAAAGGGAAAAGTAACTCTAGAGAAAAACAAAACAAACTTAGGTAATGTGATTACCAAAGGAGATTTACCATATTTAGTCACAGAGGAAAGATGGCTACACAACATTGATTCAAACATGGAAAATGACACTAGCATAGAAAATGAAAATAACAGTGACAGTGACAATGAGGAACACGAAACAGAATATAACAATGAAACCACATCTGTTAACAATACACATAATAACAAAAGACCAATAATTGGAAAACCAATTCATGATGAATGTGCACATATATTACATAGAAAATTAGGACATGCTAGTTTTCCTGTAATACAAAAAATGATTGAACATGCTGAAGGTGTTAAAATAAAAGATTGTAAAAATTACTTGGAATGTTCAGTATGTAAGTCCTCAAAACTCAGAACCAAACCCAGACCAAAAAAGGCAACAAGATCATCAAATCATATTTTTAACCTAGTACATATGGATCTAGTTGGTCCATTTCCATCAATTACATACAAAAAACGATACTTTCTTACAATTGTAGACGACTATAGTCGTTATGGCTTTGTCTACACTTTAAAACACAAAGATGAAACATTTCAAAAGTTTAAAAAATTTTATAAACGTGTAGAAACACAACACAATGTAAAAATAAAGCAGATCATGACAGACAGGGGATCTGAATTCATGTCAAAGGAATTCTCCCAATGGCTAAAAGCCAAAGGAATGCTACACTTCACCTCTAGTCCTTTCTCTGCATTTCAAAATGGAGTAGTAGAACAAAAAAACTCGACACTACAAACCATGATTAGATGTACATTAGAAGATGCTGGTTTAGGCAAGCATTTCTGGTCAGAAGCACTATTATATTCCAATTATACTCTTAACAGACTTTGGTCTAGTGTCATAAATAAAACACCATATGAGTTGATGTATAGTAAAAAACCCAAGATAGCTCACATGCATGTATTTGGAGTTACAGCGGATGTACATATACCAAAACAATTGAGACGTAAGGGAGATAATGTATCTAGAAGGCTCAGATTCATGGGCTATGAAACAGGCACAAAGGGATACAGATTTATTGACAATAATAACAAATTCATAATTTCTAGGACAGATGTATTTCATGAACAGGCCAATTGGTCTAAGATACATCTTAATGAGATACTTCCAACAACAAGACCAGACATTAAAACTCAAGGTAAGACAGAAAGAGAAGAACATGGCTACAGTACACAAAAGGGCAACAACAAAACATGGATGGGAAATTGTCCCAAAATCAAAACAGATTCATTAACACAAAAGGAAGCAAGATATTTACACGATAATGATAGCAGACCAGAAAGAACAATTAGATGTAACAGGAACCAAGTACCAAATAGATATAAGGATTACATAATGCACATAAATGATGATACATCAACACCCAATACATATGAGGAAGTATTAAAACTCCCCACAGAAGAAAGAAAGAAATGGGAATTAGCCATGGCCAAAGAAATGGACAGTTTGCGAGAGCTGAAAGTATTCACCCCAACACCAGCTCCAAAAGACAAAACAATTATTGGCACTAGGTGGATATTCAAAATTAAAAATCTAGAAGAGGGCAACACGTTATATAAAGCACAGGGCTACGCTCAAAAGTATCCTGAGGATTATACCGACACATATTCTCCAACTGTAAGGACTGAAAGTGTTAAGATAGCTTTAGTAATAGCATCAGCCCTTAATCTTGAAGTCTTTCAATACGACATACAAACTGCATACCTACATGCAAAACTCGATAAGGAAATATATGTAAGAGCTCCTCATAGCCAAAACAGAAATAGAAACAAAACTTGGTTACTAAACAAAAGTTTGTATGGATTAAAGCAATCTGGCAAACATTGGTATGAATGTTTGGTCAACGTACTCAAAACTATGAACTTCAATGCCACAACTGCAGACAATTGTTTCTTTGTTAGGAGAGATGGTGATTCACTAGAATTTGTGTTAATTTATGTGGATGACATTTTGTATATTGGCAAACATAAAGATAAGAGAGATACATTTGTAACTAAATTAGGAGAACATTTTTTGTTAAAATCATTGGGGAAAGTAAATAAATATCTTGGAGTTCAAATTAGTAAAACTAAAAAAGGATTTAGATTGTCTCAGAAGGATAAGATTATTGAACTCTTGAACAAATCCAATATGAATGATGCAAAGCCTTGTGATACCCCAATGCAAGCTGATTTTCTAAGAAATATGAATGAATCATTTCCTGAGTTTAATGATAATACACTTTACAGATCAGTTATTGGTTCCCTTTTATATATTTCTAATTGGACCAGACCCGATATTGCTCTACCCCTTAATTTATTATCCAGATATGTCAGTAAACCTTTAATTTATCATTGGGAAGCCATTAAGCGAGTGCTAAGGTATTTGAAACACAGCTTAGACTTTTGCTTACTGTTAGAACCCAACAATGTTAAAGAGCCTATTCTCACTTGTTATGCTGATGCAGACTGGGCAGGTGACACTAAGTGCAGGAAGAGTACTTCCGGCTATGTATTCTTTCTTAACAATTGTCCAGTCTACTGGTATACTGGAAAACAAGATCTAGTAGCTACATCAACGACTGAGGCAGAGTATATTTGCTTATCAAAAGCTTCTAATAACCTCGTATGGTTCAATGATCTATTATCAAATGTTTGAAAGAGTCCTTCATTACCATTTGTTATACATGAAGATAACAAAGCTGCAATAGAGCTATCTAGAGCAGATGCTATTGGTCAGAGATCTAGACATATAGATATCAAATTCAAGCATGTAAGGCAATTATCTCAAGATGGATTCATTAGAGCTATTCATTGCGAAACCACAGAACAAATAGCTGATATATTGACTAAGCCTTTACAATCTAAACAACATAAATATTTAACTTCAAAATTACAAGTTTTATATTGTTCTGAATCTGAATGTAATTACTGTTGTATGTCAAATCGGCATTTAGAGGGGGATTTGTCATGGGTAAATGCCTTATTCTTGAATGGGGGAAATGTATGCTCATAGAGTATCAAGGGTTAACTTATTCTTCCTTCCCTAATGTATTCATCTGTAACCACTCCTACTCCCTAATCCCGCCTCATTGATATAAAAGGGGATACACGCTCCTCCTCCTTGCTTCTATCTGCAATCACTCAGTGAATATAGAATGCTTGCTGTAAATAAACTATACTTTGTTTGAATACTATAATTCTGAATTCTTTATTGAGTCCGATCCTCGAATTACGGCATCAATACCACTCCCCCTTCTGTTTCCTGTCCCATTTTAAATGAGGCTTCTAGTTTTCTAAAGGTCCATTCCTGCAGAAAAACCTGACTGGAATTTAGTTCTTCATTTTAAGAAGTATTTCATCATCATTTTCACATGTTAAGTTTAACAATTCAAGCTGGAAATCTATTGAAATACTCACTAAATATACACTTTAAGTGAAGTATGATATTAAAGATAGCATTAATTGCAGCTCTGAACAAATTAGCACCCACCTAAAAGCATACCTCTTAGAAAATATAAAGTAATAATATTAAGAGCACTGGTGTGGACAAAATATAATGGGATGTACATAAAGAAAAAGCACAATAAACCAATAACAGTGAGGAAAATCAATTGCAATTCCATTTTTAACTTACAACAGAAGAGCATTGATGTATTAACACAAGAAAGTTACAGTCTGAAGCACTCAAAGAAACACACAATGACTTATCCCCTGTCATTGGATCTGTCTACACCATCTAAAATTAATCTCTACCTTTTCTAATATAAAAGCTGCCATGTGTCTCATTACTTCTGTTCTCTGTCTAATAGTAAACCTGTGTGTTTCACTTAAGGAACAACTCCTAGGTGTTATAATTTCAAAAATGAGGGGTCAGCCAATAACTTTTTCTTTGTCCCAGTCTTTCAACAAACTTGGATGAAATCTGAAACTTGCATAGTTCTTAAAATCTAATCTATTTGCTGTCATTTCCTTCATTCTTTATGAGTGTAACTTAATACTGATGTGGTCTCTTCTTCATACAAGCCTTTTTAAATTTCTCTACCTAGTTTCTTTTAATAACTTTAAGCTGTCAAAGAGCTTGGTGTGATAGTTGGGTACAAATTAACAAAACTTTTGCCTGTTTGGATTTGAAAGTTTGAAAATATTCAAAAACGTAGGAGAAACTGTATTGTATACTGACTTGTCCATGAACACCTTTAGTCAAACTGCTGAATAGGCTACTATCACTGTTTTGAATGAAGAAAAAAAGAAAATATAATCCATGAAGATTAAAATCAGTCCCCCAATACCCAAAAGCCAGAAAAAAATTATCATATTCCCTTTTTAACAAAACTGTCAGCCTACATATTTATCAACAAATCAATCTGAAATGCAATAGGTAATTATACTAAGATGATTTTGAAATAAGCTACTGCTGATAAATAATACATTACAAAGATATTATTTAAAAGCAGATAATTAAAATGAAAGAGGAAAAATGTTTATCATGCTAAAAATTAGTTTTGCTGGTCTAGAAGAGTTTTACTAATCCTACAAGAGATTTGATCATTCTAGTATTATTGAGTTGATTTCAACAATGCACTCTACAGAATAATTCAATCTTATCTACTTTCTCCATATTATGCATGACTTTATATACCACAATCATATCCCCCCTTCCATCATCTTTTTTTTAAATGAAAGAATCCACAATATTCTAAGCTTTAAGGCAATCTTCAAGCTCACAATCACCCAAATTGCTGTCTTCTGTACTTTTCCCCACTTATATTATATATCCTTTCTCAAATGTGGTGAATAAAAATGTTCACGCTACTGCATATACAGACATGTTTTAGATTTTATAAAGGCATAACAATGTTGGCAGTTACACTTTCAATCCATCATTGGTAATTCATAGCATGGAAATTGTTTTCTTTTGTTTTTCACAGCTGTTGTATATGGAGTTGAGATCTTCATTAAGCTTTCCAATGTGACCTCCAAGATCTTTTTTCAGATTGGAGACAGGTTAGTCCCCACCATTTTTTGGTGAGGAAATTTGTCAAATTCTTTTTAAAAATCAAGGTATATAATATTAAAAGGGTTACACCAAATTACAGAAGATTATGGAGGCAGATAAACAGATGTTTCCATGTTGATCTTCCTTCAGCAAGACTAATTATTCTATACCAGGGGTCCTCAAACTTTTTAAACAGAGGGCCAATTCACTGTGGGGGGAGGGGCATGGCAGGGGATGGGGCGTAGCCAGGGTGGTTGTGACTGACTGGGCATGGCCCACTTGATGTTGTTCGTGGGGGCGGTGCCTGTGGGTTTGGGTGGGGTTGGGGAGAGAATCTAGGAGTCTCCGGTGGATGGGCAGTGGGCAGGAGGCTCATCCTGCAGGATGATGTGAGGCAAGGCAGGGGGTGGGATAGCTACAGCTGGAAACCTGTTGGCCACCTTGCACTCACCGTCCTTTGTATGCGGGGGAATGGTTTCCAGCTGCTGTCCCCTCAGCTGGCACACTCTGTGGCACCAGAGCCATTGCAGACCAGGCTGGCCGTCCAAGCAGCAAGCGGAGGCTGAGGGGAGGAACATGATGCGGACTGCTGGATGTGCTTACTCCATTCCACTGTCTGTTTTGGCTTGCTGTTGGAGAGCAGGTAGCCGCTGGTCTTCTCAGCTTCCTCATGGGTCTTGCCCTTGGCTTGCATGTAGAATATGTTCCCCTCCCACACCTGACTGCATAGGCGGATGCACAAGAGGGGCGCTTTGCCAGCAGGCACTGCAGGAAGTGGGGTAGGGCACGGCATTTCCCCATCTGCTACCAGACCCAACAGGTGGCGCCCAGCCAGGCTTACCTGAAGAGGGTGGGGTAGGAAGCAGTGCCCATCCCAAGGCTGGAGGAAGAGGGCCTTTGAGCCCCAGGCAGCGCTCTGCTGACTTTCCTGCTTGTGCAGAGGAAAGCCCCACTACCCCCGAGCCATGCCTTCCTGGAATGCCAGCTGAGCAGGAAATTTGGCTGCAACCCTCAGTTTGGAATGGAGATGCGGAGGGGGAGAGCTGCCTTCAGTCCAGGCAAGGGGCTGCAGCCTCGGGGACACATCTGAAGGAGCTATGTTGGTTGGCAGCACCTCAAAAGTGCTCTGGAGCTGCTGTCTCACATGACAGGGTGGGACTTGGCTCTCCCTGCCAAGCAGTCTGATGAAGAAGGCATGTCATCAGGAGTCTCCACCCCTGGCAGCTCCTGCCAGCTGAAGGAGGCAAAACAGCCAGCTAGAAAGACTGAGTAGAGATGGTAAAGTATGTCCAGGCCTAGCAGGCAAAAAATGGCCACTGTGAGTGGGGAAAGCCAGATCCCCATCAGAGCTCTGGCTGCGAGGCCCAGCAGAGATGGGGGCTGAGGCACGTGATCCCAGCTGGGCTTGGGCAGACATAGTGCTGATGAGGATTGAGCTTTCTCCGCTTACAGTGGCTGCCTTTTGCCTGCTGGGAATGTGCGTGCTTTTACCACGTGCTCCATGTGTGGGTCAAGGACAAGACTCACGAGGGGGCCAAGGAGATGACCAGTGGTGACCTGCTCTCCAATCACAAGCCAAAAGAGATGGGACAGAGTAGGCATCAGCAGCCCCATACCCTCCTCACCTTGTCTTCACCCGCAGTGGCAGCAGTAGCCAAAGGCAGAGGCACAGGAAAGAGGCACACGGTTCGGCCTGCTGGATGCATTGGGCAGCCACCTGCCCTGTTTCAGCCACATAGGATGGAGCAGGTCCGCATCACGTGTCTCTCCCCCCACTCTGCCTGCTGCCAGTGCCAATGCTGCCTTGCTGGCCACTGCTCCAGAACTGCCAAGCACTGAGTGGGAGAAGGACAGGCAGCCAAGCGGCAGTGGGGTGGGGGGAATCAGGTAGAGGAGGAGGCTGTTGCAGTGCCCGCTCCCTAGCCCACTTGCGTCTTGCCAGCCCGCCTTCACCAACAGGCACCCACCAGCTTGCAGGAGCCTCTTTTGGGTTGGGAGTTCCAGGGCTGCCGCGGCTACTTGCCCACTTGGAGCGCACTGGTTGATCCCTGCCCCGAGGCCGGGGATGGATGGACGAAGACCGAGCTAACAAGTAGAGGTGAAAGGTGCAGTTTTCCCCTCCCGGGGCCTCTCTGTATCCCATTTTTCACCTCCCCTGCCCCCAGTAGCACTCTGCAGGCCCAGAAACAGGCCCATTTTTGGCCTCCCTCACCTCCAGTAGCACTCTGCAGCCCAAAAACCGGCCTATTTTTGGCTTCCTGGGGCATCCGGGTGCCCCCTTTTTGGCCTCCCTTTTTTCTAGTAGCACTCTGCAGCCCAAAAACGGACCCATTTTTGGCCTCCAGTAGTACTCTGCCAGTGAAAAATGTTGGCCTTACCTTCCAGTTCCAGTTCTAGTTCGCAGGGCTCGCAAAGGTAAGTCCTGTATTCGACTGAAGGGTAGGGGACAGCAGGTCAGCGGGGCAATGGGGGCAGGGCAGCCTTGTGGTCCCCTCCGGGCCGGATTAATTGTTTCAGCGGGCTGTATCCGGCCCTTGGGCCATAGTTTGAGGACCCGTGTTCTATACCATATATGGATATTATGTTTTCTTTTGATTACCACTTCTGCCACTTGGCCTAGAATAGACTTAAAACTCTTCCTTTATAAAAATTTGTGTTTCACTGGTTAGTTTCCAGTAATGCCACACTGAGGCCTAGAAAGTCAGCAATTTCAATTATGACAATTTCAGTGTCAATTCAGCATTTAACAACTCTCAGTTGGATGTCTAGGATCTAGTGTGAAATGTGGTCTGGGTCATCTATGAATGGCACACTATGGAAATGTAACTTTTTTTATGATCAAAACTGGTGCATCTACTTTGCTCCAAACGTTGTACATATGTTGATAATTGATGTGATTGTCAGCCCTTCAAGATAGACTAGATCAAAAAAACTGACTCCACACACAGGAAGACAACTATACTTCATTGAAATAAGATATAGCAACAGAATCTTGCATGTTTGCTTATGCTTTACTTTCTTATATATCACTGAGACAGGGAGGAACCAGGCTGAGAATCTTTCTAATATTTTCTCCTTTCCCAGGGCTTAAGGAGTGCTTCTATCCTTGTTTCTGTAACAGCTTTTGAATATCCCCTTCAAGATCCTCTCCATGGTTTTCTACAGAGACAGAGCACACGTTTCTATATAGTATACTGGCAGCAAAGAATCTGGATGACTTAAATCTGAATACTTAACTAATTTATGGATCAAACTACACGATTACATTTTCACTATGAACTTATATAAGCTTTATGCCTGTTTAACTGTCATGGCTTACCCTGGAGAATCCTGATAATTACAGCGGAACTGACAAAGGTACCAGATTACAGTGTAGGCTTTTTGAACTACACTGGCCTTTAGTACAAGTTTCTTTGTCATTTTTACTGCAGCAGATTAACACAATTATCCCACTGGAAATTGTTCAGGATATTGAAAATTCTGCCACCCTTCTCTTACTGTTCAGAATTCCTTGCAGTTATACCGTAGATATAGTTATAAACTTGTTTCACAATTCTTTGCAATCTATTTGTGTGTGTGAATGATATACTTGATTGTGTATAGATTAACAATCCAAGCTGATACATATAGACATTGAGTAATTTGGGGCTATGATATATATTTTTCTAGGAAGAATTTGGGGACAGGTATAATACTCATATCTAGAAAGCCACAAAGACACACCAATTGCTTCTTCGTTAAAGACAAATCTTCACAACATCTTCAAGGCAGCCTACTGCTGGGAAAATCTGAAATCAGTCCAAGTTGTTCAGGCATAAAATGGTATTTTCCCAGCTATCATGGGATCTCCCCGACACACATACTAGGTTGAGCACCAGTTGCTCCCATTTCTGCACCAAGAAGCTCTTGTTATAGTCACTCATGTCCTAATCATTTTTGAAATAGATTCCTGTAACCTGCTGTACATGGGGCTGGCCTTGAAGGATATTAGGAAGCTGCAGCTGGTGCAAAATGTAGTGACACAGGCTTATGCGTTCCTCAATCAACATATATTATATCTTGCTCTGAAAGCTGCATTGGTTGCCAGTGTGCTTCCAGATGCAATTCAAGGTGTTGGTAATAACCAATAAAGTCTTATATAGCATGGGACCAGATTTGAGTGAACATCTGTCCTGGATTAGGTCTGTCCTTTCCAAAAAGATCAGCAGGATCGGCCATGGTTCCTGTCTATGACAGAGTGCCATCTAGTGGGACCCAAAATGAGGGCATGTTTTGCTATGCTAACTGTCCTTTGGAATGCCATTTTAGATTGGCCTTGACCTACTGGTCTTTAGGAGGGCCCTCAGGACATGGCTTTGCTACCATGCTTGGAAGTGAAACAATAGCGGAGAGCATTTACACTGACTTTGTTGTTGAGCTAGATGCAAGGATGGTTTTTGGCCACTGATCAAGTTTTTTTCCTACATGATTTCTTCTGCCCAAAGCCATTTGGTAAGATGGACAGTTGTCCTGTACAAATCAAATCAAAGCAAAGAAAGAAAAAAGAAAATGTGTGGATTTGATTATTCCTGCCTATAATTGGAACCAGGGGTGAAATCCTACTGGTTTGGACCGGTTTGGGTGAACCACTAGGGATTATGGGCATCAGTTCACCAAACCGGTAGTAATTACCTCTCCTTGGCCCCACCCACCCATGCCCGGCCAGTCGCTGCTCGCCTCTTCCGGCTGCTTGATATTCCATCACAGAATTCAATGTTAACAGAATGCTAACTTTTCTCCCTCCATTCAGAACAGAGCTGCTGCAGCCTGTCCCTTTAAGGTAGTTCCCAGGAGGGAGGGGGCCAGGAGGGAACCATAAAGGGAGCAGCAGCTCCGTTCTGAATGGAGGGAGAAAAGTTAGCATTCTCTCTGCCACAGAATTCAATGTTAAATGCAGCAGAGAGAATGTAGTCCCCAGTAGGGAGGGTGGAGGGGAGCAGCTGGAATGGAGCCGTTTTCATGAAAGGCAGGAAAATGGGGAAGGGGATTTTTCTGCCTGTCATCCATTCCTCAATCTCAGCACAGACTGAGGGAAGGATGGTAGGCAGGAATATTCTCCTCCCCATTTTCCTGCCATTCATGATAAGGAGTGGCTGGGAGGGGAGGGGCCAGTGAGGAGCCCCTCAATGTGAGTGATGTTGAGTTGGCTATGCCCACCTAGTCACATGACCTAACCCCAACAAACAACGCCCACAGAACCGGTAGGGGAAATTTTTTAATTTCATCACTGATTGGAACTATTCCTAAATGTACATAATTTCTAGCTGTGTTTTTCTGGGTCTCAGGGGAACATAAGCCTAGTTGCATTCTTACATGTGCAAAGACACTGAAATCTTGTCACATCTCATGCAGGAATGCCATATTCTTGCAAGGGATCTCAGCAATTTCACTTGAGATAATTTTTCAACTTTCTACTGATATATGAATGAGCAGGTTATATTATTGGGTGTAATTTTCTCATGGTAGCCCCACAACCCTTGGGTAGAAGGTGGGTAAAAGTGTGTGTGTGTGTTTGTGTTTATCTATAAATTACATACATACATATACACACACACACTGGTGTGTGTTTATGTGTGTAAACGTTTAATCCATATTATCATAATGAACTGTCCAGCACAAGGCTTTTTAATACCTATAGTAGTATCAAATTTTAAAATACTTCTTTTAACATTAAGCTGATTCCAATATTGTTTAAAGGGGCATTCAAGCCAAATTTGTCATTTAGAGAAAAATCATAACTTCAAAGTTAGTAAGATGGAAAGAGAAGCTCTATGTCTCACCAATTGATTTCTATTGGAAAACTGGAGTAATGGGCTTTAATTACCTCCTTTTGTTAAGTGTCTCTGGAGGGAGATGTAATAGCAGCTGAGCAGAAGAATTAGGTGTTATCTGCTCAGCTTTTTCTTAAATTCATTAAGAACATTTATTTGCAAGTACAGGTAATAATGCATGCTTTGCTAATGTGGCAATGTAATATCTTCATGACAAAATCTGGGAATCCTAAATTGGGACATGTTTAAATTTTTGGCAGAAGTTCCAGGTATTTTCTTTGATGGGTTCATTATTGAGAAGCACATTTGGTGCAAGTAGTGATGCCTGGTTATGACAGGCTTTGTCAGCTTCCAAAACCACTCAGAACAGGTGAAAGCTGAGTGAAGCTAGCTTCCAACTGAGCTGCTGTTTCAATTGATTCACTTGACTTGTTAGACTCTTATTTTTCACAGCAGGGAAGGGAGGGACTAAGTAAAGTCAATTCTTTTGGAGACCATAATTTCAAGCCACTGGGAGCCCCTTCAGGAAATGTTTCCAGTGCATTGAATAACCATGGTGGGAATAGTTACAATGCATTCTTCTTCAGCTCAATTTGTCTCTGTATGAGCATGAGCCTATTCGCATATACTGTATGAAAGAAAAGAATAGGGTGGCCTGGCATTGTATTCCTCTGTGAAGAGTCATCCTCAGATTAGGAGAATGAGCATAATGAGAAATGGTGTGGGAGTGGGTGGCGGGGGGGGGCGGGGCGGAAGGTGCATATCAAAGAGTGCTATCAAACCTAATCTCTTCTTATCCTGACAAATCAACCAGAATCTCATCCAACCAGCCTATGGCGCACTGCTATCTCTGTGGGATGAATCAGTAACCCAAGCTGGCGGACAGTGCTCAGCTGTAGTGAAAAGCACCAGCCATAGTAGACATACTTAGAATTAGTCTAGGCTAGAGATTAAGACTCATGAATGTCAGCTGTGCTAATGTGAAGACCAAAGGTTTCCTGTATTTAATTCCCACTTGAATGTGATCCATTAGAACAGGGCTTTGCACTGTTCTGACCATGTTTAATTATGTACAAAGTTTTCTCAAGTAGCTTAACTTTTAACTTATTTCATTGAAGAATGCTTCCTTACCCCATCATTTTTATTAATGATGGGAAATCTAATCCACATTTTATACCAAAATTATTTGCTACTTTATACCAAAAAAGTATTATACTTTTTCCTGCTTTTGACTTTAATTGGGATCAGGATTTTTTGACATGAGGCAGCCACACAGGAGTTTTCTACCTTGCAAATAGTCCATGTCAAGAGTACAAAATGTGAGTGATCTCCAAGTGAAGGTCTCAAAGCAATGCAGATGCTTAAGCGTCCGTCCTCATATCTAATCATAGCATGAAAATACTCCATTAACAATGTCTAAATGAAACATCCTTGGGATGTTGCTTTTGTGTCATCCTCAACCCAAATTGAAGGTGGTTTTAAGTCCTATTAGTTGTTCCAGTTTCAAGATACCATTTCCCTTCTCCTATGTTGATGTTGTTGAGGCACGGCCTATGATGTTTCTTCAACAGTAGTCAGGGTCTAGAATCTGCCAAGCAAGTTTTGGCTACTTCAGATTGCTGTGGATATGTCCCTTTCACTCTGGTTATTGGGCATCATCCTCCATGACCATTTTGTCTTGCATTGCAGAAGAACATGTATGTGACATGTTCTTCTGAACATGTATAATATCTGACTAATACACCTGAAAGCATCAGTCACATTTTACTTGAGATCTTTATATAGCCTAGTTAAATATCCTTTTAAAACTTACAAGACCTATGATTACCACTCTCTCAAGAGTTTTCTCCTCTTCCTCATGGACCCAAGCTTCTATGTGGCCATGTTTTGTTTTGTTTTTACTTTTATTACTTGGGGAGGGAGTATAAGAATAAGTAACAAGAAATCCTGTTTTGTTTAGTCTTGGCATCAGGATAGAAACAAGGACACCATAAATTCTGGTTCTGCCTTTGGCCCAAAGGCAGCTTAGTGACCTTGGAGCAGTCCCTCTCTCTTAGCCCTAGGAAGAAGGCAATGGCAAGCTACTTTTGAAATCTGGCCAAGAAAGCTTCAGGCACTCTTTTCAGGTAGTTGCTAGAATTCAGAACAAATTCAATGATACAACTCTCCCAACCCCCCACCCCCCAAAAAAAACATCTTAGAGTGAAATGTGTCATTCTGCCTATTCCCACACTATTTTGCATGGTCTATTCTTGGATATTGCTGGTCATGGTTATCCAATACTATTCCTGCCTTTTTCATGCAGACTTTATTGATATACGATATGTATATTTATTTTCAGTGTTACATTTCTTTTGTAACTAAAATCTCAAGAGGGGTAAGTCTAGGAATAAGGCTTTCTTGAAATAGTACTGTGTCAGCGGGGGTTCTATTTACCTTTACCACTGGTTCGCAATGGGATTGTGTGCACGTGCTTGCTTTGCGCACATGCGTACCTTGCTTCTGCGCATGCGCAGATCACTGATGCTGACATCCGGGATGGTGAGCGGGGCCTCCCGCTGGTTTTACTACAAGTTCTTGCGAACCAGTCCAAACTGGGGGCAACCCACCACTGTACTGTGTCCAAAAAGAGGTTCTCCTACAAGTCACAAGCATAGAGGAGGGATGCAAAGTGAGGAGTAGGGTTTCCTGGTGTATTGAGAGCTCTTCTTCCTATTCAGTTCCACAATTCTTTTCTACACCAGCAACCTGGCTTATTTTGGACATAAGTTTAGTGTCTTTTTCCAAAAAGCACAAGATTAAGGCTCAAACTTAGCCTGAATGACAGGTCACAAATGTATCACACTTGCAAATGTTTTTTAAATGTTATTTTTAAAAAAATGAAGAAAAAAGCAAAGGTGAAAAAAGGAGAAAGTGAACAAGGAAAAAATAAAATTAGGGAGCACAGACAGGAAGGGGGAAAAGCTGTAGAAAAGAATAGATTCTGACTTTCTTTGGTACAGATTTAAACATAAAATACAATGATACTTTCATTTACAATAAACCACAACACATAGTACTTCTATAATCATAAACAAATCTAATCATCAAATCCCAAGATTGACATTTCATTTCCTTCAATTTCAAGCAAAAGTTAGAAAAGTGTTTTTCAAATAAAAACAAAGTTAGACAAACTCTTTTCTTTACTCAAAGCAAAGAATTTTGCTATCTCTACCAACTCTATTAAATTTTAGTATCCTTTCTTCCATTGTAGGTATTCATGAGTCCTTCCATCTTTGTGCATAAAAAAGCCTTGCTGCTGTTGTCACATATAAGAACGAAGTTCCATGGTTTATTTTTAAAATCTATTTGTCAAACAAATCTAATCTGGCTTCAATCGTATATTTAATTTTAGAATTCTGTGAATTAAAATGCATACCTGATTCTGATATTTCTCAGCTTTCTCATACTGTATGTCTACCAGAGATGATAAAAAGTACCTTCATATATTAAAGGCATCTTATGCATCTTTGACAATTTATTAAATGTTAAATACTAAGGATATATCATTTTATACAAATTCTCTTTCAAATTGTAATTTGGTAGAAATTTAAATCCTTTACTCCATATATTCTCCCGTTGATCAAACATATACAAAAGCTTTGCTCATTTGATCATACAATCTTTAACATATTTGTCCTCCACATTAATTTTCAATATAAATTTGTGCAAAAATCTCCACCTTGTCATCTTGAACCACATGAAATGTGGATTAAACTCTCTATACCCTCACTAAACTCCAACCAACCACACATTAAACAGAATGATTGGGGTAGTCTTTCCAATTTACCAGTGGAAGGGAAATGGAGCTGGGACAATCCACCAATCACATCAAAGCTTTAAGGAAAGTGTCATTCATTAATCTTGTTACTGAAAAAAGAATGGGGTTTGAGCACTACCAGTTCAACATAATTTATGCTAGCATTCTGTTATGTTGCTCAGGTTCTAGATCAGGGGTATCAAGCTTGCATTGTCATGGCATCGTCATGTGACATATCGGGACTTTTTTCCCATTCACTAAATTGGGCATGGGCATGGCCAGCGTGTGATACATCCGGGCTGCGGGCTGCGAGTTTGACACCCCTGTTCTAGATGATAGCATGATCACAGCCACAGGATTCTTGAAATGCCCTTTGAAGTTAAGTCCTGATCCAGCCTACTTTTGGAATATAGTCCTTGACATGCCTCACAAAGACTGGCAGTGTGTGCGTCTGTGAGTGACAGAATGTATCTGTGTGTGTATGAAATGTAGCTCAGATATTAAAAAAGTATATGGATAATTTCCATATGCTATGTTACAAAGAAGCTGAAAGAGTGTAAGAGTCACAGAGCAAAGTAACAGCAAGATCAGGCAGAGGAACAACCAACTGCCTCTCTGAAGCAGCATCCAAAGTCCAGTGCCAAGCCCCTGGCACTAAGAGACAGACAAGCACTGTGATTGCATCTGCTGTGTATAAGCTAGCCACCATAAATATAGTTTATGGGTTTCTTGCTGGTTTGTGGCTAGATGTCCTGCTGATGTCATCTGTGCATACAGTCTGCACTGCTATGTGGCTGCACCATTATCCTTCTGTTTTATTATTCTTCCCCTGTGGATCATGTTATTCACTGTTGCATTCTGCTTCTGGCCTTCTCCTTGAACAGTTATGCATAACTGTTGGCGCTCTCATTGGGCACATTGAGAAGGATGAGTTTGGATGCCACGAGACAGATGGTGAATTTTGTCTGTGGGCCTAAGACCTTGATTAGGGTTAGGGTTGGCTTGGATAGTTTCTAAGGCATGCTGTTTTCTTGGAGTAGAAGCCTGTAACACTATCTGCCAAGGTTTCTAAAGGCGACTGTAATAGAAAAGTATCTTGATGCAGACAGATTGAGCTGTCATTTGAACCATTTTCTGGAGCACCCTCAAAATGATAATTTCTAAGCAAGAGTGATACTGTACAACTGTGGTTTTTAAACAAGATCTTAAAATGCCCTCAGATTCCTTAGGAGCCGATTAGAGTAATTTTAAATAGAAAATCACAAGCATATGTCCCAATTCAGCTGCTATCATATTTAGAGATGTCTTATTCTATTTATAATCCCAGACCCACTCACCCTCCCTCCCTCCTTCCCTTCCTTCCTTTCCTTCCTTCCTTCCTTCCTTCCTTCCTTCCTTCCTTCCTCATATTTATTTATTTATTTATTTATTTATTTATTTATTTATTTATTTAAATTTATATACCACCCTTCTCCTGAAGGACTCAGGGCGGTGAACAGCCAAAGGTAAGCACATAGAATACAAAATTTAAGAACAATTTAAAAAACAAATTAAACAATTTTGGCCCAACAATTAAAATACCCCTTTTAAAATTAAAATTAAAATTTAGCAATTGGAGAAGTTAGGCCAGCCCGGCTTGTTGAAATAAAAAAGTATTGAGGGCCTGGCGGAAAGTATGTAAATCCGGGATCCTCGTATCTCCGGGGGGAGCTCGTTCCAGAGGGCAGGTGCTCCCACAGAGAAAGCTCTCCCCCTGGGGGCCGCCAGTGGACATTGTTTGACCAACGGATCCCCGAGAAGCCCCTCTCTGTGGGAGCGTACTGGCTGGTGGGAGGCTCTCGGTGGCAGAAGGCAGTCTCATAGGTATCCAGGTCCTAAGCCATGGACTGCTCTAAAGGTGGTCACCAAAACCTTGAATCGCACCCGGAAGACCACCGTGAGCCAGTGCAGCTCGCGCAGGAGAGGTGTTACATGGGAGCGCCATGATGCTCCCACAATCACCCGCGCGGCCGCATTTTGGACTAGTTGGAGCCTCCGGGTGCTCTTCAAGGGGAGCCCCATGTAGAGAGCATTATAGTAGTCCAGGTGGGAAGTGACGAGGGCATGAGTGACCGTGCGCAAGGAGTCCCGATCCAGAAAGAGACGCAACTGGAGAATCAGGCGAACCTGATAGAAGGCCCCCCTAGCGATGGCCATCACATGTTCTCCTAAGGACAGCTGTGCATCCAGGAGGACACCCAAGTTGCAAGCCCTCTCTATGGGGGCTAACGACTCACCCCAATAGTCAGAGATGGCACCAGCTGACTATATACTATATCGGGACGCCGGGAGCCACAGCCACTCGGTCTTGGAAGGGTTGAGCTTGAGCTGTTTCTTCCCATCCAGATCCACACGGCCTCCAGACACTAGGACATCACATCAAGGTCATCATTGGTCCGGGATAGAAATGTACAACTGAGTGTCATTAGCGTACTGATGGAACTTTACCCCAAAACCACGGATGATCTCACCCAGCGGCTTCACATAAATGTTGAACAGAAGGGGCGAGAGGACTGACCCTTGCGGCACCCCACACACAAGGTGCCACGAAATCGACCTCTGGCCCCCTGTCAACACAAACTGTGACCGGTCAGAGAGAAAGGAGGAGAACCACCGCAACATGGTGCCCCCCACCCTAACCCCTCCAACCGGCGCAGCATGATACCATGGTCGATGGTATCAAAAGCTGCTGAGAGATCTAATAGGACCAGGACCGAGGAACAACCCCTATCCTGAGCCCTCCAGAGATCATCAACCAATGCAACCAATGCCATTTCCGTGCTGTACATAGGTCTGAAACCCGACTGGAATGGATCAAGACAGACTGCTTCATCCAGGTACTGGGGGAACTGTCGCGCCACCACACTCTCAACAACCTTCACCACGAAGCGGAGGTTGGAGACTAGACAATAATTTGCTAAAACAGCCGGGTCCAGGGAGAGCTTCTTGAGGAGGGGCCTCACCACCGCCTCTTTCAAGGTGGCAGGAAAGCAACCCTCTCTCAAAGAACCCTCTCTCAAATATAAAATGCATTTGCATTGTTGAAATATATTCAGACATTTTATCTTAAATATTAAATGCAAAATAGATGTTTCTACTCTTAGCTATGCTCTAATGTTTCTCCCGTCCACAAAGAAGCATTTTCCTTAGTTTACCCCCCTGCCCCATCCCATTAACTTATTGATAAAGATTTAATCATTTTAAAAGTCTTTATTTCCCTGCTCATGAATTATAAAAACAAATGCATAATTACTTGTACCATTACATACATACATACATACATACATACATACATACATACATACACACATATACATACAGTGTCAGTAACTAGGAAGAATGACTTCAGTGGAAAACATCTTCAGTGCTTTGTTTTTATTCATATTCTAAGCCATTCTCAGTAAAATTTCTCCATTATGATTGGGGGCATTCCATTGTACTTAGTGTTCAATCAAGTTTTGGCACTGTATGAAATGCAGCCTGGCTGATAAAGTTATGTCTGTGTTTCCAGAATTCTATTTCTTTCTGAATCAAGTCTCTGTAATCAAAACATTGGGATGGTGAAGTACTTAAGGTAATGTTGCTCAGAGCAAGAATGAGTGGAAGCATATGGAGATCAATTGAGTTATTCATAAGGAGCCACTGCACTGACTGAAAAGGCTGCCTGCAGTTTCACTGTCTCCGGATGTTCTTCTCTCCAATTCATTTTAAAATAAGTTGCTAGTCAGAGTTAGACAAGAAATAAATTCTGAAGAAAAAGCAATGCTAAATAACTGTTATTCCTATGTCAGTGCAAGAATACTTAGACATTTTTAATGCATTTTACCTATTTTAAGTGTGCATATGTACTAAAAATATGTACTAAATATATATTATCATAATATATACATATATGTTTCAGTATACCAGAAAACCTTTTGCTCTCCAGAGTGCAATACATTTCAATTCTCATTACCCCCAGGAAATGTGGTTGGGGATGATGACTGCACAATTATAAAATATGTATTTGTTCCTTCAGGTGAGTTTTGACTCCAGGCAACTACCTGGACCAGTCCCTGCAGTTTTCTTGTCA
This sequence comes from Arizona elegans, assembly GCA_022577455.1. Classification (NCBI taxonomy): domain Eukaryota; kingdom Metazoa; phylum Chordata; class Lepidosauria; order Squamata; family Colubridae; genus Arizona; species Arizona elegans. The sequence goes on along the minus strand of JAKOOJ010000002.1, from coordinate 67,852,814 downwards.
ATATCCCAAAACCATTAGGGAATTCCTGGAAGCTTGGCATTCAGACAAATCAGATATATATAGACACATAGAGATAATACGTACATACATACTGTACATACATACATACATACATACATACATACATACATACATACAATATTTATATAAATAATTATAAATGATGATAGAAGTGACAGACTAGGCAAAACTGAAAGGAAATTGGAAAGGAACTATATATTAATATAAAATTGGGGATGCTCAGATACCAAATAGGGGAAATATTAGACAACAAAGGAGAAAGAAAGAAGAGAGGAGTAGAGGATAAGATAGAAGAGGAGAGGGAGAGAGAGGAATGGAAGAAAGGAGGAAGGAGAGGAAGAAAAGATAGGGAAAAGGGTAGGAGAGAGTGTTAGAAAGGGGGAAAGGGGAGGAGTGGGGGAAACGAAGTAGGGAAGAGGAAGGAGAGGAGGAAGGAAGAAAGTAGGAGAGGAGAGGAGGTAGGGAAGGGAAAGAAAGAAGAAAGAGAAGGTTTGTTGTAAAATGAGAGGAAAGAAAGTGTAAAAGAGCAACCCTGAAAGCAATTAAAATGTTTTATTGTTATGCTTTCTTTAGAAAAAATGTGTATATGTATGATTAATTATGGATAAGAGAATGTACATTTACAATATGTGTATAAGAAATAAAAATAAAAATCTTTTTTTTTAAAAAAAAAAAAAAGAACATTCCTTAATAGCCAACACTCAGATAAGCAGGAAATAGCACCAGACAAATAGGCAGAAAGCAATACTTTAATTCATGTAACTACCAGGAAGAAAAGCAAATGACCACCAAAACTGGCAGGGCATGTTTATTATACATAAACAGTGAGCAAAACCCACACTTACACTGATAATGTTACCTAACTGGGTAATAAAATGTATCTAAGCAAACAACCAAGCTCAGATTCCACTGTCCAGTTGTGGGGTATATATATTCTCTTCTATGGATAATAATGTTCTTTTATTAATATTGCTTGTGAAAAAATGTTTTTCACTGATTTGGTTTTAATGATACTGTTTCAATCATACTGCTTTGTGTTGCTTAGAATCATATGACTGAATTGTTTTAAAAGCATGTAATAAATTAACTACAAACACAGTCATTCCCCATAGAAATGTGGTCAGCCTAATTTCATCTGGACTCTGTTTCTTTTCTAGCTTGTTTTGTGGTACCTTTGCTATTATAGCAACCAAAACTGTACACAACAAAACTCAGCCGGAAACATATTAATTCATAGTTAAAAGTCATTTTTATCATGAATTTACCATTTACTCAGCTGACAAACACTGAATCAGATTTTGCTAATTGATTGGCTAGCATAATAGTGAAACAGCTTTGGCAGGGTTTATCTATCAAAAAGTTACAATTGCAACTAAATAAGAGTGAGAAAAAAGACAAAGAAATTAAGAATAAAGAAGAACCTTGAATTATTCAAGGAAAGGTTGAAAGATTCATAAGAGATAGTGAAAACTTCATTGCAGTTGTAGCAAAGGCCCAAGATTGAAATTTGTCCACACTTTTCCATGGAGGTAAAACTGGTTGAATTAATAAGACTCACTTTCAAGTGAAACACGCACAAAATTGGATGGTGGGGGATTAAGCCAAGGGACGCAATGTTAGTATAGAGGAGAGGTTTGAGAAAAAAGAGACAATTAGGAGGGATCAAATTAAGAATTCTGAAAAGGGGGAAGTCCAACTATAAATACAGTGTATGCACCATTAGCTCTCTAGGTCATAGCTTGTATCACAAAGCTTTGGGAGCTACAATCTTAATTATCAAGTTTCATCAAGATTAAAAGACAAGACAAGAGAAGAGGGAGGGAGAGAAGGAGGGAGAGAGTGAAAGAGAGAGAGACAGTGAGCACCACACTTCTTTGAGTAATAAATTATTCATGACTTTTAACTATCAGATATAATTAAAATTACCTGCTTTCAGTAGATATGTCATTAGCTACAATTTCCTCTTTTTAAAAATAGGACTGTTTCACGTTATCATTTTCTAACAGCTGGCTCCTCTATGAATGTGAATCACACATCCAAACTTTTATTCAGACATGTTGTGTTCTCCTGGCACTGTGTGTCTCCCTCTCTCTCTCCCCCCACCCATTTTATTTTGTTTTAATTTTTTTTTTATTATGCCGGTCAGTAGAGCAAGAGGATGCCTTCTTCATAAGTAACGATATTCAATGAAATAAAGAGTTGTTGCTCATTTTAAAATCATTGCTGAGATATCAGATGAATAAATGCATTTTACACTGGTAATTTTCTACCTGTCTAGCCTGGAATATTAATCATTGCATAAAACCATAGGGTATTTTTAAGCAGTAGCAGTAGTTTTGTTTTGTTTTTTAATGCTTCTTGACTTTGATTTACTTACGTTAGTTTTTATGTTTTTCTTAATGTTTTTTTCTCTTAAAATGAATTTCAGGACCTGTTTTGGAAACTGATATTTTGAAGAGTGATTATATTTAAGAACATTAAATAAATGAAAATAAACTAGACAGATCAAAATCTTGAGGAAACATGTCATGATTTTTTAAATATAGGATTCAGCTCACCACTTTCATACTATATGAAAGGTTCCAATTACAACTTAAGGTTCTATCCAGAGGGAGGAAAGGAAGAAAGGCAAATATCCGAAGCAGTGTCACCGAAACAAGGGCATTCTATGTCAGTTCGTTAATTAAATGCTACAGAAGCATATCTTAAAAAAACAAGCAAAATATGTGATCACAGTGCAAGCAAGGATTAAGAAACCCAAGCACCTGAACAAAAGTTCGGGGTTTTGAGTATAAGGCAGTAAAGCAGGCAGGCAGTAGTCAAGGTGGTTTCAAATGATTAGCTAGCTTCATATGTCTCTATGCATCAGGATAGATGCATAGATGCATTTCTTCTCATTCTGATGTTAGGCTGTAAATATATAATAATTTTCATTTATAATGTTCATAAATGTCCAAGTTATTATATTAATGGTTCCATTATGCATCAGGATCTAGCAAGATTAGATCCTCTAATAAGTCTCAAGATAGGCTTCCTTGTATTTAGGATACATTATCCCTTGTAAGTTTCTTCCTATGCACATTTAATAATTGTGTGGATTATTATAAATAAACCTCCTAACTTCAATAGTTCATGATAAATTTCTAGTATATACGTTAATCAGCTGTTGTTAAAATTTTGGTGCCATTATGAACTTGAGACCATTCCTATAATAATATAGTAATCCTCATATATCTGAACCAAAACTCCAAAACAGCACTAGGGCAGCATATTAAAGGTCAGTAGTGATGGGTTTAGCTGCTCAAATTATCTGGAGCACATAAGACTGAGGTAGGAAATAAAGACTATAAACTGGAAACAAACCATATACTTTCACAATCTGTAGGAGGATTAGGAATTTCATCCTGGAACATTGCAGAGCTTCTAACAGTTAAGAAATAAATCAAGCAAGTTTAAATTAAATTGCCCAAAATAACCTCCTCTTCCCTCAACTCATACATCTGAATAAGGCAATTATAAAAGGAGAAAGTGAAACAATACAATGTGCACAATGTGGACCAGCTAATGGTTTCAGAATTAGAGAAGTAATGAAATATTTCTAGGTTGAAATTACCTATTTGTATTATGTATGTCATTCTCTAAATTGCCATCTAAAGCTGGCTGTCAAAAAGTCAGCCTTCCCACTGCCAACCCTTCCTTATTAAGGACTCTTCAATTGTCAACCATTATTTTATGTCGGCTCTTTGATGGGATTTAGTATTATGATTAAGGTGACCAGATTTTAACATTGGTAAAGAGGGACATTGTGGGCGTGGCTTATTTTGTGGGCATGGCTATCTGGTCATGTGACTGGGTGGGCGTGGCTATCTGGTCATGTGACTGGGTGGGCGTGGCTAGTTGGTCATGTGACCGGGTGGCCATGGCTATGTGTATAGGGTAAGGTGAACAGATTTTAACATTGGTAAGAAGGACACCATTGTGGGCGTGACTTATTGTGTGGGCGTGGCTTGGAGGCCATGTGACTGGGTGGGCGTGGCTAGCTGGTCATGTGACCGGGTGGCCATGGCTATGTGTATAGGGACTACTCAGAGGGCTGAAAAGTCATTTCTGACAGGTCCTCACACTTTTGACTGGTCCTCACACTTATGACCATCCTCACATTTATGCCCGTGCAGTATTCTTAACAACCATGTCACTCATTTCACAACTGCTTCTCTTCACCATGGTGACAAGATAGGGCAAAAATGTAAAATGTGAGGACAGTCGTAAGTTCAAGGACTGGTCAAAAGTGTGAGGACCAGTCAAAAATAACTTTTTCAGCCCTCTGAGTAGTCCATATGCACAAAAGGATTAACCAGAGGGCTGAAAAAAGTCATTTCTGACAGGTCCTCGCACTTTTGACTGGTCCTCACACTTATGACCATCCTCACATTTATGCCCATGCAGCATTCTTAACAACCATGTCACTCATTTCACAACTGCTTCTCTTCAACATGGTGACAAGATAGGGCAAAAATGTAAAATGTGAGGACAGTCGTAAGTTCGAGGACTGGTCAAAAGTGTGAGGACCAGTCAAAAATAACTTTTTCAGCCCTCTGAGTAGTCCATATGCACAAAAGAACTAACCAGAGGGCTGAAAAAAGTCATTTCTGACAGGTCCTCGCACTTTTGACTGGTCCTCACACTTATGACCATCCTCATATTTATGCCCATGCAGCATTCTTAACAACCACATCACTCATTTCACAACTGCTTCTCTTCACCATGATGACAAGATAGGGCAAAAATGTAAAATGTGAGGACAGTCATAAGTTCAAGGACTGGTCAAAAGTGTGAGGACCAGTCAAAAATAACTTTTTCAGCCCTCTGAGTAGTCCATATGCATTAAAGGATACAGCAATAGAGAGGGATGAAGGAATGGAAATTAGAGTAGGAGTGAGGGTAAGAGAGGGAGGAAGAGAGGAGGAGAAGGAGAAAGGAAGAGGAAGTAGGGAGGAGAAAAAGAGGGTGGGGGAAGAGAAAGTAAGAAGGAAAGAAAAGAGAGTGGTGGTAGGTTTGAGGAGAAAGATTGCTGTACAATAAAAAAGATGAAAGGGAAGAAAGCCAACCCCAAGCAAATATAAAGATATTAAGATTAAGAATGAATTGTTAAACTTTAAAGAATAAAAGAGAACAAATATGAATAAATAGCAATAATTAGAAACACACATACAAACATGCAATGTATTTTCTTTGAACAGAATATTTGGCTGGTTCACAAATTTAAACAGCGTTTAGTCATTTCAATTAAATTTACAATTTCTATATTTCCTTTTTGCCATATTTATTCCTCATCTATTTTTTTAAAAAAAACAATATTACCCTTCATCCTCATCTCTAATCTTAATCAAATTCAATTTTTCCCTTCTATTCTATATTATACCCCTTCCCATTGTCATCTATTTTTATATCCATCCTCACATTGGTTAATTATGTAATTATGTAATACAGTTGTTTAATACAAATTCAACATTTTAATATAAATCAATTAGTTATATAACTATCTTTTTTGTATATTAATCAATATGAACATGAATATTCCAATTATTTCCATGCAATCCAATTTCTTACAAATCAATTAATTATATTTACCAATAATAATAAACCTAATAATTTCCCCCATATATTCCTCCAAACCACAACTTAACCATTTCTGCTTTCAACACAATATACAATTATTAATAGTATCTCAATTATTACAATTCCCTAGTTAAACAGAGCTTTTTTTTCTTTTGTGTTTTAAAATCTTGAACTCTCCTCTTTTGCCCAAAATTTCCCATTGTTTGCAGTTTTGTACCTACCTTTTTTGGTGAGGAAAAAGAAAAAGAAAAAGAAAGAAATCTCTCTGTGCCTCATTTTGTCACCTTGCAGGTTTAGTTTCGCTTTCGCCTTTGTTTTCAGTATAGCTAGTGGGGGGGGGGGGGAAATCTGCTCCAGGAACTTTTTGCAGCTTTTTGCAGCTAATTAACCTAGCAGAAGCTGTTAACAGGGGCTGTTTTTTCTATTTTTGCAGACATGGGTCTATTCATTTTTTTTTTAACACTGATCAGCTGTAGGTCGGCCCTTTGAAGCCCCGCACAAGAGTTTAAAGAGTTTTTTTTCCCTCTAGCCATCAGCGGGGATTCAGGAGGCAGCCGGGACTCAGGAGCAGAATGAAAAATCGGGACTTTTTAAAAACGCCGCGGGACGCGGGACAAATTGCTCAAAAGCGGGACTGTCCCACCAAAAGCGGGACGTCTGGTCACCTTAATTATGATGTGCCACTTCTAGAAAAGAACAAAACATTTCTTTATCTCAACGGATATTTCTTGGAACAGAGAAAATGATAATCAAACAAATATTGGGAAATGATTGGTGTTTTTAACACAACTCCTGGTGCATTTCACCCAGTTTCTTGTTTTTCACATAGTGGGTTCATTGAAATTATGCTTAGCACCAGGGATGGGCTGCTGGGGGTTCATAGGGATTCGGGAGAACCTCTAGCTAAGATTCTGTGAAGTTCGGAGAACCCCCAAATTCCACTCCTGGCTGGTCCCTCCCACCCCCACCCGTCCCAGGAGTCCCCACGCGGCCTGTTTTGGATGGAGGTAAGTGCAGGGTGCACCCAGAGGCTCAGGGAGGGCAAAAAACGGGCCTACCAGAAGTTTGAGAAGGCCCTCCAGAGGGCCTCCTAACTTCAGAGCCTGGGAGGCTGTTTTTGCCCTCCTAGAGGCTTGAGGAAAGCCTCCGGAGCCCGGGGAGAGCAAAACACTCCTCTGCCATGGTGCAGGAGGCCAACTAGGCCAGCAATTGGGCAGAGAACCCCTTGCTAAATTTTTTGAAACCCACCCCTGCTTAGCACTGTAAGAACAGAATGAAGCTTATCAAAGGAGGCTCAAATTATAATAAAAAAGTCACTTTTCATGTAAGTCCAGCAGAACATGGACATATTTATATCATTCTTTTGGCAACATTAAAAAAAAAATACTTTGCCACTTCCTTCGTCTAAATTGTTTTGCAACTTCCTGTTTAGTCAACAGTGATTTCCTGATGGCTTCCCACTGGGCATTAATCCTGGTTAGCTTTGTAAGAATAGCCAAAGATGATCTGATGCTGATTCCTACTGTGTCCCATATCTCAATTCTTTATTCTTTGACAGATTAACAATGAAGTGACAAACAGGGAATAGTAAACTTTGTGACTGCCTCGTCTTCACTTTATGTAAATAAAAAAAAGAAAAATAAACTTCTCAGCATCTCTTTGCACCACAGATTGGCAACTGGGAGATAAAAGTAGAATCACAGAATTGGAAAGGTCCTAAGAGGTCATCAAGCCCAATTGCCACCTTGCAATCTGCAGAATTCATTATACCACATTATCAGCAATAGATGATTATAAACCTTCTGCTTGAAAACCTTCAGTGAAGGGAAATCTCTTCATGCAATAATGATCCAGAGTACCTTAAATAGTGGGATGGACAGAGCCTAAATTTGATAAATAAATAAATCTCTTTGACTGACTTAACTGTCAGAAAGGTTCTTCCTGATATCTAATTTGTACCTGTATCTTTGAAGTTTCATCCCATTAGTTCTAATCCCACCCATCTGAGCAAGCAAGAATAAGTCCAAACTCTCAAAGATGCTTTTCAAAAGGCAACTGGACTTTCTTTGTTTTTCCTTGAAGATGTTTCACTTTTCATTCAAGAAGCTTCTTCCATTCTTCAGAAGAATGGAAGAAACTTATTGGATGAGAAGCAAAATGCCTTCAAGGAAAAACAAAGAAAGTCCAATTACTTTTTGAAAAAGTACCTTTGGGACAACCATGACCTGGATGACTGAGAATCTCCATAGACATAAGTCCAAACTTTTTATAATGTAACTATCCTTCAGGTATTTGAAGATAGCTATCATGTCCCCTCATGATATTGAAATTACTCAAAACTGCTGACAACTTGTGTTTCCCTAAATTCATTATATTTCTCATGACAGCTTTCATTTAGGACTACCATTTCCAGCAACCCCCATCAGTGCAACAAATTATGAAGAATGCTGAAAGTAGTAATGCAGCATCTTCTGAAATGACACTAAATTTTTTTTATTTACTTATTTATATCCTGCCTTTACTATTTTCATAAATAACTCAAAGCAGCAAACACATTCAATACATACCTTCCTCCTATTTTCCCCAAACAATAATCTTGTGAGATGAGTTTATCTGAGAGAGAGAGAGAGAAAGTGAGAGAGTGATTGGTCCAAGGTCACCCAGCTGGCTTTCATGAGGACTATGAAGGGACTATGACTCAGGATTCACCTCTGGGCTAAATAAAAGGTTAGAAAGGTTAGAAAAATAGCTAAGGACAAAAAGGAGCATAGGGAAAAAATGAGAAGAAGAGAGTTTAAGCAAAAACAGTTGTAATCAGGAGACAAGCTGAAGGAAAAACAGAAGTGACTCTAGCATAAATAAATGAACAGGAAAGAGGAAACAGTTCTCTTCTTGCAGCAAGTTTGCTCAGCTGAGATTTTTCTTTCTACAGGTACAGTGGCAGGAAGGAACAAGAATTTGGGCCAATGGAGAAAGCTTCTTGCAGACTTGATGGAGATAAAATTGCTTAGATAAAAGCAGCCAAAGGAGTTTGGAACTAAAGAGAAGGAGAAAGGGAATCCAAGCCACGTGGTCAATGATTGCAGAGATCAAGGGAAATCACAAAGATGACAATCCAGAGAGACTGATTTGTTCATCCAGAGAAAGTGTATACCCAGATCCTGTTCATGACAAGCAAGCAAATCACAAATTTTGCCAATGGAGCTCTCTAAACTCTTATGTAGAGCAGTAATGTTAGAATTAAGAATATATTACAAGAGGTATTATTTCAAGAAGTCATAAATCAAGATTGATCTCTTCTCTCTTGGGTGCTTCCAAGCAATTTTCAGTGGGTTCAAATTATAGGCCACATCATTAAGGTCCCTGACTGATTCAATCTTGCTACTAATAAAGAACTCATCTTGAAGATTTTCTGCAAGCTGTATGTATTATCTTAATTCATGAGGTCCTCAACATTTCAGTGCTGGAATGTATGGCTTAAAAAACAGTAAGGAGCTGAAGTTTATTAGAACAGGATGAGTCCTTTTTTTTCATTAGGTTGCTTTCCCGCATTGTCCATTTTAAAATCAAATCTTTTATTTCTCTCCAACTGAGGGGAGAAAATGTCTTAGAAATGACAGCATGATTTCACTACATTAAAGAAATTCGGTGCCAATATTCTGTATTATTAGTTTTCATCCTCAAACTTTAAAACTTTAGGCAATAAGTTTCTGGGGTATGATCTACAACTCATTGTGAAAAGATACAAATCTTCTGATGAACAAATCTAGCATTTTTTTCCTCTGAATTATTTAACTTCTTGATTGTAAGGGCTGTTTGCTTTTACTATTTACAAATTTCCAAAAAATTGTCTGCAAAATATTTGTGCTTGTGGTTTTGTTGTCTTCTTCTAACGTAGCCCTAATTTTGGTTGTAATTGATCTAAATGAAACACTTTTTGCAAACAATTGGTCCACAGGAAAATCTATTTTCAAGTATGACTTTCTCTAATGTCTTCAGTGTTTATATACTCTTATGTTTATTTTGTAAATGTAAACAGTACCCCGTATTCTGAATACTGAGATTTAAATTAATAGGTTCATTCTCTTAACAGAGACATGAATATAGAAAAGGATACTAAATCTAGGATGTAAAAATTTAGGTTAGCAATAGCACTCAGACTTATATACCGCTTCATAGTGCTTTACAGCCCTCTCTAAGCAGTTTACAGAGTCAGAAGATTTCCCTGAACATTTTAAATCGTCATTTTACCAACCTCAGAAGATGGAAGGCTGAGTCAACCTTGATCTGGTCAGGATGAAACTGCTGGCAGTCGGCAGAATTAGCCTACAATACTGTATTCTAACCACTCCACCACCACCACCACCCATTTACTAGGCTTATTTACCAGGTTACTAGTTCCTGCCATTTAAAAGTGGTCCACATCTTTGCAGCATAGTTATGTTGGGGCATATGTAATAACCTTGTATTTTTCTTGCCTTTTCACTCCTATTCACTCCTTTTCACAGCATTTCAGATAAGTCATTTGAAATTATGCCGTAAACTGTGTAGAATCACTTAATTTAACCAATAAATGCATAAAAGTAACATTATTAAATGCATTCCATGATAAACAATTCTACAGACCTGATATATTAAAAGACATTGACTTTTGTTTCTTGAGAAACAGTTTCCATGCAAAATATTAGGTTTTAAATACATGAATTGCAAAATATCTTTAAATTGTCATGTCCCACCAGTTATAAAAAAGTAAAAAAAAAAAAAAAAAGCTCTTATCTGAAGCAGGGTTGCAGCAACAATAAAGTGGGGATTAAATCTTTCCTGCATTGGTTTTTTGCTTCTTTTTTAAAAGACCTCCTATATTTATTTATTTATTTATTTATTTATTTATTTATTTATTTATTGGTTCAATTTATATGCCGCCCTTCTCCAGAGACTCAGGGCATCTTACAATGCGTTAAGCAATAGACTTCATACTTTTGTATATACCTGCTTAGTAGGGCTAAGTTGCTATATAATTTAACGAAAAACATTGCTTGTTTACTTTAATTTCAAAAATTAAAATTTTTAAAATAGAAGCTTAAAGCTTAAATTAGAATAAAAAATAATCCACAAACTCACACAAGATCACATATACCATCACAGTACCACAAGTTCCCACCAACTCAACATTTACATTTGCAGGGCTCAGTATTTGGCTGAAAATCCAGATCATCCCAGGACTCTGGAAGGCTGATAGGTTTGAATCCTCATGATTTGTAATCAGAAGATTTTTACATTTCTCAACTAAGGAATGCAGGGGGCATTTCCTTATTATTTTGTGGCCTCTTTACTTTAAAAATGACCTTTGTCTCTCCAAATCCCCAATGTTGACACTCATACAGTAGTTGCAGAGGGCCTCTCTTTTTCTTTCCTGTAAATATGGTCACCTAAACCCACAGTGACACCTAGCTTAAGGTAACCAGACGTCCCGCTTTTGGCGGGACAGTCCCGCTTTTGAGCAATTTGTCCCACGTCCCGCAGCGTTTTAAAAAAGTCCTGATTTTTCATTCTGCCTCCTGAATCCCCGCTGATGGCTAGAGGGGAAAAAAAAACTCTTTAAACTCTTGCCACGGGGCTTCAAAGGGCCGACCTACAGCTGATCAGTGTTAAAAAAAAAATGAATAGACCCATGCCTGCAAAAATAGAAAAAACAGCCCCTGTTAACAGCTTCCGCTAGGTTAATTAGCTGCAAAAAGCTGCAAAAAGTTCCTGGAGCAGATTTCCCCCCCCCCCACTAGCTATACTGAAAACAAAGGCGAAAGCGAAACTAAACCTGCAACATGACAAAATGAGGCAGAGAGAGATTTCTTTCTTTTTCTTTTTCTTTTTCCTCACCAAAAAAGGTAGGTACAAAACTGCAAACAATGGGAAATTTTGGGCAAAAGAGGAGAGTTCAAGATTTTAAAACACAAAAGAAAAAAAGCTCTATTTAACTAGGGAATTGTAATAATTGAGATACTATTAATAATTGTATATTGTGTTGAAAGCAGAAATGGTTAAGTTGTGGTTTGGAGGAATATATGGGGGAAATTATTTGGTTTATTATTATTGGTAAATATAATTAATTGATTTGTAAGAAATTGGATTGCATGGAAATAATTGGAATATTCATGTTCATATTGATTAATATACAAAAAAGATAGTTATATAACTAATTGATTTATATTAAAATGTTGAATTTGTATTAAACAACTGTATTACATAATTACATAATTAACCAATGTGAGGATGGATATAAAAATAGATGACAATGGGAAGGGGTATAATATAGAATAGAAGGGAAAAATTGAATTTGATTAAGATTAGAGATGAGGATGAAGGGTAATATTGTTTTTTTTAAAAAATAGATGAGGAATAAATATGGCAAAAAGGAAATATAGAAATTGTAAATTTAATTGAAATGACTAAACGCTGTTTAAATTTGTGAACCAGCCAAATATTCTGTTCAAAGAAAATACATTGCATGTTTGTATGTGTGTTTCTAATTATTGCTATTTATTCATATTTGTTCTCTTTTATTCTTTAAAGTTTAACAATTCATTCTTAATCTTAATATCTTTATATTTGCTTGGGGTTGGCTTTCTTCCCTTTCATCTTTTTTATTGTACAGCAATCTTTCTCCTCAAACCTACCACCACTCTCTTTTCTTTCCTTCTTACTTTCTCTTCCCCCCACCCTCTTTTTCTCCCCCCTACTTCCTCTTCCTTTCTCCTTCTCCTCCTCTCTTCCTCCCTCTCTTACCCTCACTCCTACTCTAATTTCCATTCCTTCATCCCTCTCTATTGCTGTATCCTTTAATGCATATGGACTACTCAGAGGGCTGAAAAAGTTATTTTTGACTGGTCCTCACACTTTTGACCAGTCCTCGAATTTATGACTGTCCTCACATTTTACATTTTTGCCCTATCTTGTCATCATGGTGAAGAGAAGCAGTTGTGAAATGAGTGACATGGTTGTTAAGAATGCTGCACGGGCATAAATGTGAGGATGGTCATAAGTGTGAGGACCAGTCAAAAGTGCGAGGACCTGTCAGAAATGACTTTTTTCAGCCCCCTGGTTAGTCCTTTTGTGCATATGGACTACTCAGAGGGCTGAAAAAGTTATTTTTGACTGGTCCTCACACTTTTGACCAGTCCTCGAACTTACGACTGTCCTCACATTTTACATTTTTGCCCTATCTTGTCATCATGGTGAAGAGAAGCAGTTGTGAAATGAGTGACATGGTTGTTAAGAATGCTGCATGGGCATAAATATGAGGATGGTCATAAGTGTGAGGACCAGTCAAAAGTGCGAGGACCTGTCAGAAATGACTTTTTTCAGCCCTCTGGTTAGTCCTTTTGTGCATATGGACTACTCAGAGGGCTGAAAAAGTTATTTTTGACTGGTCCTCACACTTTTGACCAGTCCTCGAACTTACGACTGTCCTCACATTTTACGTTTTTGCCCTATCTTGTCACCATGGTGAAGAGAAGCAGTTGTGAAATGAGTGACATGGTTGTTAAGAATACTGCACGGGCATAAATGTGAGGATGGTCATTTTCAGCCCTCTGAGTAGTCCCTATACACATAGCCATGGCCACCCGGTCACATGACCAGATAGCCACGCCCACCCAGTCACATGGCCTCCAAGCCACGCCCACACAATAAGTCACGCCCACAATGGTGTCCTTCTTACCAATGTTAAAATCTGTTCACCTTACCCTATACGCATAGTCATGGCCACCCGGTCACATGACCAGCTAGCCACACCCACCCAGTCACATGACCAGCTAGCCACGCCCACCCAGTCACATGACCAGCTAGCCATGCCCACCCAGTCACATGACCAGCTAGCCACGCCCACAAAATAAGCCATGCCCACAATGTCCCTCTTTACCAATGTTAAAATCTGGTCACCTTAACCTAGCTAAATGAATGCCATTTGATTCCTGGCCCTGCAATAATCAGACAGCCTTGCCCGTTAACCAAGCAATTTTTATAAAATAAAATGTTTCACTTTACTCAGCCTTTACAAACATCAAACTTAAAGAGGAACAAATAGTTTGGCTGAGCACTAAATATAATCATGCTTGTTTACTCCGAGCCAAGTCAAATAATAGTTTCACAATATGTAATTTTAGCAGGAAAATGATTTAAGAAACGGATAGGAGATTGACTCTTATGGCCTTATCATCTCTTTTTACCAGTCCTCCACAATTATTGAAAACTGGCAAAAAACAAACACTGATGAAGTTCACATAAATAAATTAACAAACTCTTTCCCGAAGCCTAAAAAAATGTTCTTGTGGACACATACTTTGTACTTTTACTATACCACCCCAGCCTTGGCTATCCCAAAAATGTCAAGATATGTTTGGCCTTGAAAAGTTGCTCATCCCTAATATAAAGGAAAAGGCTAACTCTTCCACATAATGTTTCCAATTTATTTCCAGACAAACTTGCACTGCTTTTTATTATGGTTCATTGCACAGTCATCCAGATGTTTAGACTGGATTTGGCATTTTTACCCACCTATTGAGTCCTTCCCAAGGATCTGGGATAGCGAGATGGTATTTGATGGCATTAAACATATCATCATAGGATGTAAGCTGTTCCAATAAAGTTCTGAATGACAAAGTAGGACATAAATGCTGGCACTATAGTTCCTTAGTTGTCCCTACAATGTGCCTAAATCTAGTTTGGGAAAAAATCCAAAAAAAAAAAAAAAAAAGGTAAGCAGTTTTCCTGACGACTTAAAAGTAGATCTTGGGAAGAGCAGAAGAGGAAGAAGTCACATAATATTCACTCCCAGCTGCTCCCTAATAATGTATTATTCAGGACAATGGAATTGTATACCAAGCATAGTCAACCCCATTTCACTCAAGCCAACGGTGGTTCAGTGCTAAGACATTGAGTTTGTCTATCGAAAGATCGGCAGTTCAGCGGTTTGAATCTCTAGTGCCACATAACAGGGTGAGCTCCCGTTACTTGTCCCAGTTTCTGCCAACCTAGCAATTCGAAAGCACGTAAAAATGCAAATAGAAAAAATAGATGGGAAGGTAACAGTGTTCCATGTGCCTTTGGTGTTTAGTCATGCTGGCCACATGACCACGGAGACATCTTCAGACAGTGCTGGCTCTTCAGCTTTCAAATGGAGATGAGCACCGCCCCATAGAGTCTGGAACGACTAGCACATATGTGCGAGGGGGACCTTTACCTTAACTTGTTTTCATCAGTAAAAGCCATCAATGGTCAGTATATAAAAAAGGAAACAAAAACTGCAAAAAAAAAATTCATTCAAAGCTGACAACCTAAATATTTGACAATTTGGGAGTAATTAAGTTGTAGGAGCAGAAGAGCCTAGGCCTTCAACTCATCTTCCATTGAGCATCTTGGTCAGTATCCAGTAAGTTTTGGTGCAATATGTTTTCTCTTTCGTAGAAAGAAAATTGACCTTTTCAAAATTCCAGCCTTGCTCTCTGGTATCTGTGAGGTCCAAGGATCTGTGGGAAGCACGAACAAACTTGTTTTTGAAGATTTATTCCTTCACTTGATGCATGGTGCATCATGGGGGTGAGACTGCATACTAAATGTACTGAATCAGGAAGGAAAATTCATATTAAAAGGCTTGTAAAACCATCTCAGAAAATTAATTCTAATGTTTAGTAAGAAATGTATTTGCTAGCCATTTACAAAATATCACAATTAGATATATCCTTTTTGATTTGAGCAAGGTCAGATATCATATGCCAACAAATGTCTTTACCAGTGAAGCAGTGGTGGGTTTCAAAATTTTTTACTACTGGTTCTGTGAGTGTGGCTTGGTGGGCATGGCATGGCATGGCTTGATGGGCGTGGCTTGGTGGGCATATCAGGGGAAGGATACTATAAAATCTCCATTCCCACCCCATTCCAGAGGAAGGTTACTGAAAAATCCCCATTTCCTTCTGATCAGCTAGGACTTGGGAGGCAGAGAATAGATGGGGGTGGGGCCAGTCAGAGTGGTATTTACTGGTTCTCTGAACTACTCAAAATTTCCACTACCGGTTCTCCAGAACTGGTCAGAACCTGCTGAAACCCACCTCTGCAGTGAAGGTAAATATTGCAGCTGATTGGGTATACCATATGCAAATGCTGTTGTCTTGACTCTTCCCTAGTAATACTGGAACAAACAATGAGGACATATGAAACTAAAAATGGTTCAATATCCAATGATGACAATGATGATATAGTATTAGGGCTGTCAGAGTTTCAAAAATGTTTTGGAACAAATGCTTCCATTTTCACAAAAACACCCTCCATGCTATTCATTAAAAGATCCAATACTTACTCAGGCTTCCAGGCAAAACTAAAATAAAAATAATAATGATGATGCTTCAGAGAATCTATTCATTAATTAAAATTAAGGTGACTCTTAAAACAGCAGCCAATTTCCTTTCCAATTCCCATGGAAGCCTGAAAAACATTAAGTTCCTTTAATGAAGAGCAGAAGGAGGGTGTTGTGCTCAAAGTCCCAAGAAATTCTTCCTAGAATTTTCATTTGCATTTCTTAATACTACTTTTATAAGTTGATGTAAATACCATGCATCCAAAAGTATTTTAGTATTTTATGCAATCCACCGAGGACCTTTTTTACACTAAAAATTGGAGCTAAAACAATTGAGTGGGACATTGCTTTAGCATAACAATTAAAGCCTGAACACTTTAATTTTGACTGATCCTAAAAGCTTAGCATTTCAGACCTGGTTAACAATTTGGCTATAAGATAGCCAGCAAATCCCAGACCTGAGGCTGGACTGGAAAACTGAAAAACTATTCCAGAAGAAGGCAATAGTAAACTCAGTTTCCCAGGAAACTAAAAAAAAAAAAAAAAAAAGGAATCATTTAGTCAACTAAGCAAAAGTTCAAAATAATATGATTAACCATGCTGCCTCCTTGGTTGGTACTGGTAGTTCTCAACTTATGACTGTCATTGAACCTGGAATTATAGTTGTAAGTCATGGCAGTCATTAAGTGTGTCACTATGTAACTATGAATGATTTTATGACCTTTTTTGCAATGGTCATTAAGCAACTGTGGCAGTTGTTAAGCAAACACAGTGGTTGTTAAACAAATCCAGTTTCTTCAATTGTTGTGTTTTTTTTTTTTTTTTTTGCCAGAAACCAAAGTAAACAATGGAAACTGGCAAAAATCATCAAACTTCTCAGTCACATGATTGCAGGACACTGTAAATGTAGATAGACAATTTATTTATTTGTTTGGCCATATTTCTATGGTCGCCCATCTCACAAACAAGTAAAATGTGAGGTTTTTACTGCTACCAATCCCAAATCGTAAAATCATTTGAAGATTCTGTGGGGGTTAATGATCTTTAGGGGAAACAGATAACTAATCTTTAGAAACATGCTATTTATAAGCATGTAGGTACTGAATATGATAAAAATAAAATGTAACATCTGTATAGGATGTATTTTAATATAAATCAAAAGTGATAGAGAAAGTGATAAATGTAATCATAAAATATTTTGGATAGCTAATATTTTGGATGCCTTGCATTTTGATTTCTCAACTATCTTCTACACAACCAATAGTGTTGTACAGAAGTGTTTTATTTCAAGATGTTTGGTAATCTTCAAAAAGTCAAATAGTGTATATATAGTTGCAACAATGGTCTAAGGATGCATATTATCCTAAAAGTCTTGTTCAATATCTAACTTTCACAGACATATGAATGTTTGGATTGGGTAAGGTTATAATAATCATAGAATATTATTTCTCCTGCCAGAGCCTCAAGGCAGATGACGAATTTGATTCCATGTTTTATCAGGATAATGTAGGTGAAGAACTCTATGAACATTTCCACAATACTCACCCAAATGGCAGGTGATGACTCAGTGCCTGGAAACTGAGAGGCTCTAGTTGTAGAAGAACTTACTCTAAATCAACCCTAGCAAGATGGAATAGAATGGGGTTTGAGGCTATGATGGGATGTGAGAATAACCTTGAGAGATAGGAGGAAGACCTGCAGCCTAGACAACCATCTGATATTTGATCTGGTCTGCACAGGGCTGTCTTAACAGCATTATGGGCCCTGGGCAAAGCAGTGTACTGGGACCCCTACGACAACTACTCACAGGAAAAAAAATGTACTGTAAATGGTCGATACAATTAAACATATATTTATTTTATTGGCACTTCCAACAAAATTGGTGTTGAAACATTAAAAACATGCTATGTAGCAACAATTAATCAACATGATAAACATTTGCACAATACACGAGGCTTGAAAAACACAATAATACTCAGTAAGTCATACAGTTGCTGTATTATATGATACAAGGTACATTGAAGGGTTAACATACACAGATTAGTATGGGACCCCTATGCTTTTGGGGCCCACAGACAAGTGTACATCAGGCCCATGTGTTAAGACAGCTCTGGGTCTATGTTGCAGGGCTGATGTCAATTTTGAGACCTTGAAATTTAGCAGAACCCCATCAATGGTGGGTTTCAAATTTTTTTACTGCCAGTTCTGTGGATGTGGCTTGGTGGGCGTTGCATGGCTTGGTGGGTGTGGCTTGGTGGGCGTGGCAGGGGAAGGATACTGTAAAATCTCCATTTCATCCCACTCCAGGAGAAGGATATTGTAAAATCTCCATTCCCTCCCCACTCCAGGGAAAGGTTACTGCAAAATTCCCATTTCCTTCTGATCAGCTGGGACCCGGAGGCAGAGAATAGATGGGGCCGGGGCCAGTCAGAGGTGGTATTCACCAGTTCTCTGACCTACTCAAAATTTCCTGTTCTCCAGAACTGGTCAGAATCTGCTGAAACCCACCTCTGAACCCCATCCTTTTAGACATTCTAGAGACCTTAAAAAGCTGGCTTTTCCTCCAACGTTTGGGCTGAAGCATAATTATTGTGGTTTATATGTATTAAGGATTGTTCCTTTAGGGTGCCAAGAGTTCTTCTTCTTCTTTATTTATTTGAATTTATTAGCTGTCCAATGGACTCTTTTTTATTTTCTGTAATTTTTTTTAGAATGTTGGTTATTGTTTTTACTGTTGCTGTGAGCTCAGAATTATAATTCATAAGATGGGCAGTCATATATGTCTTATAGATAAATGCATAGATAAATAAATGGGGGAATGTGTAAATTTAGTATTAAACAAAATGTAAGTATATCAATTTTAAAATCCAGTGGTTTTAAAATCCAACAGACAATATTTCCTCCCTCTTTTCATAAGAACCTAAAAATCCAACTTTCATTATGGTGATTAAAATCAGAGTTCTACTAATAATTGAAAAGATAGATTTACTACAGGTATATGTATTGTAATTATTGTTTCTGTGAATTAAAAATGTTCTTTTACTGTATGAAGAAATGAATGGAAAAATAGCTGTTTTTCAGCAATGAATGATAGTTTCTGTTTATTAAAATGTATACCATCTGATACATTTTTCATATTTCAAAATTATTATCACATATAAATTTCATAATACCCATCCCATTAAATATACTTCCCAAGTCAGTTTTGCACACACACATACAGGCCACAGACATACAGTGGCTGCATTTTGCCCTCTGCATTAAGTTAAAGTTTATTTAATCATAATTTATTGAATAACCCAGGACTAGTTGGTTCACAAAAAACAAAAAGTCATGAACTATTGTTTACATACCACAATAGAGAGTTTTATAGCATACATTAAGTGAAAACTGAAATAGCGTTAAGGCTTTTCTTACAAATGTTAAAGGGGAGCTCCACATCATTGAACTTCAGCCTAATGCTAAAAATGTTCAATATGGAAATAGATAGTAACAAACACACACATAAACACACATTATAAAATCAGTACAAATTGTAAGATCTCATTTGATAATTGTTTCTGAAGTGAAAGCACTTCTAATAACACTCTAATTAAAACACAACAATTATCTTCTGCAATTTGCTTTCATAAGATTGTATGCTATGAAAGGAATCTGTGCCTCTTACAGCAATCACATACTGTATCAGTGGTGGGTTGCCCCCGGTTCGGACCGGTTCGCAAGAGCCGGTAGTAAAACCTGTGGCAGGCTCTGCCCACGGACCTGGACGTCATCAGGAAGTTTCTGCATGCACAGTCCCATTGTGAACCAGTAGTAAAGGTAAATAGAATCTACTCCTGTACTGTATCCTACTGGTTTGATTTTGCTAGTCTGACAAATTATACTCCAAAATTAACAAAAGAAACTATGAAATGTTTGTAATCTATTTCCTGATAATACAAACTAACAAGTTAAAAGATATGTATGGGAATGGGGAAATATATAAAACCTATAGATAGATAGATTTAAAATCAAATTCAAGTTGGAAAGTCTTGAATGGCTGTAACAGAAAACTCAGTTTTAGTATTTAAAGATTAAATATAATAGGCAATTCTATTTCCTGGAGGAAAAGCAACTTTCCAAAGGCTATTAAAGAACCAAATACAGACCACCAAACTGATTATCGGGATAAAGGCATAGCTAGATATACCCATTTGTGAGTGAATTTAGCCACTCCACAGAATAAATACATAAATAGGAGGCAGGAGGGAAGGAGGGGGAGACAGCATTTATATGTCTAATACTTGAGATTTCTGGGTCTATCCAATTCAACTTGTCCAGTCACACAAAATAATACAAAATGGAAACAGAGTTTTTAATCGCACACATTGAGAGATCTTTCTACAGTTTGCTCTTCAGAAAACTCTTCTATTAAGTGAAGCATGCTCAGAGCTGATTCTGATTGTACATATGTGATATGTATGAGTGTAGGTTTCATTTGTTCTAAATGTTCAGCTATCCCTAAGTCTGATTTCTTGAGAACTGATGCGTTAAACATTATGTGTTTAAATTTAAGCTACTTGATTGGAGATGTGCCTCTCCATTATCTCTGCATCTACTTCCTCCTCTTCTTCTTCATGACACTTTGTAAAAGATGTCATATGATAGCATCCTACATCAGGTTTTAATATCCCTGCACATTTTAGAAATTGATTTAAAATGTACTGTGGGAAGAAATATCCATCTGGTTCAGTTCCAATCCAGGAGAAAGGCACTGGAGACAAAATGGAGGCTGGAAGATGATTGGAAAAAGATTAACAGGAGAACATGTTTGTGGTTCTGGTGCAGCTCATAGAATGCAATTGAAAATGAGGGGAGTTAATACCTTCTTTGGGCTTTGCACTTGAACTTCCTGTTCCTGTGCAAGAACATGTATTCTATTGGATGTTGTCAGACTCCCATGGGACCATGTAGGGGTTATAGCTGGCTCTATAGACAAAGTACAAATCCTAGGTGTTTGTCTGAACTAAGTTTGGTTGAAGTTTGGAATGCTCTGAGATGATGCAATGAAGAGGCTTGTGTTCTGACAGGGTGTTGGGCAATTCCTATTGTGGCTTAATGGCTTTGTTGGATCTTGAGTGAGGGATAATCCTACCATTCTGCCTTTGTTTCAAAATATCCTGTCTCCAATGGATTACCAAATCTGCATTTCTAAAAGGTGGCCTCAGTATCTGCTGGGGCAGGGAGATTGAGTCTGCTTTCTGTCTTTTAAGAGCATGTTTCTCCATTTCTCCTTTAGGAAAATATAATATCTTGCCTTTTTAATATTTCCCAAAATATTTCCTTCTTCTAGTTGGGGGGTCGGGGTGGGTTTCCCACAGTACAAACAGGAATGTGGCATAAAATAAACCCTTAAATAGGCTGGATTATTGTTACTATTTTATTGGAATGTAATACCTTCACTATCTTCCCATCAATTTCTCACCAAGTGCCTGACATAGTGAAGAATCAGAAATTTAGTAAATGTCTCAGGGAAATGTATCACGAAATTCAGCAAGATGCATAATTTAATAATAAGGGCCTTGATAGTACAGTGGTTTGGTGCACCCTGTCATTAACACAGCTGCCTGCAATTTCTGTTGGTTCAAATCTCTCCAAGGCTCAAGGTTGACTCAGCCTTCCATCCTTTCTAAGGTAGGTGAAATGAGGACCCAGTTTGTGGGGGCAATAAGCTGACTTTGTATAAAAATATACAAAAGAATGAAGGCTATTGCTTAACGCATTGTCAGCCGCCCTGAGTCTCCGGAGAAGGGCGGCATATAAATCAAATTAAATATATATATATATATATATATATATATATATATATATATATATATATATATATATATATATATATATATATATATATGTAGGTCTTTGGTTATTCGGGTCTTCTCCCACGTAAAATTGGAAGTGTCTTGGCGACGTTTCGACGAAGTCTCATTCGTCATCTTCAGGCTGGTGTTCTTGGCTTCGTGCTTCCAGGAGCAATGTGAGATCGCAGCTGTCTCTTCCTTTTAACTGCTAGTGGGGGTGTGAGCTGATTGGGTGGGAACTTGGCTGTGTTCTGATTGGGTGGAGGTGTGTTCTGATTGGTTAGGGGCTCGGCTGTGCTCTGATTGGATGGGGGGTTGGTTGTGCTCTGATTGGCTGGGGGTGTGTTCTGTTTGGGTGGGGGCTTGGTTGTGCTCAGCTTAGTCTGAGTTGCAGGGGGATTTGAGCTGGTGAGCTGCGTTGTTGTTGTTTGGCTTCGTGTTTGTGGCCGTGCGAGCTCTTCATGGTGGGTGTCAGTCTGCTTCATGTATGGATTGGAGAGGTTTAAAGTGGCTAATGATGCAGCTGCAGTCTGGCTTCTGGTCCTTGGTCGTGGCTCATTATCAGTGTGGGTTTGAGTCTGTTTTCTGCGTGGATGTGTGGTGGTGACATCCTGTGTGGCTCTCGTGAGTGTGGGTCTGGTGTCATTCGTCGTGTTAGGGACCCGTTTGTCAATAAGGGCGGGTTTCCAAATGGCTGGTAGGCGGGAGGTATCGTCTCGTTTGTTCATGCTGTGTGGGCGTTTTTCTATCTCGATGGCTTCTCTGATTATTCTGTTGTTAAAGTGTTCAGTTTTGGCGATAGTTCTGGTCTTTTTAAAGTCAATATCATGTCCTGTGGCTTTAAGGTGTTGGACCAGGGAAGAAGTTGGTTCTTCTTTTCTGACTGAGTTCTTGTGTTCTTCTATGCGTGCACTTATTCGTCTGTTGGTTTGTCCGATGTATGTGGTGGGGCAGGCGGTGCATGGGATTTCATATACTCCTTGATTTTCTAACTCAATTTTGTCTTTGGGGTTCCTTAGGATGGTGGATATTTTTCGGTTTGTGCAGAATGCTGTCTTGATGTTATGTTTGTGGAGGATTTTGCTTATTCTGTCTGTGGTGCCTTTTATGTATGGGAGGAGGGCTTTGCCGTTTTCTTGTTCTGTGTCTTGGATTTTAGTGGGGGTTTCTTTTTGGATTAGGTTGGTGATCTTATTTCTTTGGAATCCATTGGATGTTAGTACGTTAGTGAGGGTGTGTAGTTCGGTTTTTAGGTGTTGTTCGTCAGCTAAGCGTTTTGTTCTGGAAATGAGTGTCTTGGCTACAGAGTTGATTTGGGCAGGGTGGTGGTGTGAGAGTGCGTGCAGATAGCGGTTTGTGTGTGTTTTCTTCTGGTAGATAGTGTGTCCTAGGGAGCCATTGGATTTTCTGTAGACTAAGACATCCAGGAAGGGAAGTTGGTTGTTCGCTTCTGTTTCCATGGTGAACTGTATTTTGGGGTGTAGGCTGTTGAGGTGTGTGAGGAAGTTGTCCAGTTTTTCTTTCCCATGTGGCCAGATTATGAAGGTGTCGTCCACATATCTGAGCCAGAGTTTGGGTTTATGATCAGATTTTTCTAGAGCTTGGGTTTCAAAGTATTCCATATAGAGGTTGGCAATGACCGGTGAGAGGGGTGATCCCATGGGTGCTCCTTCTGTTTGTTTGTATTCTGCAGCCACCAAACGCATTCTGAAAAGAACAGAACTAGCCCTAATCAGAAATGAACTCCACAGAAAAAGATTCCTCCTAGACCGAATCAACAAGGATCTCCTCACACTTCACCTCAAACTCAGCAACAAGATCCACCCCGCACTTTGGGACAAATCCAAACAACTTGCCGTCTGGAGAGCCGAAACACAGACCACCCTCAAGACAGACACACACACCAACAAATTCCGAAGACTACAAGAACGCCAGAAACAATCCCCTCCACCCTCACAGCCACACATGAAACAAACAGTACATAACATCTCAGATAGGATCCTCACCAAAGCCGAAACCAATGTCCTTTCCAAAGGATTCAACTTTGCAATCGCTCCCAAAAGCATCCCCACTGAAACCATTATATGCGGAGTTGAAACCAGCCTGACCAAAATCAACCCCGACGATGCAAACAGAATCAGACTCGAAATCACCAACATCCTCTGCACCAGCAAGCCACCCAAAAGTAACTTACCCAAAGAGGAACAGACAGCACTACTTAACCTGAAAGAAGACACCAGCATAATAATCCTACCAGCAGACAAGGGCAATGCCACGGTGGTTATGAACACATCTGACTACCAAACCAAATTAACCAACCTACTCCAAGACTCCATATACAAACCCCTAAACACAGACCCCACCACCTACCTGGAAAAAACCACCAGATCCAAAATAAAAGCCTCCCCCATCAGCGAAGAGATTCAGCAAAGAATCATACCCAGAGAGAAATCATCCAGATGCCCTAAGCTTTATGGTCTCCCCAAGATACACAAAGAAGGAACCCCACTTAGACCCATAGTCAGCTCCATAGGCTCACCTCTACAAAACCTAGCCAAATTTCTCGCCAAACAACTACAGCCCTATGCAGAATCCATCACCTCATACGTAAAAAACTCACTCCAGTTCATAGACATCATAAAGCAACAAAACTTACAGCCCAGTGACCTACTCGTGAGCTTTGATGTCATATCCCTCTTCACCCAAGTACCAATCAAAGAAGCCTTGACAGTTATCCAAAACAAATATAACCCCCCCAAGCACATCTTAGATCTGACCAACCACTGCCTATCCAACACATACTTCATCTATAATGGACAGAAATACAAACAAACAGAAGGAGCACCCATGGGATCACCCCTCTCACCGGTCATTGCCAACCTCTATATGGAATACTTTGAAACCCAAGCTCTAGAAAAATCTGATCATAAACTCAAACTCTGGCTCAGATATGTGGACGACACCTTCATAATCTGGCCACATGGGAAAGAAAAACTGGACAACTTCCTCACACACCTCAACAGCCTACACCCCAAAATACAGTTCACCATGGAAACAGAAGCGAACAACCAACTTCCCTTCCTGGATGTCTTAGTCTACAGAAAATCCAATGGCTCCCTAGGACACACTATCTACCAGAAGAAAACACACACAAACCGCTATCTGCACGCACTCTCACACCACCACCCTGCCCAAATCAACTCTGTAGCCAAGACACTCATTTCCAGAACAAAACGCTTAGCTGACGAACAACACCTAAAAACCGAACTACACACCCTCACTAACGTACTAACATCCAATGGATTCCAAAGAAATAAGATCACCAACCTAATCCAAAAAGAAACCCCCACTAAAATCCAAGACACAGAACAAGAAAACGGCAAAGCCCTCCTCCCATACATAAAAGGCACCACAGACAGAATAAGCAAAATCCTCCACAAACATAACATCAAGACAGCATTCTGCACAAACCGAAAAATATCCACCATCCTAAGGAACCCCAAAGACAAAATTGAGTTAGAAAATCAAGGAGTATATGAAATCCCATGCACCGCCTGCCCCACCACATACATCGGACAAACCAACAGACGAATAAGTGCACGCATAGAAGAACACAAGAACTCAGTCAGAAAAGAAGAACCAACTTCTTCCCTGGTCCAACACCTTAAAGCCACAGGACATGATATTGACTTTAAAAAGACCAGAACTATCGCCAAAACTGAACACTTTAACAACAGAATAATCAGAGAAGCCATCGAGATAGAAAAACGCCCACACAGCATGAACAAACGAGACGATACCTCCCGCCTACCAGCCATTTGGAAACCCGCCCTTATTGACAAACGGGTCCCTAACACGACGAATGACACCAGACCCACACTCACGAGAGCCACACAGGATGTCACCACCACACATCCACGCAGAAAACAGACTCAAACCCACACTGATAATGAGCCACGACCAAGGACCAGAAGCCAGACTGCAGCTGCATCATTAGCCACTTTAAACCTCTCCAATCCATACATGAAGCAGACTGACACCCACCATGAAGAGCTCGCACGGCCACAAACACGAAGCCAAACAACAACAACGCAGCTCACCAGCTCAAATCCCCCTGCAACTCAGACTAAGCTGAGCACAACCAAGCCCCCACCCAAACAGAACACACCCCCAGCCAATCAGAGCACAACCAACCCCCCATCCAATCAGAGCACAGCCGAGCCCCTAACCAATCAGAACACACCTCCACCCAATCAGAACACAGCCAAGTTCCCACCCAATCAGCTCACACCCCCACTAGCAGTTAAAAGGAAGAGACAGCTGCGATCTCACATTGCTCCTGGAAGCACGAAGCCAAGAACACCAGCCTGAAGATGACGAATGAGACTTCGTCGAAACGTCGCCAAGACACTTCCAATTTTACGTGGGAGAAGACCCGAATAACCAAAGACCTACATACAAACACCCGCGAAAACATATATATATATATATATATATATATATATATATATATATATATATATATATATATATATATATATATATATATATATATATATATATAATTTGTTGGAGAGAATTAATATCACAGCTCCTTCCCTTTTCAGCTGTTTTTATAGCAAGGTTCATCCTTGTTCATTCATCTACTCAGTCATGAACACAAATCTAAAACTCAGGCTCCAAATATTTGCATGGGTCTGCAAAGCCTGATCAATCACACAAAGGTCATATTAGCAACAGTCCCAAGGTGAAAGACTCCCATCCACTGCAAGGCGGATGGGAGTCACTGCAAGGCGATCAAATCAGTCCTAGAGGAGATCAACCCTGACTGCTCTTTAGAAGGCCAGATCTTGAAGATGAAACTCAAATACTTTGGCCACCTAATGAGAAGGAAGGAGTCACTGGAGAAGAGGCTGATTCTGGGAAAGATTGAGGGCAAAAGAAGAAGGGGATGACAGAAAATAAGGTGGCTGGATGGAGTCACTGAAGCAGTAGGTGTGAGCTTAAATGGACTCCAGAGGATGGTTAGAGTACAGGAAGGCCTGGAGGAATGTTGTCCATGGGGTCGTGATGGGTCGGACATGACTTTGCAACTAACAACAACAACACTTTGCAGAAACAAAGAGACTCAAATTACAAACAGGTATTAATTGCAAAGCAAGTGTCAGGCAACTTCATATTCAGATACAGATGAAGTAATAGTAAAACCATATTACTTTTTAAAAATATGCACTAAGCAATTTCTTATCAAGTTGTACTAAGTCTGGCAGAACTATAAAGGTACTTTAACTAGTACATGCACTGCCTATCACTGCCTTGTATTCTATGGAGTGTACAGGTCTGTTTTCTAATAAAAGTAATGCAACAAGACCCATTATTCCCATCAGCAGACATTTAGACAGAACAGAAATCATGAAATGTTTGGTGGTGTACCTATATCTTCTCTGAAAGACGGCTCAGAAATTTGACCAAAAAATTCCTTAGGAAAAGTTGAGTTGTTAGCACACAAATGCTGCAGCAGGGTTTTTATCTGAGCATCCATGTGTGTGCATCTGTAGGTTTCATGCTGAATTTCCCACAGTAAGGGAGGGAGAGTGAAAAGGAATATCTCCACTGAAGACAAGATGGGGAAAATGCAGTGATACTGTACTTCCAAAAGTTATAAATTCCATGTATAATTAGGAAGGAGGATTTTTCTATTAAAAAACTGAAAAAGTTTCGCACACAAAGAATAAAAATGTACTTTCATTTGATGTGATGAAGAGATTTTACCGCAAGCTGTAGTGGGGGGGAAAAATGGAATGTGTGGGAGAGAACATATTCCTTTTATTTTTTTACAAACCTTCTGATATAGATAAATGAGAAAAAGAAATTCATTTGGTCAACTATCTGGAATCAAATACTATGTACATCCACTTTTTCTTTATTGCTTACTACTTTATAAAGATATATAGGTTGAAGTGATTTCTCCAGGGTGAAGTCCTCTTTTCTTTTCTTACCATATTTTGATAATGAGGAGAACAAGTTTGATATATTGGACCCTATTCCCCTCCTAGTATTTCAAACAGTGAATCTTGAGACTGCAAATGCTGAAGAATAATTTATTATAGCAATATCTAGTCCTACATCTGAAACAAAATAGCAGAATGAGATAATCCAACATTATGCTGAGAAACTCTATAATGAAAAATGTTTCACCCTGAAGAATTCGTGTAGTGTGATCTTACTAAGATGTAATAATTAGACCATAATTAAAGAGTCAAGGTGAGAAAAAAGTGTCTTTGAATAAGTAGATGACTAGAATGGAAACTATTTGGCTATCAGTTCTGAATTGTCGCAGGAAAAAAAGGTAAACTGAGCAAAATAGTAATAAATTCAGCATAATCCAGTATGAAGTTTTGCTTGAGATAACTGAAACATTCATTATAGCAAATATTCTGTATATACAGAATATTTGCTGTATATGATATATATTATGATTATGTACGTTTCCTTGTACTATCATTTCAGGGCATGAAGCTGACTTATAATGGATATACTTTCAAGTCTGATTTTATTATACAGATATCCTATTTGTGTAAATTTACAAGGTATCATCTGCTTTATATAGTCCTCTCTTGTTTATCTGCTTTTGGGTGTATTTTTTTCTTAAAGGACAGGTAATCTGTTAAGGAGAAAAGAATTGACTAGGAGACAATTTCTTTTGAAAACAACAGGAATATCCTTTGGAAAATGTTTATTGACAGTGGGTAGGAAAACCATTTGGCCTGCATTTTCATAAGAATTTGCCCAGCCTATATCTCTGGACATATGTGCAAATCAATCTGAACTTTATCTATTTGATTAATTATTATCTGCTAATTGTCTCAATATTTTTTTGCAATTATTTTATTATTTTACTATATTAATTGTATCTTTAGTTGTTTTCTTGTGTTTGGTCTCAGACCCAAAAAATTTGATGATCTAGTTTTTCATTTATTTGTGTGCCAATACCATAATTTTCAGAATTTTTCAATGAAATTCATTATTTAGAAGGTGCACCGAAAGTTATGTTTTAGAGGGAAAATATACCTATAGTCACATATACAGTATGTACAGGTATGAGGAAAATGCAGACAAATATACATTCTTGTAGAGGATATTATTTTAGCAATTCTTAGCTAACTTTGGATAATCTGGTTTGGAGACAATGAGAAAAATAGTTTGTTTTATCAGCCTTATATTAGCCCATCAAAGTAGTCCAGTCAAGAACACTCAACTATGAGTATAAACTCTGTATTTATTAATACTAATTTTGTTTCTGTAATCTGTTAAGGTTACATTAACAGAATTATGCAAGTCTGAAAGTATTTTCCCTCTGCAAAACTTCTAAAATTCTTCCCATGCCCCCTCTCCTTTTGTGGACTGAGATATCTTTTACATGGTGGTTGTCTACTCTGCAACTTTTCCTCCAATCACCCAAGGTCATTCTAACACACCATTACAATATACTACATCAGAATAAAGTAGGGTTAAGCAGGGGTGAAATGCTCCTGGTTCAGACCGGCTTGGGTGAGTAGGTAGCGATGGTTGCGGGCAGTTCGGAGAACCAGTAGCAAAAATTCCTGCCCCCGCCCCCCATGCCCAGCTGAGCCGGGCGATCATCAGAGGCTTTTTCTTCTTTTAAATGCCTCTGACAAGCCAAGCTCTTCACTTCTAGCCAATGCTATTGTTTCAGTTACTTTGTAACCTATTAAACTATTCAAACGGAAGGACTTCGCTTTCGGTTTTCTTCTCAAGCCTCAGCCAGTTGCCATTTTAAACTTTCTTTTTTCCCCCTTTCACTCTTCTTTACTTTTAAAATCAGTCTTAGGGTTGTTAGAAATACTTGCAATTTAGGATCCCAGATCCAGTTTTCATCCTACTTATTCAGATGATCTGTTAGTTTCATTAGTTGGTCTGGTCCCATCGCCTGGCTCTGCAAAACGCAGAGTTCTCCCGAAGCCCGGAGCAGCGGCGAGCGAAAATAGGGAGCCTCAACCTGCTTCCTCCCCAGGAGTAAAAAAGAACTCTGGGGACTTCACAGAGGGCTCTACCTGCCCTCACTGGCTCTGTCTTACATTTCCTTAAGGAAATGGAGTTTTTCGAGCTGCCTTTCAGCTGTAAAGGTGCCTCTTTATGGGCGATGGGGCTGGCGGTCTCAAAGGACTGTCTGGTGGCAACGGAAGCCAAACTGGAAGCCCAATTTGTTTCCACTTTTGATAACTTGTGAAATTTACAAATAAGCCCATATTATAGTCCTCAAAATCTATTAAAGATACAGGAAGAGTGGAGGGTATCTTTGTTTTCTACACTGTTTGCTTAGTGTTAGGAAGAGGACATATATTTTATGCTTACTGATCAGAAAAAAATATGCAATTATGTAATAGAATATATATATAGCTTGAATAGAGATGCATAATATTTATAATTAAATTTGCACAATGCCTTCATTAGAATATTTTGACGGCCAGTGAAAAGTATTTTTATAGGGCCCTTTGAAATGCTATAATTTGTTGAACACAATGAATTCCATCCCACCTAAATGGAAAATACTCAAACACATAATATGCCATCTCTAGTCACAGTCTAGTCACCATCTCTAGGGCACAGTCAGGAAATGGCTTTTTACTTCTAATTTTACTTCTATTTATTCTATTTAGATAAACTGGTCAGATCTTAAGTTTCAGAGTCAAAAGTGCAATGTAGCAACAGATACTCAAGATGTGACTTTTTTTTTTTTTTGCTTTAATTTATATGCCGCCCTTCTCTGGAGACTCAGGGCAGCTTACAATGCGTTAAGCAATAGCCTTCATACTTTTGTATATTTATATAAAGTCAGCTTATTGCCCCCACAATCTGGGTCCTCATTTTACCTACCTTTGAAAGGATGGAAGGCTGAGTCAACCTTGAGCCTGGTGAGATTTGCACTTGCAGTAATTGCAAGCAGCAGATGTTAATAACAGTGCTTTAGTCCACTGTACTATCAGGGAATTTCTCCCTCCCTTGTGAAATACTTGCACAAAACAAGAAATAAACCTCCATGAAATGTAACATATATACAGTATTTTTCAATCTATTAAATTTCCCAAAATGTTCTGTCCCTGAAACTTCAAACCTAGGGCAACATGCTGTTGGAGATACTAGACAACCTTTAGTGTATTTACTACTTCCTATAAATCCCTTTATTCATTCTTGCTTTCTGCAAAATCTTTTGTTGTGATAAATCCATGCTCTGATTCTACACTGGAAGTTTACACTGGAAGCGGCATAATACCAGTGAATATAACAATACAAATATAGTTAAAGGAGATAGGTGATAGACAGATGATAGATAGATAGATAGATAGATAGATAGATAGATAGATAGATAGATGATGGGTGTATGATGGCTGGTAGGTAGGTAGGTAGGTAGGTAGGTAGAAGATGGATTGATGATGGCTGAGCAGACAGGCATACAGATAAATAATTTTTCAAAAGAGGCTTGATAAAGCTTTGAGGATTTCTGTAAGAAAGCACAAAGAAACAAATGAAAACAAATCAAGTTCTAGGACATTATTTGAAGAGACTAAAGATCAACATTATTAAAAGCAAAAAGAAAATATAAAGTTGGTTTATTTGATTAAGGTTAAAATAGATATGTTGTTATCTCTGCTGACGTTTAATGAACTTTTGCTGATCAGGATGAAATTTGATTGGAGAGGGGGAGAGGAGAGGGAAAGGGAAGGCAGATGGGGAGGAAAGGAAGGAAGGAAGGAAGGAAGGAAGGAAGGAAGGAAGGAAGGAAGGAAGGAAGGAAGGAAGACATTTATTTTTGTAGGTACTCACAGTCAGGGTAGACTAGGGCAATGTAAATATATATATTTTTTAAGTTGATTTATATGCCGCCCTTCTCCGGAGACTCAGGGAGGCTTACAATGCGTAAAACAAACCAAACAAAATAAATTAAAAGGAAGGAAAATTTCTGATATTCACTGCCAGCTTTCCACAAGAAAATTTAATAGGTGAGCCAAAAGGAAGTCTTAAGTAAGTCCTGCTCCAAGTGATTGTTTCTCTGTTTAGATAAGGAAATATCTTTGAAACAATGACCCGATGGGGCACAGATTATCTAGTGTGTTACAAAATTCTAAATGAATTTATCACAATTGGAGAATCAATTTTATTTTCAGACTTCACAGCTAATACCGATTGTTCACACCTGCAAACTTTCTTGATTACCATTTCTTTATCTTTGTTAGTCATAACTCTTAATTATGACTTGGGTGAAAGGAAAATGAGACTTAAGAAAGTGAAAATCAAACAGATGGACTGAATCTACACATTGCATAATGCCAGGCTTTATTTTAAAGACTCTTTGCCAATGAAAGAGTTGGAGCTTATTTCCTACTTAGTATTAAGCCATGCATCATTGTTTCCAAACTTAAAGTGATTAGTTTCATTGATTACATTAAATCAAACCAAACCAATCTGTTGTATGATTTAGTAGAATGTGCAAAACCCAGGCAATGCATGTAGTGTTGATGTCACCTACTTTATTATAGCTACATCAACTGATGGCATATTAATCCTCATGTGTTTGTTCAGAGGCAATTTAGCCCTTGAACTAACACAAGTTTCTCATTCTGTCTAGAAACTAAGCTAATTGAAGCTTTTTTCTCACAAGCTAATTTTGGTCTGGGGAAGATTTTTGTCAAGATCATACCAGCCGGGGAAAGTTAAATCTCCCTATTCTGCATACTGCAGACCCAATTCAAAACAAATGTTTTCTAAATGTATCTTTTTTTAAAAAAAAAATTCTCATAGAAAGCCTTTTGTAATTAAGCCTCTAGAGTTCACACATGAGCATAAATGCATGAGCACAACAATACAAAACAAAAATAAACAAAACTCATCTGCTCAATTTCAATCCTAGAGATGAATAGAGGGCTAAATCCAGCCTCAACTGAGTGCATGGTTATACATAGGAAAACATTTTAATCAGACAAAATTGGGGCAGCTGTTTGTCTGAAAAGCAGGAGTCTTGAAGGTATATAGGAGCAATGATGTATCATCATGTAGCATTGGTAAATATCAGTAAAAAATCTAGTTAGCTAAAGTTCAAGAGAATTTAATTTATAAAATACGAAGGAAAGAAAAAGGGGGAAAGAAAAATGTTCTTGTTCCAAAAAAGATCTGCCACAACGCCTCTGATCATTGCTGTGATATGTGCAGTTTATCACTTACAATTGTGAAATATCTGGAGAAAATGTGACTGGGGATGTTTCATAGCACTGTGATAATATTTAATCATTCTCCCAGGCTGCAAAGATACTGACATGGCGGAAGCGAAGTTACGGATTAAATCACACTAAATTGTTTTAGCATTATATTTTCATGAGTAGAACATTTGTTTTCTGAATCTTATGAATAAGGTTAAGCAGTCAATGCCTTCCCAATGCATTGGGAGTTCAAATACCTGCATTCCTGTTCAAGAAACCCAACAACCAAATGGACTGGAAGTTTTGGAATTTGTAAAGAGAAATGGAATGCATTACTCTACATCTGATTCAAAGTATTGGTAGCTCAAAAAATTGCTCTAATTCAATTAGATAATTTGAATTGATAATTTGATTTGGATTTATGTGAATTAATTTGTAGCATGGCTCTGGTGAGTCAATCATATATTTATGTTATTTACTAAAGCATACATGTCATTCCAGTTAGAAAACAATGTGCAGTTCAACAACCGGCCCTCCGATGCAATTTTTCCGGCCCGTGCGCAGTGGTGATTAAGCCCCGCCCCCACCCCACCCTTCCAAGCCGTCACCCTTATCTTCCAGCCCACGGGGGTCTGCTCACTGCTAAGGTAAGGCTGAAGGGTGCGGGCCTCACCTTCCAACCCCACAGCTGCCGGCAAATGACAGGGGAGGGGGACACGCTCTGTGCTTGTCCAGTGGGCTGGTGGGGAGAGAATGATGGAGGTGGATCTTGTGGGGTAGGAGCCATCCCCCAAGCCTGACCTTCCTCCTCCCTTGTTGGTGGGGCCAAGAGAAAGCAAGGGGAAGCATGGGAACATGCTCTCCTCCCCTACCAAGCACAACAGCCCAGTTGGGGGGGTAGGTGCAATGGCCCGGTTCTCACAGTGGAACACTTTCTGTTGCCTGTGCCACTCCTTCCCCAGGCAGAGATGGCTCGGGCGGGGCAGCAAAGGCACCAGGGCTGATTTCCCCCCCCCCCCTCAACCAACTGGGCCTGGAGGAATGCAGAGAGTTGTGGGCAAGCACCAGAGGGTCAGAAGGCATGTTTCCAGCATGTGCTTCTCTGTCCCAAAATAGGATTGACTGGGTGGAAAGTAGCATGGGGAAAGGGAAGGAGAAGCCCAGCTGGCTTTCCTTTGGTGTGTGGTGGGTGAGGAAGACCCAATACCATCTCCATGCTTGCCCACTGCTTCAGTGCCTTGCACAGCACAGCACAGCTAAAGCTAGCTTGCTTCACAATGGGTGGGAGGACTGTATTCCCTTCTCCTCTGGGAGCCCATTTCCTGCCCCACTCGCTCCTGGCAGCTCTCTCTCTCTTGGGGCGGAGAGCAAACCTGGAAGTTGCTGCCCGATGTTCCCCATCAGGCTGAGAGGGGGGGGGGGAAGACAGCCCTCACCAAAGACACTCACCCATCAGCCAGTTTCCCTCTCTCTCTCTCTCTCTCTATGTGTGTGTGTGTGTGTATGTGTCGTTTTCTCTTGCTACCTGTCTCTGTGTGTCTTCTCACTCAGAAAGCCCTGCATGCTTTCCGTGGGGCTTTTCGCCCATTTTTCTTTCTTTCTTTTGGAAATCTGGGCTTGCTGAGGAAAGAGCAGTAGAGGCTTCCCTCCTCTTCCCCCTCCCCCTCCTCTTGTGCCCACTCTTCCGGCCCCAAGGGTGTCATGAGAGGAGGATGGGGAGGAGGGAAACCTCCGCCACTCATTCCTCAGCAAGCCCAGATTTCCAAAAGGAAAAAAGAAAAACAGGTAGTGAAAAGCCTGAAGGAAAGCACCCAGGTCTTTCCTAGAGAGTGAGAAGAGACACAGACACGGGGGGTGGGGGGGAGAGAGAGAGACAGAGACAGACAGAGACAGAGACAGAGACAGACATACACACAGAGACAGACAGAGAGAGACATGGGGTGGAGAAAGAGAGAGAGAGAGAAAGAAAGATGAGGGAGAGAGTGGGGGAGAGAGGGAGAGAGAAAAAAAGAGAGAGATGAGAGGGAGTGTTTAAGTTTGCAGACTCCTGAGCCAGGAGAAGGGACAATAAGAAGCAATGGAATCTTTCTCTTCAAGCCTTTAAAGAAGGAACAGGTTTGCTGATCACAAAGCCTTTCAGCTTTCAATAAAATAAAAGATGCCACTAAACTTCTGAAATAAGGTGATCCAGTGTATGTCTCACTCAAGATCAGGATTTTTATGGGCTTTGCTGTGGGAGGTTTTATCTCCACTCCCTTCCCAGGTATATGAATATCTGCAATGATACAATCTCACCCAGGTTTTTCTATGAGTAGTTCAGTCCTGCAAATGCTTTTATAGAAGCTGCATTAGCTTTTGGGTCCTTCTGAATATTTTTGCCTTAGATCCTGATGAGAGCAGTTCACCAAAGGTGACTCTGGGTGGCACACAACCATGAGATAAAACTATATAAAAACTATAGATGTAAAACATAAAAATCCATATCAATAAATAAATTGGCCATGCCCACCCAGTCACATGACCATCTAGCCACGCCCACCCAGCCCCCAACATTCTGAGGGACCATGAAATGGCCCCCTGTTTAAAAAGTTTGAGGACCCCTGGCTTAGACAAAAAGACTATAAATTCATGGACCATGTAAAGTATTATTCACAATTTCTTACACTAAAAAAACCAGAAGCATAAAGTGAAGTTTGTTATGCCAAAATAGTTTTTGCTAACCAGTCACTTACATCATTCTTTGGGCTTTCAGAACCCATGGTTTCGAGGTCTCAGTATGAGTTTTGGGTTCAACAAGCTCATTAGATAACAGGAAAAAAAGAAACTGAAAGCTAGTATTTTGCTGCCAATTTACTGGTTATTTTTGCAGCTTTCCCCCCACCCCACCCCCAAAAAATATGTTGCTTTAGTGCATGCATGAAAGTCTGCTTTAGTTTTCCATCTGCTTGGCACTCAGCTTTATGACTTTACTCCCATCTTCATGGTTCAACAATCCTTTGAGACCAAACAATAGCTATTCATTGTAATTTGCAATTGTCTGAATTCAGATGTAATGGCAAAGCACTGTGACTTGCAAATTAACATCCGGACATTGCTTGACTGTATTGCTGGGCCATCTCTCTATCAGTAACTGCTTTGTTTTCTCTTTCCATGATTTGAAAATTACTGGGAAGCATCCAAATGTATAATTACTCCAACTCTATCCAGAACAGAGCTAGACAAGCTCTTATCCAATAAATGTCTTTGTGTCTAACTTCTGCACTCCCTAAGCGACATTGCAAATGCCTGAAAGATAATGGGTTTTGTTGTCCAAACAGAAGTAAAGTGCACTAGTTTACTTACCCAAGGACAAGTGAAGTGGTTCGGGAATAACGAGAGGCACAAGCAAGCAAGTGACAACAGCTCTTTAATATACAGTGAGACTTCAGCAAAAACTCAGGGGCACCAGTCCTCCTTATATACAATCCAGGAGGGACTGTCAGCCAATCAGAAACGTAGGCAGGTTTGAAACTCCCGCTTAAAAGTATCAATACATAACACCCCTCCCTTCCCAGAAGACACTAATACTCAAAAATTAACATATGTACAGACAAAATCTCGCAGGTGCTTAGGACGAATTCTCGCCCTAGTTGACCTGCGCAGTTCAGAGTCTGGTGGGGCGTCGAGCTGGTCGGAGGGACTCTTTGTCTCTCCCGGCTCCGCCAATGGAACCTCCTGGATTTTGTCCGGGGCGTGGTTATCCCCAGCTGGGAGTGGCGACTCTCTGGGGCGGCGCTGGAACCAGGGCTTGTCAGCTAAGTATTCCCGCGATCCCGGGCTTGAGTTAGCTGTTTTGGAGAAGTGGTCAGAGTTAGGCTCGGAGATGTCTAAGTTAATGTTCGCCTCGCCAACCACCCTTTTCCTAAGTTGATCTATGTGGTGCTTCCATAGTCTATCTACCCCAACATCCACCGTGTACGATTTTGGGCCTGTTATTCCCACTATGGTTCCTGCAACCCATAGAGGACCGCTGGCATAATTGCGAGCGAACACCGGGGACCCGACCTGAAACTGCCTTAAACCACAGGTCTCTCCCTTAAAGTTTTCGTGCGAGTAGTTAGGGTGAAGCCTGTCTAACACGCACCGGAGCTTCCTCCCCATGAGGAGCTCTGCTGGGCTTCTCCCTGTTGCTGTGCATGGTGATGCATGCTGAACTGCTAGGAATTGATCTATCCTGGCCTGCCAGTCCCCATTGTCTAATCTGGACAGTGCTTCCTTAGCTGTCCTGACAAAACGTTCAGCCAATCCGTTGGAAGCCGGGTGAAATGGAGCTGATAGGGCATGGCGGATTCCCAGGCCGGCCAAGTAACTTTCAAAGAGGGTTGCTGTAAATTGAGGGCCGTTGTCCGATACCAAGGTATCCGGCAGGCCGTGGGTGACAAATAACTTCCTTAGGACCTTGATAACGGCTTCGGCTGTTGTAGATGGCATTAATATAATTTCGAGCCATTTTGAGTAGGCATCCCCAACTATTAAAAACGTTTGGCCATGGAACGGGCCGGCAAAATCAATGTGGATCCTCCCCCATGGGCCTTTTGGTTTCTCCCACTCTCAGATGGGCGCTACTGGGGGATCGGGGCGAGACTCCTGGCAGGGTCTGCACTTCCCCACCCACTCGGAAATGACCTGGTCCATGTTGGGCCACCAGACATAGCTGCGGGCTAAACACTTCATCCTAACAATGCCCGGGTGCCCTTCGTGCAGCAACTCCAAAACCCTATCCCGTAGTTTCGTTGGAATTACCACTCTGTCACCCCATAGCAAGCACCCCCCTTGCATAAACAGTTCATTTCGTTTGTTGGCAAACCCTTGGTACTCCTCTCCGACCACCTTGTCCGGCCACCCTTTCAGAACCCAACCCATAACAGTCCGGATAACTGGGTCTCTATTTGATGCTTTCGCCACCTCGCCGGAGGAGATGGGGCCCAAAGTTAACGTGTCCAACAAAAGGACGGAGGCTTCCGGCGTTGGGTTGTCCAGCAGGTCGGGAAGGGGGCAACGGCTAAGGGCATCCGCATGACCCAGGGTCCGCCCAGGTCGATGGACGAGCTGGTACGAGTAGGCCAACAAAAAAATCGCCCATCTAGTCAAACGAGGGGAGAGGGCAGCGGGGGTTGGCCTGTCGCCTGCTAGCAGTCCTAGCAACGGTCTATGGTCAGTCACAAGTTCGAATTTTTGGCCATAGAGGTATTCGTGGAACTTCTTAACCCCCGCAATCGCAGCCAGAGCCTCTCTGTCCAACTGGCTATAGTTTCGTTCTGTGCTGGACAGGGTACGGGAATAGAAGGCAATGGGCGCCTCTAGGCCGTTCGGCAGTCTATGGCCTAGGACGGCACCAACTCCTACGGGGGAGGCGTCACAGACTAAGACGAGCGGCAGCTCTGCATTGTACTGTATCAGGAAGCTGTCCTCAGATAGGAGTCTTTTCACTGCCTCAAAAGCGGCTGCTTGCGGTTTCCCCCAGACCCATGGTACGTTCTTTCCCAAAAGCTTGTGAAGGGGATCTGCAACCGTGGCTTTATCTTTTAGGAACATAGAGTAAAAATTGAGCAGTCCAAGGAAGGCTTGGAGCTCTGCTTTGGATTTGGGGGCTGGTGCGCTCTTAATAGCTCTCACCTTGCTCTCGGTAGGGTGGATGCCTGTGCCGTCCACCCTGTACCCCAAGAATTCCACTGAGGGAACAGCTATCCTACACTTGTTCCTTTTGAGTCTTAGTCCCGCTTCTCTGAACCTAGACAGGACGTTCCGTACCCTGTCTCCCAGCTGGTGTTCGTCCTGAGCGCTGACTAAGACGTCATCGAAATAGGGCACCACTCCCGGGAGTCCTTGCAACAGGCGCTCCATGGTGCTTTGAAATAAGCCGGGTGCGACGCTCACCCCAAACTGGAGCCTGGTGCATTTAAATGCACCCCTATGAGTTACGATCGTTTGTGCCTCTGCCGTGGCGTCGTCGACTGGTAACTGTTGGTAGGCTTGGGCCAGGTCTAATTTGGCAAAAAATTTTCCGGGCCCCAGGGAGTGTAGTAGATGGTGCACGATCAGCACCGGATAGGCGCTCGGCTGCAAAGCCTTGTTGATCGTGCACTTGTAGTCGGCGCAAATTCTTATTGAGCCATCGGATTTAACTGGGGTCACTATGGGGGTCTCCCACTTAGCATGGTCAACGGGAACCAACACCCCTTGCTTAATCAGCTTGTCTAATTCCGCATCGATCTTCGGTTTCAATGCGAACGGCACTCGTCTGGCCTTCAGTCTTACTTGGGCTACGTTGGGGTCTAAGTTTAGTGAAATAGGGGTCCCCACATACTTGCCCAACGTGTCCCCGAAGACGTCCTGGAACTCGGACAGGAGGCTGTCTTTCAGGGTTGATCTGGACATCAGGTGGACGCCGGTGAAGCCCATGCCAAGGGCTCGGAACCACCCCATGCCCAGGAGGCTAGGAAGCTGCTTCGTGACGATAGTCAGCGGCAGGTCTCTTTCGT
This sequence comes from Arizona elegans, assembly GCA_022577455.1. Classification (NCBI taxonomy): domain Eukaryota; kingdom Metazoa; phylum Chordata; class Lepidosauria; order Squamata; family Colubridae; genus Arizona; species Arizona elegans. The sequence continues at coordinate 67,813,252 of JAKOOJ010000002.1, read as the reverse complement.
AGTCTCCGTAGGTGACCCGGAACGTGCCCACGCCTTCGAGGGGGACTCGGTTCCCCTGGTAGTCTAGGATGCGTAGTCTCTGTTTGGAGAGTTGATCCTTCCGGAACGACGGCAGGAGGGTCTTTAGGGTCATCCACGACATTATGGAGAGAGCTGATCCGGTGTCGATCTCCATCGAGCACGGCTTTCCGTTGATCTCGACCACCGTGCTGACTTTGTCTTCGATCGCCATGCTGGCCTGGTTGATGTGTATGCTGCGGCCATCTCGCGGTTCAAATTCGTGCCGTTTTTTCGCGCCGCCTTCTCTCGTTGGCTGCTTCTGGCGCGCTGATTCCAGTTGGCTGCGGCGCTCACGTGGTTTGTGTCTTCTGGGCAGAATGGCTCTGCAGACTCGCGCCAAGTGCTCTTTTTTCTCGCAGCGCCTGCAAATAGCCTCTCTGTATTTGCAGGACAGTCTATCATGGTGCCCGCCACAGCTGGGACAGCTTCGCCGGGGGCTGCCAGCGTCTTTTCTCTGATGCTCCGTTCGGAAAACGTCCTCATCCGACTCGGACTCCGAGCTGGATCCGGCGTCTTCTCTGTGCACCGGGGCAGACTTGGGGCTGTCTTTGCTGGTCAGCGGACGCTGCAGCATTTCAGCGGCCTTTGTGGAGGCTTCATGAGCCCTAGCCTCGTCTAGGGCTCCAGCAAGCGTCAAGTCAGGCTTGGCGAGCAGACGCCGTTGCAGCCTAATGTCCCGAACACCACAGATCAGTTGCTCAAGCAGCGCATCGTCCAAATCTCTATAGTCGCAATGGGTTGCGGCTTTTCTCAGGCTGGCCATGTACGCGCTGACCGGCTCTCCCTCTCGTTGAACGCGCTGCCTCAGTTGGTATCGCTGCACGAACTTTGAGGGGACGGGAGCGTAGTGAGCCCGGAGAGTTGCCATCAGGGTGTCCCAGGAGACTGTTTGAACCGGCGTTGGCTCACACAGTGACTCGGCCATCTCGAACACGTCCGGTCCGCAGTGACTTAGGAATAGGGCTCTCTTTCGATTAGCCGAGAGGCCCTGCATGTCGCTGGCTTCAAGCGAGCATTCAAACCTCATTAGGTACGAGACCCATTTTTCGCGGGTCGGATCGAAAGGCTTGGGCGGAACGTAGGCAGACATGTTCGGTATGCCTCCTGTGGTTCGCCTCGTCGCCTAGCTGAAGCTCGTGGTCTCACTGGTTGGCTTCTTGTAGCCTCTATCCCACCTTCGTCGCCAATGAAGTGGTTCGGGAATAACGAGAGGCACAAGCAAGCAAGTGACAACAGCTCTTTAATATACAGTGAGACTTCAGCAAAAACTCAGGGGCTGCAGTCCTCCTTATATACAATCCAGGAGGGACTGTCAGCCAATCAGAAACGTAGGCAGGTTTGAAACTCCCGCTTAAAAGTATCAATACATAACAACAAGGATTTCCTTTTATTATCAAATCCTTTCCCTAGGACATTTCTCAAAGGAAACACCACCACCAAAAAACCTCAGAAATATCTCCAATTAAAGGCATTGGAAATAACTTACTTTTCACTGGACCAAAGAGCCAAATACATATATATATATATATATATATATATGTGTGTGTGTGTGTGTGTGTGTGTGTGTGTGTGTGTGTGTGTGTGTGTTTATGTAAGTTTTCACGGGTATGTATGTGTGTATAGTTAATATTTCGGGTTTCTTCCCGTGTAATTGTGGATATATCCCTAAAAGGGTAGAAGCGATGTTTCGACAGAATCCCATCTGCCATCATCAGGCTTATGTCAGCAGTCATTTTGTACTAACTGCCATTGGTATTTCAAATCTGGTGCTGGTATTCTGGGATGGCTCCACCTTTTCATTCTGATTGGTTGGGAGTCCCAGTATGTGTTTATTGGCTTGGCTTCGGGTGTATGGTCGGTTTTTCTCCACTAGGTGGCAGGGCTTCATCTTTGTGGCTAGTTTGAATATGATTTGCTGGGATTTTTTTGATTAATGTTTGGTTTATGTTTTATATATGGTGTTAAGATTCGTCTATCTATGAGAGCAGGTTTCCAAATAGTAGGCAGACGTGAAATGTCATCCCGTTTATTCATGCAATATGGTCTTTTTTCCATTTCTATTGCTTCTCTGATTATCCTGCCATTGAGATGTTCTATTTTTGCAACTGTTTTTGTTTTATTAAAATTAATGTTGTGTCCTGTTGTATTTATATGTTGAACTAATGATGATGTGTGTTCTTGTTTTTGTATTGAGTTTTTGTGTTCCTCGATGCGCACACTCGTTCTTCTGTTGGTCTGTCCAATGTATGTTGATGGGCAGGAAGCACATGGGATTTCGTATATCCTGCCCATCAACATATATATATATAATGTTTGCTAAAAGAAGATGTTCACCTGGAACCAAGATAAATTCTTAGCTATCACAGTCTTTTTCATATACATGTGAAAATTCACAAAATTCACATGCATCTATGTATATACAACAGCAAACTAATTTGTAGAACAAAACATAACCATGGCTCTTTATTCATTCTAGAATTATAAATAGTTAATGTTATTTTTTAAATTTTGAAATATATTCTTACTTTGATGGAATGGGATACTGCTTTGTCTAGCCAATGTAATTCAGCCTTATTGTAGATGGATGGATGGATGGATGGACGGATGGATGAGAGCCCATTTGGTCTAGTGGTTAAGGCACCAGGCTAGAAAACAAGAGACTGGGAGTCCTGTCTTAGCCATGAAAGACAGCTGTGTTACATTGGACCAATCACTCTCTCTCAGCTTAACTCACCTCACAGGGTTGTTGTTATGAGGAACACACAGAAGGAGGAAGGTGTGTTAGATATGTTTGCCAACTTGAGTTATTTGTAAAAATAATAAAGGTGGGGCATAAATAATCAAATAAATAAAAATAGATAGGCAGATATTGGCCTCTCAGATGATCTGGTAATTATATATATTTAAAAAAAATCCTAAAGTGATATTTAGTATATTTTCCTCTGGCACATTCCTTCCTTTTGGTCACAGTAAACATGTGCACATTTTGTTTTCCTTTTTGTTATTTTCTTAGTTTCTTTATAGTTATTTCACTATAACCCAGTTTTTCCTTCATGCTTGCTATACTTATACAAACTTCTATTTCATGTGTTAACTTCTATTCAATATTCAGGTTTTTCATCACAATGCAAGAAGGTGGCAGGTTTTTTGACTAAGTCATGTTTACTAAATCATGATTATATTTGCAAATTTGTGCCCAAATTCATCAGCAATGTTTAATTCTTCTTTTTCAGTTTCTACCTCTTGTGATTGTATGTGAATGTGTTATTACCAATCTTCTGTCACAGTTATGTATATTTGTGCACATAAGAATGTGTGTGTGTGTGTGTGTGTGTGTGTGTGTGTGTGTGTGTATATAAATATATGGGTCTGTGTGTTTGGTGTGTTCTGTTGCAGATATCTCTCTTTCCTTCACTCTCTCCCTCCCTCCCTCTCTTCTTCACACACACATATTTATATGTATGTGTACATGTTTGCATACCCATATGCATGCTTTTTTTTCCTGTCTTTCTATGTTAATCTTTCCTACACACACAAAGTTAAACATGGGTTATATGGCTCTTGTTTCAAATTAAATCCAGACTGGCTTGCATATTTCCCTTGAGACTTTCTATTGCTTTCTGATGAATTACCTTGGGGACCTCATTGACAGGTGGCAGCAGAAGCTAAAACTAGAAAACTAGAAAATGGCCAAGAGTTTGCCATCAGTTGTTGTTGGCTTGAGCCCTGTCACATCAGCTGTGGTTATGAGAGAAGGATTCCTAATTTTCCATGAGATATTCCTAGTCTTGTTTTTAGGGATGTCCATAGCATCCTCTCATTAAAAGCCTACTGAGTCCAAAATGAAATGTTTGCTGCTGAGTCAATATGCCAGACAGAGCCAGCCCTTTGTCCAATTTGTGACATATTTTCTCTGTAAATATAAGCCAGTTCTCTGTCTAGTGCACCTTCCAAAATAACTTAAATGTATGTAGGATTAGCAACAGGATCTGTTTCCTTTCCATATCCAATTTGAGCTCATAGTACAACAACCACCTCATCCAAAATCCTTGGGTGTACCTCCATAGAATCTCCAAGGCTGACTCCAAATTGCAGTTTTAATGACAAATTGGTAAAAGCAGGCAAAGTAAATCATATTAACTGTATTTAATTGCTTTGTATTGCATGTTAAAGTACAGTGCATCTTCACCCTATGTATTTGTGTTTAACCCAGTCTCTGCAACATTTTCAACGTGTGCATTTTAATATGGTTTGGATCCAGATTAATCCTTAAAACTGATCATTTGGAGCAATGAAAGAGATTCAAAAAATTAATTTTGATTTATTTCCCATATACACTTCCCCTGAGGGTAATTAAGTCTAGAGTCGTAGATATAATTACAGAGTGTAAAGTTTTGAAGATACCTTGGAGATCATATAGCTCAATATAATGCTGGTAATATTAGTACAATGTGAGATCGAAGTACAACTCAATGAATGTTAAAGTGTTGAGAAAGCTAAGGGGAGACAGGATAGTGGACCTCAAATAATTGAAAAGGTTTTCATGGGTAATAGTATGTCAATGTGTTCTGTATAGCTCTTGGGGATAAGGAAGAACTGGATAGAAGCTTTACAGAGGGAATACCAAATTCAAACTAAGAAGAAATGTTCTGATTGTGACAATTATTAAACTGGGGAATAGCCTAACTCCAGGAACCATGAGTCCAATGTATTGAACTAGAAGACCTCCAACACTGTTGTTCTTTGATTCAATAATATTTAAATTCATAATTTGATACATTATAGCATTCCATAAACTTTTTTTAAAAATTAAAACTGGAAATTATAAAACTAACAGATCTTACTTCTACATATATTTTTTCCCCTAGTTTCTAGTTCTAGGTATACAATGACTTAAAAGAAAGCATGATATGAATGCAGGAGTCCGAATGCAAAATTGTCATATCATAAAAGAAAGTTAGAATTTTTTTTTTAACAGAATAAACAAAAACTGCATGAGTACGTAATTTGGTAATTTGTTAATCTTCATCTAAAATGTGCACCAAATTTTACATTTAATGTAAGGGGGAAAAAAACATCGTATGAACTAGAAAAACTCAATTCTGCTCAATCATTTAAACCTTTTCAGCTGCATTGCCTTCTAAATATATACTGTGTACTTTACAATATTATGTATATAAACAAGAAACAGTAAGGTATCAAGCTGTTTGGCTTCTCTTTCATCCATGATACTTCAGAGATCTAAGCAAGTTGTTGAGTCCAGATACACAGAAAAGAACAGTCTATGTATTTACCCTACCCCCAGTAGCCTGCAACATCTGAACAAGCAAAATGTCTGAATCATACCCCCCTACCCCGAGAACCAGGTTTTGTTTTGTTTTGTTTTTCTTCACTGGTCGGAATGTGAGATCAGGCATATGTACCACATAATACAGCATTCCCCAGGACCTTTTTCTTGCTGCAGAGAGGAGAAAGTGGACAGAAAGCAAATGGGAATGCAATTGAACTTCTCTCTTCCCCAGAGAGCCTGGATAGTTCCCTAATTCTCCATCATTGGAGCAGGTCCACTGGATTGATAACATATCATATCTCATATCATACAATGTCAGCATTCAGAAACTAGGCTTGAGGGGGACCATGGGGGAAAGCCACAAGATAACAAAAATGGTTTGGGGATTTTGTAGCATTTAATGACTAATAGTATAGTAAAGCTCATTTGCTCTTTTCAGAAATCTATATACAGATGTTCTGGGATCAAAATTCTGTTCTGTGTGGAATTTTGGATCACATAGTAACCTTCTAGTCTCATGGAAGTTGCGTGTGCAAAGATTGCACTACTGCCAAAGTTCACTCGTTGATTACTTCACTAGGTAACATAGGCAACATCGGAAGGAAAACAACACAGTTCACCCATGCATCCATACCATGTGCTAAAGCAGCCAGATATGATTATCTTAAAGAGGGCTGAATAATAATATCTAGAATAATATCTAGGTTTAAGAAGTAAAAGTGCAGGAGTTTATACTGGCCACATATTTCATTTCTGAACCTAGTCCAAAAGTTCTGAAAGCAACCCATTTTAATAGTACTGATCACTCAGTGACATTCACAAGAACAAAACAAAGGCAAAGGTCAAAAATAAGAATAAAAGATGGCACACAACCTGAAGTGGACCACACTGCAAAAAAGCTCAGTTTTTAACATCCTTTTACAAGTCATTGGAGATGAGTTTTGTTTGATTGTGGGAGGCAATGAAGAGGCAGGATGAGACAGTAACTTCAGCTCTTTATTTAAGTAAGTGACTTCTGCAAAGGCTTAACCGGAAGCATTCCCTTTTAAAGGGAGTTGTCCCACCGATTCAGCCACTGACAACGCTTTACTTTTCCCTCCGTTTGAATCTACCAATCAGTGGTGGCCCCATTTGAATTCACCAATCAGCGGTGGGCATGCAAATGCCCATCTAAACCCAGACCTGAGTGAAGCCTACATCCCTGGCTTCACTTGCTATTTACATATGTAACAAGTTTATTCTAATCTTCCTGGAAAGACTGTTCTAAAGCATGGGCACTGCCCCTGAAAAAATATACTATGCTATCTCAGTCTGATACCTGGACCTGATCTTTAGCTGAACATGGCACAAATAATTTGCTTCTTCTGAGGTGCTGGGTTGGTGATCCACCACAACTGTATCAACTGTATTCCCAAGAAAAGGGAGGTTGAAGACCAGCCAATGGTTTCAGAAATGGACATACCACAGCCACTTTCAAGACTGGGGCCAATCCCCCTCCCCATAATGAAGTATTAAACGTCTCTCAGATCTAAGTGTGATATGAAATCCATCTGGGGATATTATACCCAAGACTTCATTGTCAAATTTGCCCAGTCAGGTTGTGGTTATGAACATAAGTCTGCCATTTCACACACCATCTAATCATGAATGAAGGTGGTCCTAGTGTAGAACAAAGTAGCATTAACCTTAGCATCTTGAGGCCAGGTAATTCAGAAATTGGATCACCTGGCTCCAAGAATGCAGCAAACGGGTCAGAAGTTCACTGCCATTTTCCCAACAACAACTTGTGAAAACTCTCAGCAAGAAAAATATTACAGTTCTATAAAAGTGATAATTATCTGCCATTCTCAGATAATGAAGAGATGGTATTTATTGACATGTGCATTTTGAAAGGGTCAGCAAATTTTGTTTTCCAAGGTTTTATGTTTAAAAATGTCATGTTGTTCCATTTATTGATTCTCTCTATGGGGGAGTAAAGCAAATGTTAGCCTAGCCTTGCAAGTAATCTAGCAGTGTCTAAGATGAAATTTAAGAGTAGATGTTATTGACCGATATCAGGAGTCTGCATAAATAAGGAAGCAAAAACTGTGTGTGTGTGCGCGTGTGTGTGCGTGTGTGTGTGTGTGTGTGTGTGAGAGAGAGAGAGAGAGAGAGAGAGAATGTGTTTGTGTGCAAAGTGTACATATGCACATTTCACACACATAAATGTCTCACCATTTGAAAAAGATTCTTATTGCCTTGAGTTCTGCATGCTAAGAAATATATTTTTAAAACATAAAAGGAGAGTAAAAATAAGAACAGAGTTCAGGTACACAGTGACTGTGGTCTGTGAAAATTAACCAGGGATACTAAACTTCAGGAGCATATGCTTGTCTTTGAAGACTTCAAAAGAGACTGTGGCCTACCTGATAGAACCTTTAATGTTGAAGCTGCTCACTGCCAGAAAACCTTTTCAGCTGAATTTACTCAAGGGTTGCCTACTGATAATTAATTAATTGTCTGCCTTTGGCATTTTTAATCAGTTGGTCAAATGAACAAACTTAAATTTGTCTATGCAGAAGAGAATAAGTTGTTTAACTATTTTAAATGGAAAAAATTAGTAAGTTCTGGAAGATCAACCCATACTGATTACTGAATTATTTATTATGATCTTTCCTTGACATGCCTCATCAAATCCTATGGAAGATCACATTTTTTGTTGTGTGCTAGTTTCTTATTCCATCTTTCCTTTAAGAGGTCAATGAAGATCAAGTTTCATTTCCCAGCCATAAAATCTGTTGCAATATTTTCAGGATCAGACTCAATAATTAAAGTAAGAATAGTATGTTTAAATAAAGCTCTGTTTAATCACAGATGGCATTCTATATTCACTGAATATTCACAAATAGAAGCACTGAAAAATGGCATACAGCTCCTTATATATACAAGGGGAGGAGCTAGATATGGGAGTGGTTAGACATACATACATTAAGCAATGGAAATAAGTTAACTCTTGATATACTGTACAGATACTATTTACATGATGGAGAATAAAGCATTTACTTGTGACAAATCCCCCTCTAAATGCTGATTCGACATATGACAATAATTACATTCAGATTCAGAACAATATAAAACTTGTAGCTTGCTAGTTAAGTATTTGTGTTGTTTAGAAGGTAAAGGTTTTGTCAAGATGTCAGCTATTTGCTCTGATGTTTCACAATGAATAGCTTTAATAAATCCGTCTTGTGATAATTGCCTTACATATTTGAATTTTATATCTATATGTCTAGATCGCTGTCCAATAGCATCAGATCTAGATATTTCGATGGCAGCTTTGTTATCTTCATGTATGATATAAGGCAATGAAGGTTTTTTCCAAATATTAGACAATAAATCATTAAACCATACTAGGTTATTTGATGCTTTAGACAGACAAACATATTCTGCCTCAGTAGTTGATGTAGCTACCAAATCTTGCTTACCAGTGTACCAGTAACCTGGGCAGCCGTTAAGGAAAAATATATAGCCAGATGTACTTTTTCTACAAGTGACATCACCAGCCCAATCTGCATCTGCATAACATGTGAGAATGGGTTCATTTGTATTATTGGGTTCTAATAACAAGCAGAAGTCTAAGCTATTTTTTAAGTATCTTAATATCCTCTTGACAGCTTCCCAATGGTATGATAATGGTTTACTGACATGTCTGGATAATAAGTTAAGGGGTAAAGCAATATCAGGTCTAGTCCAGTTAGAGATATAGAGAAGAGAGCCGATAACAGACCTATACAATGTGTTATCTTTAAATTCTGGAGATGACTCATCAGTGTTTCTTAGAAAATCAGTCTGCATGGGAGTATCACATGGTTTGGCATCATTTAGGTTACATTTGTTTAAGAGTTCTATAATTTTATCCCTTTGGGAAAGTTTGAATCCCTTCTTTGTTTTGCTGATTTGAACACCAAGATATTTGTTTACTTTCCCTAATGATTTTAAGGAAAAGTGTTCATTGAGTTTTGTTACAAAAGTTTCTCTCCTTTTTGTATCTTTGCCTATATATAGAATATCATCAACATAAATCAATACAAATTCTGGAGAATCACCTTCACTCTTAACAAAGAAACAATTGTCAGCAGTAGTGGCAACAAAGTTCATAGTTTTAAGTACTTTGACCAAACATTCATACCATCACTTGCCAGATTGTTTCAATCCGTATAGACTTTTGTTTAATAGCCATATATCATTTTTGTTTGTATATTGACTATGAGGAGCTCTTACATATATATCTTTATCTAATTTGGCATGTAAATATGCAGTTTGTATATCATATTGAAATACCTCGAGATTAAGTGCTGATGCTATAACTAGAGCTGTTTTAACACTCTCAGTTCTTACAGTAGGAGAGTAAGTGTCTGTATAATCCTCAGGCTATTTTTGAGCATAACCTTGTGCGACTAGTCTGGCTTTATACAGTTTGTTACCTCCTTCCAAATTCTTAATTTTATATATCCAACTGGTACCGATAATAATCTTATCCCTTGGGGCTTGTGTGGGTGTAAAAACATTCAATTCTTGTAAGCTATTCATCTCCTTGGTCATTGCTGATTCCCACTTTTCTCTTTCTTTGGGGGGAAGTTTCAGCACTTCTTCATAAGTGTTTGGTGTTACTATTTCTCCATTCATATACATTACATAATCTTTGTATTTATTAGGCACCTGATTTCTGTTACTTCTGGTTGTTCTCACTGGTATACTATTATTGTCATGTAAATACCTTGCTTCCTTTTTTGTTACTGAATCAGTTTTTATTTTGTGTTGACTATTTGTCCATGTTCTAACTTTGTTTTTGCTTGTGCTGTTATTGTTTTTCTTTTCAATATTCTTATTTTGATGTTCAGTGTCTGAATTGGTGTTTGGGAATATTTCATTAAGGTGTATTTTGGACCAATTGGCCTGTTCATGAAATACTGCTGTTCTTGAAATTATGAATCTGTTATTGTTATCAATAAATCTGTATCCTTTTGTGCCTGTTTCGTATCCCATGAATTTAAGTCTTCTGGATACGTTTTCACCTTTACGCCTTAATTGTTTAGGTATATGTACGTCTGCAGTGACTCCAAATATATGCATGTGTGTTAATTTAGGTTTCCTACCATACATCACTTCATATGGTGTTTTATTCACTATGCTGGACCAAGTCCTATTTTGGGTGTAATTGGAAAATTGTAAAGCTTCTGACCAGAATTGTTTACCTAAACCAGCATCTTCTAATGTGGATCTAATCATGGTTTGTAGTGTCGAGTTCTTTCTCTCTACCACTCCGTTCTGGAATGCAGAGAAAGGACTAGATGTGTAATGCAACATCCCTTTATCTTTTAGCCATCGTGAGAATAAGTTTGACATGAACTCACATCCTCTATCTGTCATAATTTGTTTTATTCTAATGTTGTGTTGTGTCTCTGTGCGTTTGTAAAATTCTTTGAATTTCTGAAATGTTTCATCCTTATGTCTTAATGTGTAGACAAACCCATAACGACTATAGTCATCCACAATGGTAGGGAAATAGCATTTTTTATATGTGATTGATGGTGTCAATGGGCCAACTAAGTCCATGTGTACTAATTCAAAGATTTGTTTGGTTGACCTGGTTGATTTTTTGGGCCTGGGGCTAGTTTTGAGTTTTGTGGATTTGCACACTGAGCATTCTAGGTAGTTTTTACAGTTTTTTATTTTAACACCATCAGCATGTTCAATCATTTTTTGTACTACAGGAAAACTAGCATGTCCTAATTTTCTATGTAAGATATGAGCACATTCATCATGAATGGGTTTGCCTATATTAGGTCTTTTATCATTGGATGGGTTTTTGTTGTTATGAACTACCTCATGTTCCTCATTATCACTATTACTATTTTCTTCATTATTTATGTCATTGTCATCCTCTATGTTGGAATCAATATTGTGTAAACATCTTTCATTTGTTATTAAGTAAGGTAAGCCTCCTTTTATAATGACAGTACCTACGCTTGTTTCATTTTTCTTTAAAGCTGCATTCCCTTTTGAAAAGACTATGTTTATGCCAGATTCTCTGCTTAGTTTTATTGCACTAAGTATGTTATGAGGTATTTCAGGTATTAACAATACCCCCTCTATTTTTCCTAGGCCAGGTAAGATTATATTTCCTCTACCTATGACTTGGAGCTGTTGGCACCACTCTTGTAAATTAACACCATCTACCCTCAGTTTTGGGAAATCATTGGGTAAATTCTCAATGTTGTTAGCTCCATTACTTACAACTGGAGGAAGTCCATGGTCTTCTAAGTGTTGGTAACCGCAGAATGGCATGGGGATGCTAGTGACGACTTTAAATGGCAGTCTCTGTCTTTCTCTTGCTTCGAAGCTGTCTGTGTAGCTTTGCACATGCGCATTGTCCATTTCGCTCCTGAAGTCATGGTGAAAGGTTCTCGCCGCTGCAGCTCCCTCGCATTGTTCTTCTTCGGAAGACTCGGTCTCTGGTTCAGCCTTGGGAGTCCTGGTGGCGATGGGAGTCCTTTTATTGAGAGCGCTGGTCTCTGGAATTGTTTGCGGCATAGGTTGGTATCTGCAGGGCTCTCTGGGTTCAGGTGTTGATGCTTTCGCTGATTCTTTAGTTATTTTCAATTTTGACCCAAAAGTTGTAAAAAGCGTTTTCATTGCAGACTCTACTTGATTTTCTATTGATTCTTCTTCAGTCTCTGTGTCAGACTCTTCTGATGTATGGATCTTTTCTCTTTTGTTTTTTGCATCAAGTAAGTCCTTTCGCGCCAGATATTTTGAATCTTGTCTTCTGATTGGCTCTTCATCGCTTAGACTGAAGGTTTGTTGAAACCAAGATGGCTGCCATTCAAAATTTTGCACGGGACCGTTGTTCTTCTCCTTCGTTGCATTTTTGTCTGTAGACAAATCGCTCACCTTTTTTGAGTCTTTATTTTCATCTGTAACGATGTGCTTTTCTCTCGCTGCTCTGCTTTTTTTCAGTAAGTCTTGGAGGTTCGCGATGAGGTTTTCATCGTTCTTTTGATCTTTTAAAAGTTTTAGTATTTCTGACCTGAGTTTGTTATTTTCTATTTCGTTTTCTTTTTGATCATTGTTCTCAACTATTATTTCTTCGTTGTCTGTAGTACAGTCTTCAGATTCTCTCGATATTTCAGTTGTGTATTCATCAATTATTTCTTGTTCTGCTTCCATTTCTTTAGTATATGCCCTGGTGTTGGGTCTTATTTTTTTGCTTTTTGATTTTTCTCTCTCAGACATTGTTGAATTTTTCATTGAGTCAATTAACCATCCTCTGCTACCAAATTGTTGCAATATTTTCAGGATCAGACTCAATAATTAAAGTAAGAATAGTATGTTTAAATAAAGCTCTGTTTAATCACAGATGGCATTCTATATTCACTGAATATTCACAAATAGAAGCACTGAAAAATGGCATACAGCTCCTTATATATACAAGGGGAGGAGCTAGATATGGGAGTGGTTAGACATACATACATTAAGCAATGGAAATAAGTTAACTCTTGATATACTGTACAGATACTATTTACATGATGGAGAATAAAGCATTTACTTGTGACAAAATCAATTCACATAAGTAGGTTGGACTAAGAGTGAGATAATTTGTGATATAATAAAAACTATCTGTTGATTTCAAAAGAAAAAAACATCACATGTGTACATTTTCTATGAATATGTGGACCAAACTAATTGTATGTCTGTTTATCTATTTTCATATGCAATAAAAGTTCCTTTAAGTTGAGCTCAATTCCTTCAGACATTCCAGATCTATCAGTATAATTTTCTTCAAGGACAGAGACAGTGACAGATGGCTACTTCCCACTCATGCCAACAGATTTATTTTTTAATGGTCTATCAAGCTCAATCCTACTTAGTTTCCAAATCCAGAGACTATCATGCATTCAAAAAAAGTTACCATCCTCTCTAGCTGTTGCCCAGTTTTTCTGTCATTGTCCATTTATTAGAATGGAAGCCTTGTGGGCTACAGAAATCTCCAAGCAGAAGTCTACAAGTAGAGGCTGACTCAGATATCCTTGCTAATAGATAAACAAGAATAAGGTCAAAACGAATCATGTAACTTGAAGAAAGTAAAGACAGTGGAGATGCTCTTCACAGGGAGACTGTACAAAAGTTCAATATGGCTTACAGGTTCATGTAATCACAGCTTTGCTCCCTTTTTATGTGCGTGTGATTAATATTTTAAAGGGATATTACAGGGATGTGACTATTACAGTCACACTTACTAACTTGACTTTTTGACTCCTGTGAATGTGTGTTTGTCCAATATCTTTTAAAGCAACAATTTATACTGTTGCTTTTATACAGAGTATAAAAGTCAATATAATGTATGCAAGAAGGAGTAAACAAAAAGATAAAAGGCTGTTTGGGGATTTAAAAATGAGGAGACTTTATTCACCCTAACAATGGACACTTCCTCATTGCCAATTTAGCACCTCTGAAGTTAAAATTAGCTATGCTTAAATTTGGGATCATTGTGACTTGGAATCAAATGTACTGACAGGATTAAAATGTTTTCAAATGCTTCTTCAAAAGCCTTGTTTTCAAAGGTCTAGGCATTTTTCCTCAAGGGAAAAAGAAATAAAAACAAATATAAAAAGCAGAGAAATGCCCTAGCATTTAAGTAACAGACATCTTCTTGGGCTTTTTTTTTATAATTTTCCCTTCTTTGTCCAGATAAAACATTGTACCTATGAATTTATTTGTTATGTATCTCTTAGCATTTAGGGGCCATATTGGGAATCTAGAGTTATAATACGAGCACATAAACAAAAAGGTAAAAGATAATGGAATCCCTTAGATGTTACATTTATAAATATCCATAACATTACTGAAATCCCTTGCTTTTTTCCACTAAAGTTCTCTCAGGACATTATTTAGAAAATGGATGCTGTTCTGCCCCTATAGAAGGAGAAACATAAAAGTATTTTAATTTGATCTCTTTAACTAAAAATATTTGCTGGTAGAAATTAAACACACTTTTGGGCTCGAATCTTCTCTTGGGAAAAATGGCCGAATATAAAATTAGGTCAAATAACTTCCTTCTCATTTCACAAAAAAAAATATGTACTACGATGGTCATAAAAGGACACAAGTCTGTATGCTGTAGATATACATGACTTCATATTTTGAACATATTCCATCAAGCGGGGCTGGCCTAACCATTTTTAATTGTTTAATTTTAATTCAGATCTGTTCTAAAAAATAGGGGTGTTTTAATTAGTGGGCCAAATCTATTTAATATGTCTTTTAACTTGTTTTTAAATTTTATGTTATATTTGTTTTATTTATGGCTGTTCACCACCCTGAGTCCTTCGGGAGTAGGGCGGTATATAAATTTAAATAAACTGAAACTGAAACTGAACAGCAGTTCTGATTCATATAATCTGGAGAAATTAAAGCTGAACAAAAATGATTTGGGTACGAAACCTCAAGTTTCAAATCTGAGAGAAGACAGGAGGCAAACAGTGCTCCTAACTCATCCCAGAAGATCTCAATTCCAGGTGCCTCCCTAGACTATTTCATAGTGTTGAAAGAGGCAAATATATGCTTGCTTTAGTTATTGTGTGGAATGCTGCATTTCACACAACCTTCTCTCTGCTATAAGAGTCTTTGAAAAGATGTCAGGAGTCACCACTGTTTCCTTTCCTCCGTTACTACATTTCCAAGATTGCTACTGTTATGGCATCCAAATGTAGTAGGTATCTCCAGCCTTCAGCAACCCAGTAGGGAACATGAAGTCAGTGCAGTGCAGGAAAGTGCAAAAAAATAGCTACAGTGCAGAATTTTGAAGAAATAAGAGGTTAGCTGAATTGCTCTTCATCCAGACCTGATGGCTCCAGGTTATAGGTTTACCTGTCCTAAGTAGGTCAGACAGGAGAAGGGGAATAGAAAGGATGGAAGCTAAATTCGTTCTTTGAATAGGCTCAGAGTTAGCTCAGTAGCATATGAAAGTCTTACATTTTGGTGGGGGTGGCAAGAAAGAAGAGGATGCAAAAGGACATTTGGAACCAGCAGTGTCCCTTCTACTGGCAGAAAAAGCACTTGTGGGTAAATACAGACTAAATTGCTAGGTGGTGGCCTAGCAGTTGACAATCAACTGGAAAGTTGGTGGTTCAAGACCTAAGTACCATATCCCATTCTTGCTCCAGCTGTTAGTAACCTAACAGTTCAGAAGCATGCAAATAGTTAAATAAGTACACCTTTTGGCTGGGAAGATAACAGCATTCTGTTCCCCTTGGCGTACAGTTTTGCTAGCCACATGACAACTGAAGCATTTTTGGACAATGCTGGCTCCCTTGGTTAGGAAACAGAGATAAGCACCAGCCCCTAGAGCTGGACATGAGTGGACGGGAAACCTTTACCTTTTTTAAAAGAAAGTAAAGACTAGATGGGAAAGGGGTAATGTGTTTTTCTTTTCCTCCTCAGAGCATGGGTTGATAGTTCAGTGCAAAACATGACAAGCTGAAAGCTGTATCCATGAGAGCACAATGATTGACAGGAGTGAATCAAGATTTGGAGAACAAAGAACATTCAAGATTCAGGAGAGCCAGATTAAAAGTGGGGCAAATCTACTAGTAAATGAGAAAAATATAGCTACTTGTCATTCTATGGGTGTTTGCAAAGGAATAAATTCCATGTCTAAAGCTCCTGGTCTCCCTTCTCCTGCAAAACCAACAAAACTTTGATTAGTACTGGACATTTGTGCCTGGCTGGTGTATGTCAGAGATTAAATTCTGGTAATAATTTGTTCTGAGGTTTTTTTCCCTTTTCAATATAAAAGAGAGGAAACTTGTAAAACATCAAAGTATCCAAATCAAGTGGGAAAGAAACATATAAACATAACTTCACCAAAATTGATTTTGTTTTTGTTTTTTTTAAAAAAATTATTAAACAGTTTTTTAAAAACAAACAAAAAAAACAAACAAAACAAACAAAAACAGATATTTACATCTTCTTCTTTTCAACATCTTTGCATCAGTAATCCATATTTACTATTCGTAAACTATTCATGCTGCTATAATTATGTGAATAATTAAGTATCTTATTTCTTTTTCATATGACCCGGTAATTATTCCCAGTAAGAAAGTTTCAAGTGGGAAAGAATCATATAAACAGAACTTCACCAAAATTGATTTTGATTGCTCAAAAGTCCAATTCTTTGCCTCTTTAACAAACAAATGAAGATAATCTAATTCAAATGTTGACAGACCAAATATATCAGTGACTTAAACTGCAAGTCAGTAATAGTTTTATCCCTTCAATATGATGTATAATTATTCTTTTGATCATCTCTTATGCTTAAATATCCACAGTTCCTCTTGTCTTAGAAATGTCAAATACTATACATAAAGCCATGGGCAAACTTAATGGGTTTGCATCCAACAGTTTGAATCTTGAATTTGTAAGTAATAAGCCAGTATTTGAGGTTCTGCTTTTCTAAGCATAATTTTGTTTTCACTATTTTAATAAATTCTGTAGAATAATAAAAATGACAGGTGAAGTTTGGTAAAATTAATGCTTTTTTAAAAAAGAAAAAAGTTATACAATATAATTAGTCACTGATTAACTTGTCAACAGTAAAGAGGTGAAAAAACATACCTAATACATATTCATTTGAAAATTTAGAAATAATTACATGTCATTCAACCTGTTTTTATCAAATACAAGTTTCACCTACCAAGTCTGGTTTTCTTCCTGTTGAAAGAATAATCAGAAGTATGAAAACAATTAGGTTAACTACTTCAACCTCTGCAGATTTTTTTCCTTAATAACTTAAGAAAGACATTGATAGGCATTTAAAGTTTAACATTAACATTATCCAAGATTTTCTTGGACTAAAAGCTTTTAAAATCTAATTAAATCTAATTCTGTATACACACTGGGAAATCATCTAAGCTAGAACTGCAGGAGTCAGTTAGTCACTCTATTTATCTATCTTATTTCTATTCTTCTCAAAATAGCACTAACCAGAAGAATGAAGATCATGAAAAAAAACCCCTAATATTCTCTAAATTTATCTCTTTTCAGAAACTTTGTTTTTATACATGGCGGCAAGTGCTGTAGGAAGGGGCACCATCCCTCAGAAAGCTCTAACCTAGAGGCCCTACAGAACTTACTAAATGAATTCTGATTAATTAATATGTACCAAGTTAGATATAGATTGATAGCCATAGATGATAGCCTAGTAAAAGTTTCATTAAGACTATTATATACTTGCTAAATAGTATTTTTATGGAAATGGATACTCTCGTTGTTATTGTACCCATGCAGATGGTTATCTTTATTTGATCTATATTATGTGCATGAGTGGTATGGGATCAAGGATGGGCTCTAAAAATTTTTACTACTGGTTCTGTGGGCGTGGCTTATTTTGTGGGCATGGCTTGTGGGGGTAATGTGACTGGGTGGGCGTGGCCAACTTTTTTTTTTTTACTTTTAAAAGCATTTTTTTTCTACAACCTTAAGAGGTTGCAGAAAAAAATGCAAAAAAACATCCATAGATACACTCAGAAGACATTTAATCACCCGCCCTTCTTTCTCCCCCGCCTCTGAGTCCCGGCCGGGCAGCCAGCAAAGCCTATCCCGCCGCTTCCTCCTCCTCCTCCTCCTGCTGCTGCTCTGATGGGGAAGCCCCGCTGAGGGGAAAGCGAGCTTCTCTAGCCTACCCATCAGTTCCTTCTCCTTCCTCCCCTGAGTCCCCTTGGTTTACCCAGTTCCATCAAAGCAGCGCCGGAGCCACCAGCCCAGCTTTTATCTGGTGCCCCAAGTTTGTGCACTGAAAGGAGGCTCACTCAGCCCGTGGTGGGTGTCAAATGGAAACCCCAACCAGCCTCCCCTTCCAAGCTCTGCAGCTGCAAAGATGGAGGTGTTTGTCTGGGGTGGCAGTGGTGCCCTAGATCCTATGGTCCCCCAAGGCACTCTTTCTGTCAGCTGCCCTTCTCCCCCCCTTAACAACTCCTCAAAGTGAAGCTCAGTGCGTCTTCCTCAGTCCCGATGGAGGGAGCGGGATGGGAAGTCCCTGCACCTTGCGAGAGCGGAGTAGTCCCTGGTTTTAGGAAGAAGAAAGGCGCTAAGCAGAGTCGGGGATAGACACATCCTCGGCTTCTCTGTGGACTCTTTTGTCAGACAATCAGGCCACCTTCCTTCCATCCCTCACCCAGGGATCTGCCAGGCCCCATGCTTCCCACACCGGCTGAGCGAAGCTAAAGATAGCCCCAGACCTCTGAAGGAGGGAGAGAAGGAGGGAAGCCCTGGCCTGCTGCTCCTTCCGCTGCCACCCCCCTTGCCCCCAGCAAGAGCAGTTCTAGTGCTGCCATTTCTCCAGCAGCACCAGGAGCAACTGCCAGGGCAGAGAGGGCTGTGGTGACAGTGGGTGCAGTAAGAAATGTGCGAGCCAGGAAGCAGTTATGCTCCCTGGCTGGAGAGAGTTGCATAAATCTTTGCTGGAGTGAACGTGCAACCCTCTTACCGCGCCCACTTCCCCACTGGTAGATCTCCATGAGTGAGAAGCTGTGCTCTCCTCCAGTCCTCCTGGGGTGGCTCGCCTCCCTGCTGGCAGCTTCTCCTTCTCCTGGCTGCTCCAGGAGCAGCCTGTCTGTTATCTGGTGAGAACGGACTGCCACCACAGCTTGCCCCACCCTCTCTGCCCCGGCAGTTGCTCCTGGTACTGCCGGAGAAGCGGCAGCACTAGAACCACTCTTGCTGGGGGCAAGGAGGTGGCAGCGGCAAGAGCAGCAGGCCAGGGCTTCCCTCCCTCTGTCCTTTCCTCAACAGGCCTGGGGCTATGCAAGAAGTTTGCTTGGGCAGGGAGACAAGGAAGCCCTGGATGGCCCATCCTTGCCACCACTGCCCCCTTGCCCTTGGCGGCAGCGGTTCTTGCACAGGAGCAGCTGGCAGGGGAGAGGGGATGGTGGCAGGTTGCGGCAGCAGACAGTTTGAGCCAGCTAAGAGGCAGCATCCCCCCAGCCATACCTGGCTTCTCCCTGTGGCAGCCCACGTGGATCCCAGGCAGCACAACTTTGGGGCCTTTCCTCAAGGTGGTGGTGACGAGGCAGGCAGGCAGCCAGGTGCACGGGAGCAACTGGCGGCAGCACTCCTCGCTGGCAAAGGGCGGAGTGCCGGGGCTGCATGCGGGCAATGACGGTGGGCAGGGTAAGCGAGCAGCAATCGGGCCAGGGACTGGTTCGGGGGCGTGGCCAGACAATCTTATTACCGGTTCTCAGAACTACTAAAAATTTTTACTACCAGTTCTTGCGAACCGGTGTAAACCGGGAGCAACCCACCACTGCATGGGATTCATTTCCACCTGTTTTAGGAAAGCAAATTAATAACATTACACAAGCAAGGAAAACTAAACCACAGAAGTTCAGATCCATCAGTTTTCATATTCCAGGTTTTGCAGAAAACTCAATGAGTCTTCTGCTCATTCCAAATCAAAATACATCCGGGTCTAGAGGTAGTATAGTAAAGTGATTGCTTGAATAGACTAAGGAAAGACATTTTAAGCTTCTACCGCACTCCTGTGCCATGGAAGCTCATTCAGTGGTGGGATTCAGCCAGTTCGCACCACTTCAGGAGAACCGGTTGTTAACTGTTAGCTCATTAGATTATTTTGGACCTGTCACTGTCTCTCATCTCAGTTTACTTTGTACGATTGTTGTTCTGGGGAATAATTAGTGGGGGAAGTATTATATACAGCACTCTTAACTCCAATAAAAAATGTATACAGTATAAACCTAACAGTTAACAATAATAATAATAGCAATGTATGATTTCTGGAAAACACCATTTCTACTCAAGTTATTGTGCAGATTAAAATTACTCTCAGAGAAAAGAGGTGAGATAATATCACTGTGCCTATTTCAAAAGAATTCCCAGGTGTTCGACCAGCAAATATCAGGGGCATCTGATAATAAGATGCAGTATAGTCCATGTGTCAATCTTTAATTACAAACTTTAATTCTGAACCGGTTTCAAAGAACCTGATTCAGCATTACAATAATATCCAACCAATGAGGAATTACACTCATAATCTATATATTATAGTTCCTTCAAATTTAGTAACGATGAGAGCCAACAATTTAAAAATGTTTCCTGAGGGCTCTAATAATCCCTAAAGGAAGTGTTTTGTTGCGTTAACTAAATTTTACATCCTAAGGAACAAATTTTCAGTTGCCTTAAACCTGAGGCTATTTACTATGTACTATAGAATACTCCCATTCTCTATTCCAAATTTCTTGTACATTGTGCAAGAATTGTTATTCTTTTTAAATGTTGGTAGTAATAATTGTTATTCTTTTTAAATGTTATTGTTATTCTTTTTAAATGTTGGTAGTAATAAACTGTCAGTTTAGTTTTAATAAAAGCCTTCTCTAGCAAACTTAATGCCTCTGGCACTTGAGAGGCCGCAAGGGCATCGGGGCCAAACATGTAGATAAAACTGTTTTAACTGGATATATTGCCGTTGAGCCTTTTTAGATAAATTATGTTCCTTTTGTAGAATCTCAAAGGTTTCAAGTAGCATTACTTCATGGCGAATAATGATTCCATTATAAGCCCTTGTTTTTTCCTAAGGAAAAAAAAAGCTTGTTATGAATGCTTGCATCCAGGTTCTCAAATCTTGAAGCATAATTAATTGAGACAGCATAGCACATGTTTAAAAAGGGAGAGCTTCTACGGATCCTTTCTCAAAATGCTTTTGAAGTTACGCATTATTAACATCTCTGTTCTTCCTGTGGCACTGCCCTATCTTAACAGCTACATATTAACACCAATAGCCATGTATCTTACACATCTTAATATTCCCAACCGGAGAAGGTCCTTCACCTTAGTCCGATGTAATGCATTACCTTTGGCACACCTAGCTGGAAGATACAAAAAGATACCAAACCCTTTATGTGTATGCCCTTGTGACTCAGGACATGTAGAAACAACTGTACCTGTTCTTTTGTACTGCCAGTTTTACACAGCATCCTGAAATATTCCAATTTCCCACTCCTGGCTAGTAAAACAGGACAAAATGACCAGCAATACAAACAATTCTTATTTTCTGATATTAATCTTTAAATAATATGTAAGATCGCCAGGTCCTTGCAGTGTCATACAAAATTACACAAAGAATAATTACAAGCAAATAGTTTTTAAACTATTTTAAACTGGAATTGTTTTTTAATTATGGCCAAATTATTTAATTATTTTAATCAGTTTTTAGATTTTCTATGTCTGGTTTTTACTTTGGCTGTGCACCGCCCTGAGTCCTATATTGGAGAAGGGCGGTATAGAAATTTAAATAAATAAATAAATAAGCAATTGACCTTGTTTGAGCAAGGAATGGCTTTGCCTCAGCATATAACCAATAATCTTCTGGTCATTTTTTTTTAAAGTCAGATACTCTGCAGCTGATCTAGCCCAGAATGATATTAAAGTCCAAAAAGTATAAGAGAATTTTGAGTAGAGTTGCCAGGTCTGCTTCCAAAAAATAGTGGACAAGCGGGAGTGGGGGGGGCGTGTTAAGTATTAAAAAAAAATACAATTAAATTATATATTTTTTACATTTTAACACGTATTAAAATAATCACTTCAAAACTTTACTTAAAATTCAAAACATCAAATATTATAATAATATGTAAAATATTAAATTACATTTTACTTTGCTGTCGTGTGTATTTTTTATTTGACTGCGCAGCTTTGATCAATTCTTTGTGTTTAAGGAATAATTCTTTAATTTCAGTACAACGTTGAGAAATATTAAAAAATATACAAAATTCACTTCGAACTGATGGTACAAGCAGTCGGTTACGTTCGTCAGTCCACAAATTTCCCATGACGCTGAAAATTCATTCAACGTTTGCATTTGATACCAGAATTGATGCACAATACTGGAACAGTTTCAGTAAACTCAGAGCTGGCTCTTTCTTGAAAAAGTATGTCCTCTTATCAAGGGATGAATCGCCCTGCAGATGAACATAAACTTCTTCTAAGGCAGAAATTTCATTGAAGAGAGTGTTGGGTGGAAGTTCTTCTTGCCATGGTGATAATAACCAGATGTTTGTCATTTCTTCTAAAGTTGGAGGATTATTGCGATCAATTAGATTGAAACAACTTAGTGTCTCATATACTGAATCGGTGAAATTATACCACTTTTCAAAGGTATGCAATGGCTCTTTGATACACGTTGATGGCTTCTTTCTTGAACTTTTACACGGCATTCTCAGGCAAATGTTTTTTATGTAAGCCAAATAAAACTTTCATTCCAAAAAACTGCTCATCATATTTTTTTTGCAAAGAATCACGCAGCTTACACATGATAATGTGAAGATCACATGCAAGAATTTTCTTGCTTTCCAGCTTCAGTAGGGTGTCTTGCATTATTGACATGAAGAAGTGCGTGAAATATAAATACAATTCTGAAATTCTTGGTTCATCATCCTTTGCAAATTCATTTTCTTGATCCGAAATAAGGTTCCAGATAACCTTATGGCACTCATCAGATCCAAGAAAAATAAAATACGATTTTAGAGGTATCCAGTTTAAAAGAAGTCTTTCGACCGCTTTAAACAAACTTAACCAACGTGTTGGAACATGGCGCAAAACTTCATGGAATTCTGACTCGCAAAACTCAAAAAAATGATTTCAACTCTTCTCGTTTCTTCTCAGAATTCGAAAATTTGGCAAAAACCTTCAGCACTACATTTTCGATATCAAAAGATAACTGCTTTAATGCATTTTTTATGCTGTTGTGTAAAATGTGATTATTGCAATGAGCATTCAATCTTTCTCTCATTCTAACTTATGAAAAAAAAGACAAAACACGATTCTCCTATCCTTATTCTCTTAGACTGTACAGCTTTAGATTACATACCATTTCATCATAAAACTTTTGAATAAAAAAAAATGTCCACTATTTTGTGAAAAAAAATAGTGAACATAATGTGAAAAAAGTGGACTGTCCGCTCAAATAGTGGACACCTGGCAACCTTGAGTTATTATCCCATAAAATAGAGTCACCTTATGTATTTACTGACTTATTCTATGCATCTTGCAGAACTTTATAGAAATGACAGAGAATGAATTAAAAATTAACACAAATGGAAGTGGCAAAACTTTAGAACTATCAGTTCTGGGCTGCAAAATCCAGATGTCTACCAGATCAGGAATGCATTCAATTTGCTGCTGTCTAGTGATTGTGAAGTATTGAACTGCAACACTTCATTTTGCCTCCTTTTCCTTGAGATTGTGGTGATATTTCTTTTAGTTGTGACATACAGTGCGTGTATATCAAGAAATCCTTAACCTGCTTTTTCCCTGTCTACTTGTCTGATCTTATGTACCTTCATTTCATTTGTGCATTTGTTTAGCCTTCATGATCGTTTGATAACTAGAGTGAAGGTGTCTTAGTAAACTTGATATATATGGCAAAGTGAATCCCATCTTATTGATAAGAAATATAGAGTTTTTAACAATGTCTGGTAATAGCCCTGCTTTAAGATTTCTTGTTCCAACTGCTAGACACCTCTATTAAAGAAATCTAGCACGTTATATTGATTTTCAACCTAATCCTATACTTAAAGTCTCTGTAATTTCCACTAAGATCAATTTCAATTGTTCCAAGGTAAGTATTCAGAGAATTAGTATACTTACATTAATGACACAGACTGAATGTATTCTGTGGTCCTGCATTCAACTAGAATGAAATTAAGCATCTCAAACTACACATTGTGATTTAAAAAAAAAAAGATTGCAGTTTTTAGGATATAAAAAGTCTTAAGAGAAACCATTTCTCCTGCAACCTATCCCCAGCATTTTTATGCTGTTTCTTTGTTCACTTTCTGTGTACCAAAACTAATGCTGGGGTTTTAAGGGATGAAGTAGGTACCTTATTTATTTGGAAGGTTTAAAGCATCCCCAAAATGAAAAAAGGACCCAAGTTGAAGTCACCAATTACTCTGAGAGGCCCTGTGAGCCACAGAAATGAAGGTGGCCACATATGATCTGGGTCACATTTTTTGCACTCCTTTAGTAACATATCTATTATCCAGGACATTATCCTAGATGGAAGTTCTGAACTAACTTGTATCACAGGGACTTGACTAAGAGAAAGGGTAAGGTGCAACTCCCAGCTCTATTTCCCAACTTCTTCCATAATGAGAGCAAGCTAAGACTGAAGGATGGGAAGGTCAATTGCTGTGATCTATAGAAATTCCATCTCATTGACCAGATGCTCCATCGCAGAATCTGCCAATTTCGAGTTAACGCTGCTGTGTTTAGATTGCTAGGACAGTATAGGAATACTATTATTATTATTTTTAAAAAATAATAATTTGTATTGAAATTTTAAAAGTACAAAAATAGAAAACTAATAAAAACTAAATATATATATATTCAAAAGTTATCAAAATTGGTAACAAGTACAGAGAGGAAGAGAAAAAGTAGAGGAATATATCTTATATATACAGTGTAAATATCTTCCTCCCTTTTTTCTTTTCCTCTCTTTTTAATATATATATTTATTTTTTATTAGTTTTTTATCCTTGTACTTTTAACATTTAAATACAAATTATTATTTTATTATTATTTTAAAAAACATAATAATATTCATTATACTGTTCTAGCAATCTAAACACAGCAATGTTCACTCAAAATTAGTGTGTGTGTGTGTAAATACACACACACACACACACACACACATATACATACACACACATTATGAATTTCATATTTTTTTCTTTACACTGTTCATTACTTTTCTCTAAAAATACAAAGGAAAAAAATATCTTCTCCTCATATCTTATCTCTAAATAAGTCTTTAAAGCCTCATCAAACTTCATAAAAAAATCCATTAACATCCACCCAAAACAACAACATATTAAAACTTTTAATCTTTAATCTCTTCAAATGATGTCCCATAAATTAATTTCTAATCATCCTCTCTTTAATTTTAATGCTATAATACTTTAATACTATAGCTTATCACTTTCTTTAAAAGTTCAACAAAAACTCTCTTCTTCCCATATTTTATCTATAAAGAAATCTTTAAAGCCTTGTTCAGGTCAAGAAAAATCCTTTGAAAGCTACTAGAAAAAAAGATTCATATCCATTTTAATCTTGGTCATATAAGCCAACTTTTTAAGCCTTTCTAGTTATAAAGGTCTTAATATCTATCTCTTCTAAATAAAGTCCCAAAAGCTTATTTTCTTCTTTCTCAATTTTTCTCTCAGAAATTCCTTCATAAGCACAATGCATCTTTGTTGTTGATCCAAAGTAAGAAAACTGTCCGAGTCACTTTTCTGAATTAAAATCCATATGTCCAAGTCAGTCTTCTGGTTTCTTATTTGTATGTCTCTTATAACTATTAAAACTTCAGGTGGTTTCATTCACAGTTCCTATTTGTTCTTGTATCCTGACAAACTGCCTAAAGTTTTATTGTATCATCTTTTATCTCTTCTTTTAAGCTATTTCTATAGTATCAGACAGTCTAAGGAGAAAGTTCTGTGTATAATATGCTTAAATTCTTTCAACAACAAAATACCTTTTTTCCCCATTCTGTATTATTGGATCTTCTCTTTTAGTTATAATTTTTGATACTTATGGATTGTCCATAGTAGCGAACCTTTAAGGTCTCCTCTTGTCATAATGTTCTCTCATCCAGAACATTTGCCAGCAAGAGATTTCTTATATCAAAACTCAAAATATTTATATATTTTAAATAAAATGTTAAACAAGCTAGAGGTAATATTCTTATTTCAAAATCTTATTATCAGTCAATCTGGTGTCTTAGTCAGTTAAAAAGCTATCCCAAAATCAACATTCTAAACACCCTTTTACTACTTCTTTCCAAATAAAATTGTTTTTTTCTTTAAGGTTTAAACATACATAAAATTTTTTTGTCACTGCTGGTTGAAGGAAAATTACACAGTATAGTAAAAACCTGCCCTTCTAAAGTTCTTAGTATCCTAAAAGCAATCCACAATGTTTAAAAAAGAAAATGGCCAAATCCAGGACCCCTTTGAAAGCTCTGAAGTGTGGCTCTGGCAAAGCTGTCTCTCCGGACTCCCAGATCTCTGAAATCCAGTGGAGATTGCTACGTTTATGATTTTGTCATTGGGGAGTATCTGTGTGGAGCCCTGCGGGTAATCTCAAATCCTCACCATCTGCAGGTTAGAGTGCAGTACTGCAGGCTATTTCTCCTGATGGCCGGCTGCCTGCAATTTGGCAGTTCAAATCTCACCAGTCTCAAGGTTGACTCAGCCTTCCATCCTTCCGAGATGGGTAAAATGAGGACCCAAATTGGTGGCTGCAATATGCTGACTCTGTAAATCGCTTAGAGACGGCTGTAAAGCACTGTAAAGTTGTATATAAGTCTAAGTGCTATTGCTATTGCTACCTTCTGGACAAGAGTTCAAGGAGTCTGTTCAATCACTAACTTCTTTTTCCACAGTGATCATCAACTTCACTCTTTATGGAGCTTTCTTTAGTTTGCCATTGCTTCCCTGAAGGCAGGACAGGGTGGGTGTAGAAATGCTATTATAGATTTTACCAAAACTGTAATTTGAATGAATAAAATGTTTTGATTCCAATCTCTTGATCTATTCTCAGCTAGCTAACTACTGTGAAATGCTTTTACTATGCCTGATCAATAAACAAGACCTATATTCTTACAGGTATCACACAACACACCAAAGAAGGCTTTGTGTTTAAATGTAGTTTCTCAATATTAAGCAATGACACTACTAAGCAATAAATTGTGACTTACCAACTACAGCTAGTTTCACACATTGCACTGTGTCAAACCCACACAAACCACATTATTGTAGATGGCTGCAAAGTATGAGCCAGTGTGTTTTTGTTGTATCTAAAACAAGTTTATTAAAATAAAACTTAGCCTTTTTCCCCTTTTAAATCATGTATTAAGCACCACGCCTTACTTAAATATTCAGCATTGGGTTTAATTGGAGCTAGTTTATGCAAAGAATGCTTTATTGGTTCTCTCCATGGATGGATTTTTCTCATTCTTACAATTTTTGGCAATTTTTTTTTTATTCCAAAGACAGTGGAACACAAAAATTCTATTGTTGCAGACCTTGCTAACACCCTAGTCTCTTTACAGAGCATTTTGCTCTAAGGTGAGCAGAATACTTGTGGGTTAGCTTAATGGTTTATGTGAGCCAGACTAAAGACTATACAGTTCAGACAACACAGTCTCTGCATGATAATATGAACAGACAGCCAACATTACCAAATGATATTAGAGCATGACAGAAACAGGAGAGGAGAGAAAAATGTCACCTCATTCTCCTTGGTACACTTATCCCATTTGCCAGCAAGTAACATTTCTTCAGTAATATTAAAGTTATTTCTTGTTTGATGGAGGTCAGGGAGCTGTCAGGCCTGTAAAATGCCACATTTTGTTTCCATTCCTGGCAAAGATTGTAGGGGAAGAGAAATGCCACTGAGACCCAACTCTGTGACACCAAAAGCCAATCATTTCTGCAACTTAATTAGATTCCCATTTTGTCTGTTAAAATTGGGCAATGTTTCCTGTTTGTTTTCATTAAATGGATTCATTTCTCCAGCAGTGTCTACCAGATTATTGTAAATTGTATTTAGAATATCTACATTCAGAACTGGCCTCTGCTTGCCCCCTCCATGAATTGATGATAACATGAGCAGAACGGCAAATATTAGGCAGTCCCAGATTTAATCAGATGGAGTAGTATTTCCACCTATGAAAAAAACTTTATTTTAGCTTTCCTCAATCTGGCATCTAATGTATAATACTGTAAAACTAATCCCATTATTTATACAGTAATGGTACTGTCTCAGGGGTTAGGAATGAGAGGAACAATTGCTTGACACTTCTGGAAGATATTGTTTTGTGAAACAAAGTTCAGGAAAGAGAATTTATTTTTAAGACATATTTCCCTGAAGATATGACAGAGACCAAGTTCAGCTTCTCTACGTACATTATCCCATCATTCCTCAGGAATGGGTCCTGTTTCAGAACACAGAGAGAGGGGGGGGAGAGGGGGAGGGAGGGAGACAGAGATAGAGAGATGGGTCCACAAACTTTCCTTTGTTAAAATATTGCTTCTCTTCATAAAGGTAGAATCAAATTGACTAGAGATGGCCGAGCTCAGATTCTGCAACTGCTAAGGCAAACTTAATAAGGAAGATGAAGCAACATAACTGAGGAGACATCCCATACTCAATTAAAGGTATGCACCAGTTCCATAAACTTTCCTCTTTCTGTTAATAAGTAACAATACTATTTCTAGCACTGCTGATGCCTTTAAAACCATGGTTTTCTTTACCAATAAAATGGCCTTGCTTATATGATCAAACTTATCTCCTTCTCTCTCTATGATCCCAAACTTCTGGCAGAAAATGAGAGCAGTGGAATTGTCCCTGCTTCAATTGAAATAAAGGTTTTATTTTTCAATTGTTCTCTGTTCCTCGTCTTGTATTATATCCCCTTTGTGGCATTTCCCACAATAGGGCCAGGAAGGATAGAGGATTCAGTGCCAAATTTATCCTTAGAGTTTTGGCCTGGTTTTCAATCACAGAGTGGGAAATTGGAATCAGTCTGTGGTCCCTGTAGATGATTATTTAATAGGAGTCATTGGAATTCCATAATGGCCAATTGGAATCAAGAACTAATTAACCATAGAAATCTTCTGGAGAGATTCTGTTTATTTGTTTCTTGTTTTGCAGTAACAAGGGAAAATGTTAAACGTAACAGCTGGGTAACTCTCTTTTTAAACCTAAGAGAGATGCTGTGGGGAAAAACAGAAGAAAAGAATGTTACGTATGCCACTTTGAGTAATACAAAATAAGTGGGATATATATTAAGGAATAAATATACTTATTTTTAATGTGAATGAAATATAATGCTTTATTTCACATTTTGGCAAGCTTGAGATTTAGATAGTACAAAATGGATTTAAAATGGATTAACAAGGAAAAAGCAAATTATTAATTTGTAGGCTTTACTGTGGTTAAAATTCAAGGTATTCATTCCAGGGCATAGAAAGGCACAGCTGTCAATCGAACCACACCAGATCTGGAGGACTATGACCAAATCTGTTGAGGGCAAATTAACTCTTTCATAATCATTCATCATAATCTGCCATAAATCTAGACAAATATCAACTGCTACTATGTATTATTAAACTATTTCTATATTTCTATACATCATTCACCAAACTGCCTTATGCATATGTACATTTCCCAAATATAATTATTCATATTATACTGGGGGTGGGGTGCGGGGCTCCTGCTCTATATTGCAGAATGAGATTCATTGAGATTTAATGTCTCAAAGGTGCTTTTTCAAAAGGCAACTGAATTGAAGAAGCTTCTTGGATGAGAAGCAAAATGACTTCAAGGAAAAACAAAGAAAGTCCAGTTGCCTTTTGAAAAAACACCTTTGGGACAACCATGGCCTGGATGACTAAGAAGCTCCATAGACAGAGAGATTTAATCTTAACTAACAGGCTTTTCTGATTTATTCACGTGAATCTAAATTAGCAATGAGGTTGTAACTTTTTCCCATTTTGTAAGGTTCATTACAAGGTTCATTTATAAAAATTGTTCATTTTGGTTCATATTTCTTCAAATACCTCTATTTTAGTTTCAATTTTCTTAGTATAGATGGAGTAACGGACATAAGTAAGTTTCTGGATATGTTGTCTGGGAAATGTAAAATTAGGTACAGTAAGTTTATATTTAAAGGTGAATTAAATACATCTCTAACTTATTCCTAATCTAACTACACACTTTTGATAGACATTTGAAGGAAATAAAAATTGGAAAACAAATAAAAAGCCTATTTAGGCTTTTAATAGCTATCCTTGCTGCAGAGATTGCAGTAGCAATCCTTGGACAAGGATACAATAAATGAAAGTATTTTGAAAAAAAGCAAAAAAGAGAATATGAAATTTCTACTTCTTTTTTTAATTATTATTTTAAAATTAAATTTTTATTAGAGTATAAAGATTAAAAAAAATAACATGACATACACACAACAAACATTTATACAACATATAAACAAAAAGAAATTATGTTTCCTTCTTAAGCATTGTTTCAAAGTGACATTCTGCTTGTTATATATTTCTTCCCCTCTCCTTAGTCTAATGACATTTTCTATACCGGTAATATTTCCCTCTAGATTTTTTGTTTATTTCTAATTTTTAACCAATTATACTATTTATTCCATATTTTGTAGTAGTCTGATTCTTCTCTTTCTTGTATTTCTTTGGTTAACCTGTCCATTTCAGTGCATTCTAGAATTTTTTCTATTAAATCTGTTTCGTTTGGCATTTTTTCTTGTTTCCAATTTTTTGCATATATTATTCTTGCAGCTGTTAGTATGTGAATTGTGAGATATTTAATATCTTTAGGGTATGATTTATTAAAAATTCCTAGTAAAAACGTTTCTGGTTCTTTATCTATCTGTGTTTCTGTTATTTGCTCCAACCATTTTTTGATGTTAGACCAATATTTCTTTGCTGCCGGGCATGTCCACCATAAATGATAGAAGGTTCCATGTATCTTCTTACACTTCCAGCAGATCGGGCTATTTTTGGGCTGTATTTTTGCCAGTCTGGTTGGAGACATGTGCCACCTATAAAACAATTTCATTTGGTTTTCCTTGTACGCCACTGCTCTTGTTAATTTTATATTTACTTGCCAAAACTTTTCCCATTTTTTCAAATTTATTGTATGTTTGTCGTTTTGACGTTTCTATTTCTTGTTTGAACAACAATCCCATATAAACCATGCACAGGCATAGGAGATTGAAATAGTGAGTTGTTCAAATCATAGATAGAATCTCCAGCAGAAAAATTATAAAGGGCAAAATAACTTCCTAAGCAGATGATATAGAGAGTGGCCAAATTGCATAATGCTCAATTTACTCAACATGTATAGAGAACACAAATCAGATTTAAACAAACAATTGAAATAAAAAGTAATTTTGTGCAATTATTTCTTGCTAAACTAATTCCCTAAACTGGTTTCCTAAAATTATGAAAGGTTCAAGACTTGGTGCCTCAAATTTGTTTTTGTGAACTTTTTCCTAGGTTCTTATATGTCTTTTCTTTTTTATGAGAGGTTCAAGAGATTTCTCACTTCTTCCCAAGGCCAACACACATATTGGTGGAAACTGCAGGAAGTAGATTTTAGGACTAGGTGAGGCAGGCACAGTTTATCTTGATTAAGAACAGCAGTTACATGATTGATTGTGTCAGAATGGTTTGGATCATTTTGGGAATGTCCTCTGATACATCCAGCAGTCAGAAATGATTTCAATGCATTCAAGAGCTTGGTTTGAAAAAATAGTTGGATGAAATAATTTTCATAGTCCCTTTTAAAGCTACAATTCCTTCATTTCATTTTCAAATAATAAGCATTGCAATATATGAATGAATTTAATTTTGTCATTTACAGTTTTTCAGAAACGATGGCCAAATTAAAAAAAAAAATACCACATCACCTGATACCTACAGTACTTCAGTACTTGTTCCCTCTCTTTTGTTTTGCAGTTCTTGCTCTTGCTCAAAACAGCAGGGGAAACAAAATTGACCTTCTCCATCCTGCTTGTCAAATTTCTCAGTTGGTTAGAGATGCTGATTAGCTATCACATTGCAAAGATTTGCAGTGTTTAATAGTCTCCTCCTCTGGAGACCAGATACCTTCTAGGTAGCTACTGTAGAAGTATCTTATTTTAGTTAGTTAGTTAGTTAGTTAGTTAGTTAGTTAGTTGAGTACATATTAGATAATATATATAAGTATAAGCATTAAATGAATACATAAAATGAGTACAATTAAAGGCAACATTAGGACAGGGACAGTAGGCACGCTGGTGCTCTTATGAATGCCCGTTATAGACCTCGTAGGAATGGGGTGAGGTCAACAGAAGACAGTTTTAAATTAAAGTTTTGGGGGTTTTGGGATGAGATCACAGAGTCTGGTAGTGCATTCCAGGCATTAACAACTCTGTTACTGAAGTCATATTTTCTGCAATCGAGTTTGGAGCAGTTCACTTTAAGTTTGTATCTATTGTGTGCTTGTGTATTGTTATGGTTGAAGCTGAAGTAGTCATTGACAGGTAGGACATTGTAGCAGATGATTTTATGAGCTATGCTTAGGTCATACCAAAGGCGGTGTAGTTCTAAATTTTCTAAACCCAGAATTTCAAATCTGATGGCATAGGGTATTTTGTTACAATTTTTGTATTTTGTCTATCTTACGATAGGCAAATTGACAAACTATCAAAGATTTTCAAAAGACTGTTTAAAAATAAAAGAACATACCTTGTTTTAAGATATATGACAGCATATAATAAAATCTTATGCCTTAACTTGATTAAAATAAGAATGTTTGCAGAGTTAAGTGCTACCCCGGACAGGCTTCAAAACAGTCTAATGTGCTTAATACTTGGTTTCATTAGTTTTAATGAGTGTCTGTGCAAATGTTGATCTGATTTCATTTTTTTTCATGGACCTCTAAACAATTTATGCTTTTAAAGTAAGCAGCATTTGGCTTTCTTACTTTTCATTCTTGCACTGGTTACAATTAACAACGTTTTTATTTTTGCTAACCTCATTTAGATCAATATTAGAAACACATTTATTAAAAGAGTATGAAATGATTTCAGTGTCAAAAGACCATTTGATTCAATGGTAGACAACTAGTTTGAACATTTATTGCATAGATTCATTTCAGCCAACTAATTATTCTGTTGACATAGTTATGTTTGGGGGACATTTTCATTCAAGGCTGTGGCTGAACCAAGTACAAGATTTGTTTAAAATCTCTTTTCCTTCCTCTTCACTTTTCTTAGTTTTCTAATATCCTTAAACTCAGGAATAAACAACATTAAATTAGATGAACCCATAGTGACGCTACTTGAATAAGTGGGTTTTTTAAAATCAACTAAACAAAATGTCAAAATGTTTGTCATAACATCTCCTGAAGTACTGTATTTTAAACTCAGAAGAAGAAGAAGAAGAAAAGGCAAAGATGCATAGGAAAGGTCAGTTTCATTGTGTGGATAAGCAAACAGAGTCAGGAAGTATGAGTATGAATATTCCTTGGGAAAATAATACAATGAAGAAAGGGGACTATTCTTTACAATCTGTACTTGGGGTGATTTTGTCTGAGCTATTTCCTCCCCTGAGTTGGGTTCCTACCTTGAAAGAAAATACTAGAAAGGATTCATATAGCTATCTGAGGAATTTCCTCCCATGAGTTTGTTTTAGGGAACAAACAGAAGATTGATATACCTTTCATATGGCTTCTCTTTCTGGCCAGACTCGAATAGGTTTTTGCATTTGCTGCATTTTCCGATTGTGGATAGATTCATTTATTGCCAACTTGGTCCAATTTTGTAAATATTGACCCGCAAATCTCTTTAATCCCATTTTGTTTTGTTTGAAAACAGACAAATCTGTATATTTGTATATTAATGTATTGCCCTATAAAATAAATATTTTTGTATCATATTGATTTACCTGACCTATTTTTCTATGCACTTTCATGAAATGCATTTATGGATAGAGTTTTTATGGCACATTAATTTTAATGCATTCTGATACTTCTTTTAGATGAGAAACAAACTGTAAAGTGTAAGTGTAAAACCCAAACAATGACTTTATACTGACCGACAAATTAATGCAGGACATCAGAATGAGGTTAAACAAGATGACCAAATAAAAGGCTTCATCATCCCTAAAGTTTACAATAGTCTACTCAAAAACCTGCATGGATGACTAAAGAGCCCCTAATTATCTAGCAGCTCTTTACTGTGCATTCACTTCATCACTGATTAAACACTGAGCTGTGACAGATTTGAAGCAAATGGAAAGAGTATTTAAGGACAACCCAATAGAATAAACAAATCTGCTTGAAAAGAATTTTGGATAGGCTGTTGAATAATTGGCTGCTAAACAAGATATGGAATTCAAAATATATGTTGATTTTTTTCATAGTTATTCAATCTTCATA
The DNA here is from genome assembly GCA_022577455.1 of Arizona elegans. NCBI lineage: Eukaryota > Metazoa > Chordata > Lepidosauria > Squamata > Colubridae > Arizona > Arizona elegans. Next base: position 67,778,841 of record JAKOOJ010000002.1, on the reverse strand, counting down.
GATTGAAATAATGCAGCTTGGAAAAATATTTCTTTTCTAAATGTCCTTAATTGAATTTTATTAAGAGATAAGGAACTACTCACTGAAAACTGCTTGGATAAAACTAATAGGGCATGGTGGAATTTTGAAAACCCAACCATTACTATTGTAGAGAGATAACTTGTATGATATACAATGTTACATGCTGCTGTATTGCTTTGTAAGCAAATTCTTTTTATTTGGCTTTTGATGTTTATATTTATGAGGGTGGACATTTCAGCAATGAAAATAGCAATTTTTAAAAGTTCATGAAAGCAACAATTTATATGTAGGTTAATATTCCTGTTATTAAAGTAAAGATTTAGCTTATTTTAGTACTTATGCAAGTAATGAATATTTATGTGTAGCAAAGTCAATAATTAACATCAATAAAATGCATTTTAGATCAAAAGACAGTAAGAGTTTACATCTAGTAAACAGAAACTACTAGTAATTATTGGGGGAAAGCCCATTAATAATTCAAATGTCTGTAGCAAAATGCTTCCTTGTTAAAGATTCCAGGTTCATCTTAAATGTTTGCTTTTGCCTCTTAAAAATATTGCAGGAAATAGCTTACCAAAAACAATAAAGATGTTAACAAACGAATAGCTGGAGCAAAACAACAAAAGCAAGTAATATTAATCAGCAATAATATAATATTGTGGGATTTCCAGATACAGGAATAAAGTGTAGGCTCATAACACCCCAGATATAACTGGTTGAAAAATAGAAAGTGTGAATACTTGATGTGACAATATCAGGGAATAGTAGAATAGAAAACGAAACAAAATAGAGATCACAAAGTATCAGTTTTGAAAATCAAAGCTGAGAGATTGTGGGATAAACTGGCTGTGGTGCTCCTAGTGGTTATCAGCACACTGAGTGCCATACCAAAAAATCTTGGGTGGCATTTAGAAAATCTGCACCTTGACTAAAATGTCCACTTGTCAATTGTAAAAGGCCACAATGTTTGAATCAACACTGATGCATTATGACATTCTATGTTCTTGAGAAAATCTTGATGCATATGAAGGCTAACCCCAATTAAAGAACTGGCAGCTGTGACTTCACATAGTTGTCAACAGAAAATGAAAATTTCATACAGTTTAGCAACAACCAAACCAAATATTTGCATCAAAAGGCATATCTTTGCTTGTTTGAAAAACCCATTTTAAAAAAGAAAACATCCTCATAATTTGGACCAAGAGTTTCATACACATAAGAGAAAAACAACATTCAAGTCTAAAAAAAACCAGCAAGTTTTTTCAAAATTCCATATCATATAGGACTTGTACCAGTCCAGCTGATACAATAAATGTTTCACTACTTTGTTCCTATTCAAGTTCTAGCAACAGTATTTTCTGAAAATTCTAAGTATCCCAAGACAGAACTGGGAATTGACTAAAATATACATACCTCAGTCAGTTTCACTTTGCACCATCCCAACTATATGATGCAAACCAGAGGTGGAATTCTGCCGGTTCGCACTGGTTAGGGCAAAGTGGTTGTTAAATTACCCACCCCCCACTATCAAAGTGGATCCTCCGTGCTGTGCTATGCTGCAATGGAAAAATGGGCAACGGTGCGGCCGGCACAAGGGAAGGAAAAGGCTCCTTTCCCTCTTTCTTCTCCCTGCTCCTCCTCCTTACCTCATGCTGGCCACTCTGTTGTCCATTTCTCCATTGCAGTGTAGCACCCAGGATCCACTTTGATAGGGCGGGAGTGGTAATAATTTGCCTGGCTAAACTGCAGTCTCCCCTACATTAGGCCCAGCTTCGATCATGCTGCCAACTTAATTCTTCACCCCTCTCCCTTTTGCCTGCAGACTGATCAACACCCCCTGCATGCAGCTCCATGGGGACGGGAGGAATCCCTCCACTTCTTCACCTTTTCTCGGGAGCATCAACTCCTTGTCTCTATGGTAACCCCCCCCCTCCTCATTCTTCGGAAACCTCACCTTTTAAAGGAACGATCCAGAAGGCTTTAAATGTTGCATCCTGTCGGCCGCTAGCCCCTCCATCAGCCAAAACAAATGAGGAAGATGGATAAAAAGCAGTGGGCCAAGATGTGGCAGACAACTATTCATCTCCCTGCCAGACAGACTTTTAGTCTACGGTGAAAGAGAAACTTTTTGCCGGGGATGCTGGTGCTCCTAATAAAGGAATCATTGCTTCAACTACAGAGGGTTTGTCATGTTTGGTGAGCTGGGTCAGAACACTGAAACAGCTGCGAGACCAGGGGTGGGTTCCACTTACCTTTACTACCGGTTCGCAATGGGGTTGCATGCATGTGCAGAAGCTTCCTGATGACATCAGGGTCAGTGGGTGGAGCCTCCCACCGGTTATACTACCGGTTCTATAGAACCGGTCCGAACCAGGGGCAACCCACCACTGTGTGAGACCAATGTACAGACAAGCACCCTTGGAAACAGCCTTTTGGCAAAGGGTGGAAATTTAACAAGCAGTTCTCCTAGGGTCAGGTTGTCTTAGCAGGAGGCTCATTCCACATGTGCAGCGGAGCTGGAGGACAGGGATAGGCTACCCCTCCCATGACAGCCAACCTGACTCTGGGTGAACCGGTTGTTAAATTATTTGAATCCCATCAATGCAGCAAACACATATTATGCATACATTTATACTACTGTAAGTTGCTCTATTGTAATGACTGAAAGAGATTTCAGTTGAGTCAGCTACTAGAAACATGATTTTTGAATGGAGAACCATGGAAATTCATTGGCCGGCCAAGGGAGGGTGGTAGAAGCATTCTGCCCCAAGTGCAGGCAAAAAAGGGTCCTGCCAAAGTTGTCAAGGAAACCATCTGGAGGACCAGCAGTAGATTTAGAATAAGCCCACCAGTCAGCTGTTTGGCAATCAGTGGAAATTGAGCTGGCAGCATTTCCAGGACCTCATAGTACAATTCAACGAGGGGGAAAATTATACGTGGGAGTGATTAGGGTGAATCCTAAAATGAGAACAATACATAAATCAAAGGAAGAACATGCAAGATTCAGCCAAATTAAATATTTCAGCCAAATTCATTGCATTAGGAAACATAATATAAAATCAAGCTGAGCAAGAGGCTCCAGCTCTACTTTTGCAGCAACTGGTATGTCCTACTTGATCACTTAATTTATTTTAAATTTTACCTCACCAAAACTCCAAAAATGTTTAAAAAAACAACAACTCAGCAATAGACAGAAGTTCTTCCAATGACAATACATCAGTGATTATCACATCTTCTTTGGCCATTGGCAGTTAAAAATGTAGTTTTAAAAAGTGCAGCTCTTCACTGCAAAAGGATATCTGCCCCATATTATATCACAGCCTTGAGATTTTTCATGAGGATGTGAACCATCTGTTCATAGTTTAAGCAAATTGCACAACTGAGTCTACAGCAGCTTGCTGTAACTCTCCATGATTCAAAGGATAGGTTAGCCTAGGAATTATGGGCACTGAAGTCCAACAAATCTGAGATTATCAGTAACAGGTGCTGAATTTAAATTGAATTTAAATCTTTGTGTTTGCGAGTTCAGATTCAAATAATGTAAGAATGGAAACATGAAAGAGTCACCTAATAAACTCCTTCAACAGCTATCCCATTTGTTTAATCTAAAATAATTTGATATTTTGATGAATACAGTGAGAACATACAGCTAGAGCTTCATCTATATTTTGAAAACCATAAGATTCCTTCTCATAACCCAGCAAACCTGAAGGGACACAAGGAATAATTAGCTAGAATCCCTAACTAAACAAGAGAGTATTCAATGTTACATTTGTGTCACTAGCCAGAAAATTAAAAGCTGATCTAATGAGAGCCTGCAGAATAAGAATGTGTGTATTTATGCTGTGTTGGGAATAAAAAAAAAATGTTGCACACTTATTTATTTCTGAAAGTCCCTTCAGAACAGAAAGATGTTCAGAATACATAGAAGTAGACTAGTGTTTAATTTTTTTAAAATCAATTCATATACTCTTTCCCATATTAAGAGAAGAGTTCTCAATCATGGAGAAGATTTACACATTTCAAAATATAACACAGAAAATGACTTGATATCAGGACTTGTTAGTTAGTTTACTTTATTGTCATTGCACCTCATACAATGAAATGCAATGCCATCTTCAATGTGCATTATAACTATAAAAATAAAACAGTTGTACAGGAATGGGAAGAAGTATAATTTTAATAGAGGGTAAAGCATTATGATGTCATAATAACAGAATTGATAGGGATCTTGGAGATCTTCTGGTCCAGGGGTCCCCAAACTTGGCAGCTTTAAGACTTGTGGACTTCAAGTCCCAGAATTCTCCAGCCAGCATAGCATAGCTGGCTGGAGAATTCTGGGAGTTGAAGTCCACAAGTCTTAAAGCTGCCTAGTTTGAAGACCTCTGTTCTAGTCCAACCCCCTGCTGAAGCAGGAAACCCTATACCATTTCAGACAAATGGTTGTCCAATCTCTTCTTAAAAACCTTGAGTGTTGGAGCACCCACAACTTCCACAAGTCGTTCCATGATTAATTATTCTAATTGTCAGGAAATTTCTCCTTAGTTCTAGGTTGTTTTTCTCCTTGAGAACTCTTGAGAGAAGTACCAGTAAGTAGATTCTCTCATGAGGAAAGCAAGCATTTCTGGAGTGTTACAATCAACTGTAAAACATTACAATTAACATGCTTAGATTTTATTTTTTTTTGACTTTGTGAAATGAGTACAGAAACAGTGGTGGGTTCCTCTCAGTTCAGCCTGGTTCCACCAAGCTGGTAGCGGTGACGATATGATGGCTTGTTCAATTATGCTCCCATATTCCATATGCATCATTATCACAAAGGGTTACTTAATACTCCTCCAGATTAAGATGTTGACAATTCTCCAGACACATGGAACATATTTTCTTTGCAGCCCACCAGAATAATCCCATTTTCAAATCTGAGCTTTCTTTTGTCACTTTCTTCTACCATGTCAAGTTGTGTTCTATTCTGTTCTGTTTCTGAGCTAGGCAGGCAGATGGACAGACAAGCAGAGTTAAGTCCCTTTATTCATTTGTAAGTTTCAATTCAATTCTTCCTCTGTTTTAAGAAGAATGAAAATGTATGTCAAGTAGATTAAGAATGCAATAAAAACAATCATTGCCTCCTTACAGAAACAAACTGTAGAAGCAAACTTTGAGTTAACAAAATTTGAAAGTTAGTTGAATATTATTTTCTGTGGAAAAAGGAGCAATCTTTCTACAATTAAAAATCTGCAGGCCTTGAATGCTTTATATTTTTATACAGCAAGCAACCGTTTTTAAATTAATGAAGCTTTTGAAGCTCAAAAACAGCACAAGAGTTAAAAAACAGAATGGCTAGAAAATTAAAATTAAAAGTATTTTACTTCTTAATGAGACTGTTTCAATTATTGGTTACTCATGGGCAGGTTTTTCTATTTTTCTTTTTAAAAAAACTAACAGTACAATAGTCTCTTAGTCTTTAATATGAATGGATACATTTCTTCAGATAAAGGATTCTTCAGACATAACTGATTTATCACTGAAGAAAAATCTGCAGTCTTAATGATCTGCCTAAAATTTGTATTCAAATGAATGACTTTGAATATGTAACCTACAATCCAGGGGTGGGTTCTAAATTTTTTTACTTCTGGTTCTGTGGGCGTGGCTTATTTTGTGGGGGTGGCTTGGTGGGGGGTAATGTGACTGGGTGGGCATGGCCAACTTTTTTTTTTTTTTGTACTTTTAAAAGCATTTTTTCTACAACCTTAAGAGGTTGCAGAAAAAAATGCTTTGAAAAGTCTCTGCCGATCCCAGCTGAGCCGTGGGATCATCAGAGGCTTTTTTTTTTTTTTACTTTTAAAAGCATTTTTTTGGCCAAAGAGGTTATAGAAAAATGCTTTTAAAAGTAAAAAAAAAAAAAAAAGCATCTGATGAGGTGGGGTAAGCTAGCAGCAAATGGGCCAGGGACTGGTTTGGGGGCGTGGCCAGCCAATGTTATTACCGGTTCTCCGAACTACTACAAATTTTTAGTACCGGTTCTTGCGAACTGGTGCGAACTGGGAGCAACCCACCACTGCTACAATCCCCACCTCCAAAATACTCTGAAGACTTTAACAAATCCACAACACTTGGGGAAAAAATATTCAATTTGTGTATTTGTGTGTAAGAGAGAGCCTTACCAAGTAGAAACATGACAAAATAAACAAACTAATTTTTCTTTATTGCAAAGCTATATTAACAGAATTTATGTGGTTGACCATTTCATTGAAATACACTTGGGTGGCATACAATAGCAACTTAAAACAGTAAATAAATAAGAGAACTATTAGTTAAAACTATTATATAATACAGGTAATCCTCAATTTAATTGAGTTCAAAATTTCGGTGGTTAAGTAAAACATTTGTTAGGTGAGTTTTGCCTCATTTTACGACTTTTCTTGCCACGGTTGTTAAGTGAACCACTGCAGTTCATAAGTTAGAAACCAGATTGTTAAATGAATCTGGCTTCCCCATTGACTTTGCTTGTGAGAAGGTCGCAAAGGGTGATCCCATGACTTTGGGACACTGCAAAAATAAGTCAGTCGATCACATGATTCTGGGGATGCTGCAATAGTCATAAATTTGGTAAATAAATAAATAAATAGTTGAAAAGGATACATGACTACATTTACAGCTCTTCAATGGAAAAAGTTCTGTTTGTGAATACAAATGAACCAAGAAAGACCAATGAGACATCCTTTTTACTGGCTATTTCTATTTTACATCTTGGAATACAGTTAAGTTTATGTCAAATCCTTGACTTACAACTGTTTGCTTAGCCACCATTCAAAGTTATGATGCCCCCCCCCCAATAATACTTATGAACCAAATTCCAAGTTATGACAACAGTCCCCCCCATGGTCACACAGTTGCATTTTGGGCACTGGCCAATCAGCCCACATTTACAGCTGTTTGCAGTGTGCCTCAGTAACATGACTACAATTTATGACATTTTTTGGGCAGAAACTGGAGTTTTAGGTTGTGAAGTTTGTTCTAGAACCTAGAGGAAGTTTGCTTTTTCTTTCTTCCCTCATCAGAATTTATCATTTTTTTCTTTCAAATCAGCTTTCTGTATAATTTTTCATAGAAAAATAGTATCAAAGCTGGTGAGCGGCTTGCTTGTGGCCACTGGAGATCTGGAATGCTACAGTGAGAAGATATTAAGATAGTAGGAAGTAATTTCCAGCTGCTGCATCTCATGGCTGGATAACTCTCTAACTCTCCTAACTGCATGATCTCTTCACTAAGTGAAAGTAAAGGTCCATGTGCACCAACAAATTGAGTTCACTACACCATTTAACTCTCACTGTTCTGCCAAGGACAATTTCCCTCTCTCAGGATTTCTTGCTGTCTGACACTTTGATCTATTTCTATACTGCAGATTCTTCGATGTCCTGGTGAGTCCTTTTCCATCAGTGGCAACCAGCAACCAGTTACCTGTATGTATGGTCCCCATGGTCCATTTGTTGCCTTCTGCCATTCTTCTATCTTCTTCTGTCTTCTCCGAAATCTAATTCTGTGACTTATCTTTGGCTCTTTTACATATTCAAATATGCCATTATACTCCCTTTCCCATCCCTCACCATCTGCATTTTTTTGGAACTATCTCAACCAAATGACTGCTGGGCTCCTTGTTGCTAATTCAAATGCGTTCTGCTGTATGATTTCTTCCTTGACCCACAGGCGTACTTGACACTATTGGTTATTCACTCTTTTTTAAAACTCCAAATTATACCATTGTACTTCTTTCTGAATCTTTTCTCATTGAAGCATTTATTCAAGTATTCTAATATAGAAAATTGCACTCTGGTCAGATTCCTCAAATATCTCTGCCAGTATTTTCTTCTACTTATTATTCCTGAGTAATTTCATTTCTACAAATGGGTGAAATTTCTAGCCTGGGCTACTATTCCACATGCCCTCTACTAAATCCATTCTTTCCCTTTCTCATAATATGCAAAATAATAATTCTACAGTAGTGGCCAAAATTGTGGAAACCTTTTGGAAAAAGTATATTTTTGAGCCTTGATGGCTAATAACACCACTTTTTTTTTTTAGTAGCACCATAAAACTATATATCAATGGAAAGATAATTTAATCAAGAATGTAATGCTTTTCAACCTTTGTTTGAGAGATAAAAGTGGCTTTTTTTGTTTAATTCTAGATTTTAGCTAAATTCTTGTAATCTGGGCTGAACAGTCCTTCCATTCAACTTCACATTGCATTGCACCATTTCATCTAGTATACACCTGTCACGTAGGCACAGTCTCTTAATTCTTCTATCATCACTTGCTGTTGTGCACCTTTTCCTGCCTTTCCCAGTGTGGTTTTGTAGTGACTGAATCTCCTTATACCTCTTCAAAAACTTAGAAATCCCAACATTGGTTAAGTTCACTTAATAATTCTATTTCAGGTCGCTTTCTGGGCGACCAGTCAACTCTTTGCACCATTACTTTAATTTTATTACATTTTACAAGCTAAATGAAAGAACACAAAAAAAAAAACCCCACCAACTTGATAGTGATCACAAAACACACTGACAAATGTCCTCCTCTCAGCTTCAATACATGACATCAATAACTGAATCCTACTGTGATCTGATTGGCACATTGCCAAAACAAGATGACACCTGATTGGTTCTGTAAACACTCATCCTCATTGGCTACAATCAGATGAAGGAAAGCTACCTGATATCAACCTAAGCAAGTTGTGCTTCTTTTTTTCTGGTTATTTGGCTATAACTTTTCATAGAATACAGATAATTGAATAAACTTTGTTGCATTACATTCTTTATTAAATTATCTTTCCATTGATATATAATTTTATGGTACTACTAAAAAAAATGTGTTATTAGCTATCAAACCTCAAAAATACACTTTTCCCAAAAGATTTCCACAATTTTGGCCACTACTGTATATATCAAATTGTAATGACATGTTGCTGTCATAAGAGGCATTTCTAATTGTGTGGTCTCTCATTATATGAACCTATAAAAGAACATTTATGGATTTTTGTGAATGGTGTCAAATTATTCAAGAGGTATAAAAGCTCATGAATAAATAAATTTCAAACACATGTTTAGGCCAAAAACTGAAGATTAGGTCAGTTTATCATGGAATCTGCAATATCAAATTCTTGAAATGTATCTATACCACAGTTTTCCCTGTACAACATGATCTTCTTAGGAAATTAATTTGTCTTTAGTGAGAGATTTTTAAAATTTTACCCACCTCAAAAATATTTTTCTCTCTTGGAAAATACTCTAAGATAAAAGTTAGCATAATGCACTGTAAAATTTATAAATTAAGGCAATATATGTTATAACCTTGTAGCAATTGTAAATAGTTAAATATGAGAAGTGAATTTTTATACCTCCTGCTGTGGATACAGTGTACTGGGAGATAACTCTGCCATCTTAGCAGGAAGAAACCAAAATCTGAGATCAATCAACAGATCAGCAGGGATATCATTTTTTTCTCCAAGGATTTAAAACCACATTTGCTAATGAACCAAAGCACAGTTATCAAACTGTAAACAACTTAGATGGAGTTCACTTTTTTTTTTCATTATAACCTGATTAAGAATAACTGAACAACTTTTAAAGCTTACTCTGGGTTTTGCTCTACATTTTGTCTGTGTAAGTTTAAAATGTAATTATTAGAAATATTATGTTTATTTTTTGTTCCATGTCAAACCATGACTCCAAGGAAATACTACATTTTATTCTTTGGAAGGAACACATAAATTCATTTTTTGTTTTATAAGGCTGCAGGACTATGAAGTTTGGGAATAACTGCTCTAAGTAGAAAAGATTAAAAAAAAAACATGCTATCATAAATTTGAACAGGTATAAAATATTTGAATTCAGGAATCTCACTGCATTTTTCCTTGTGAAGTCTGCCCATCTTCCTTAACAAATTTAAAAGTACCGAAGCATGTACGTGATACAGGATTCAGATAAAAAACATCTGATTTCTAGCATATTCTTTTCTGTTCCTTCAACTCATATTTCAAGTACTATGTCTCAGGTTTTCCTTTGCTGTTTAATTCAGCAAGTGTGGTATTTTACTTAATTATTTATTAGTAAACTAAGACTTAAAAAAGAAATTGTTTATGTTAAGCAAATCCTATTAAAAGTGAGGGAGGAATAATTCATAAGAGCTACTCAGATCTTGCATTTCCAGCTCCTGATGTGAAAAGAGGAAACCTGGTATTTCTTTAGTTTCCTTCTACACACTTTGGGACATCTGCAAACTATTATTATTCTGCTTTTGTCAACAAACTCAGAAATCACAAGATTTATTCACATTATGTGTGTTTATATTATGTACTTATTTTCATTCTTTTCTACTGTACATAACAAGGCAAGTGGGTGAATCAGTGGTGGGATTCAAAAAATTTTACTACCAGTTTTGTGGGCATGGCTTGGTGGGCATGGCAGGGGAAGGATACTGTAAAATCTCCATTCCCTCCCCACTCCAGGGGAAGGTTACTGCAAAATCCTGATTTCCTCTCGATCAGCTGGGACTCGGGAGGCAGAGAATAGATGGGGGTGGGACCAGTCAGAGGTGGTATTTACCGGTTCTCCGAACTACTCAAAATTTCAACTACCGGTTCTCCAGAACTGGTCAGAACCTGCGGAATACCATCTCTGGGGTGAATACTGTTGCGATCATCTTGACGGGCTTCCCATGAGAGGTCCAGATTAGAGAAGACACAGGACAAGTGTTTCTCGGGATGAGAGAGCCTCGAGCTGACTCCAGACCTCTCTTTTATTATACAAGGGTATTGGGCGTATCAGAAGACATGATTACAGCTATACATTTTCATATTACATCCGTGATACAAAGGATTTTCTCCATATCTGGACATAGCTTTCACATCCTACCATATTACAGTAAATCACATGAATTCTAGGAAAGCGATACCTAAGGCAGGAACAAAACTTAACTCTTGCTATGTTATCATATTTGGCTTCATTCCCAGCATCTTCTTCTGCTAGCCGAGAGGCCCATCTCCCCGTTATCAGAGGTTACCTCAGTCCTCAGGAATGTTCTACAAAGAGATGTCTATGCCTTGCAAACACAGCCTCCATTCTAAATAGAGCCTCTCTAGTGGTCATCTAGCTAAACCCGCTTTTCCTACTCAGATTATTTCGGTGCCAAGCTCTGTACACGTGTCCAACCAGCTAGGCCGATCTACACATATACTATGGCCACCTGATTCCCACAGAATACATGTGCATGCAAACACAAACAGGAGAGAGCTTATTTTCTGAAAAAAACTTAAGTGTCTAAATGTTAAAAGTGGAGGAATGAAGAGCAAAAGATGGAAAAGGAGAGCAAAGGATAATTTAGAGATGAGGTGACATTTGTTCTGGTAAATAGTATTTTATGATCATCTTGAATGAAAGAAAGGAATGGATTCTTTGGTTGTAATCCTACTGATTTTAATGATTACTTTAATGGGATTACTCCCAGTAACTAGAGAACTCCCAGTAACTAGAGATCCTATACTGAGAGGCATTACATGTAATGGTTAAGACATTGGACTTGTAAAGGAAAAACTCAGTGTCTACTCCATCTTCAATCACAGATTGGGTTGACTTTCTGTCAATCACTTTGTCAGCCTAACCTATCTCTAATTTCAAAAGGAAACAGAAACAAACAAACATACACTGCCTTACCAAGATATTGCAATGGAATTTGGACTGGATAAATGTGCCACCTTCACCGTCAACAGAGGAAAAGTAATGAAAACTGAAAGAATAAAGATGCCCTTTTTGAGGTCTGTGGATGGATCAAGAGTCTGCATGAAGATGACCGTTACAAATACCTGGACATCCTTCAAGCAGACAACATCAAGCACATTAAAGTTAAAAGCAGATTAGAAATGAATACTTCCTGGTAATGAAGAAGATCTTAAAGTCCAAACTCAGTGTAGGAAATATACCATCATGGCAAATATCACTAGGGCAGTTCAAGTCATTAGATAAATAGCTGGAATAGTGGACTGGACTCAGGCTGAATTAATAGTCTGGATGGGAATAAAATAAAAATAATTGCGAGGAATTCAAGCAGTGATGTTGATAGACTACTTACCAAGGAGCACAGGTGAGTGTGCACAGTTGAAGAAGGGTGGGGGGAAGGGCATTGGAAGAATATTTGAACGGCGGTGAGAAAGATGTACTGAAAAGATACACCATGAAGTCTTACTGAATACTGGAGAGACAAAACCAGCCTACAAAAAAGATCAAACAAAGAATAGAAAAGAGAAATGGGAAGACAAAATATTATATGGCAGTACATAAAAAATAAATAGCAGGCCAAGCAGATAACAACAAGACTTAGCAATAGCTAAGACCAGGAACATTGAAGAAAAGGACAGAGGGGCTAATTCTGGTTACCCAACAACAAGCCTAGAGAACAAATGTGCACAAAGCCAGAATTGAGAGAACAGCAACACACAACAAATGCCACATCTGAAAAGAAGCTGAAGAAACAGTGGACCGCCAAGTAAGCTGCTGCAAGAAAATCACAAAGACTGACTACAAATAACAGCATAACAAAGTAGCAATAATGGTGCACTGGAATACTTCTGCATACAAGCAAGAACTGGAAGAACAGCAAAACTGAAAAAGTAATAGAAAATGAAGAACCTAAAGTGCTCTGGGACTTTAGAATTCCAACAGACAAGCACCTGCCACATAATATCTCAGATAAAACAACTGTAGATATGAAAAAAAAAAAAAAGAAATGCCTGTGTAGTAAATGTTGTAGTACCTGGAAACAGCAAAATTTTCTCCAGAAAATCACAATGTATAAAGACCTTCAAATGGAAGTAGAATGACTGTGGAAAAAGAAAATAGTCTAATAGTAATAGGCACCTTGGGTCAGGTGTGAAATACTTCCAGTTCAGACCGTATTGAGTGATCTGGTAGTAACCATGGCAGCTGGTTCAGCAATCCAGTAGTGATGATGGAGCAAAGCTCTGCCCACCTGCCTGGGTGTTGTTACTTCCTGGTTTTAACCAGGAAGTAATGTATTCATTACCTTCTGCGCATGCATAGAAGGTCTGCACGCGCATGTGACTTCGAACCGGTAAGGAAGGTAAGTAGATTTCACCCCTGCCTTGGGTGCAATCCCAAAACATCTGAAGCACCATTTGAACAGCGTTGGCATTGACAAAATCACCATCAGTCAATTTCAAAAGGCAGCTTTACTTGGAAAATCTTGTGACAATACCTTTAACACCATAAAACAACATCTGCTCGATAGGTGGATAAAATGCCATATCTAACATATCTAAACACCTGACTAACTGTACAGCCACTAACCATAGTGATAGGTGTGCCCTAGAAGCAGTGCATGTAAGATGTCCCATTTTCTAACAGGAAAAAGATGAAGAAAATTGTTCTAATCAGTTAAATTAAAGATTTAAAGATTAAATCTCTACTAACGCTAGTGGGTTTTATAAGAAAAAATATGAATAAAAATGGTTTATTACAGATCAGTACATGGAAGTATTGGACTTACCAGTTTTGAATTTAAATATATTTGCTGGAGTGGAATCAACTATCCTCTTCTGTGCTTGAGATTACCTTAGATTTCCTGCTGTTATTTCTGATGATTATTTTAAAGTCCTGTGTTTAACTTCATTAACTTACTAAATTATGTTTAAAATAAAATGACAGGAAAAAAAATTATCATTCTAGGACAGAAAATAATTGGAAAGTGGGTTCAGTATCAGTATAAACCAAAACACTTAAAGCACGTGCACACACACACACACACACACACACAAAGAACAAACAAACCCACCCTAAGACATACCGTGTTTCCCTGAAAATAAGACCCTATCTTTTTTTTTTTTGAACCCTGAAATAAGCGCTTGGCCTTATTGCCATGCGCTCAAAAGCCCGATTGGGCTTATTATCAGGGGATGTCTTATTTTGGGGAAAATAGGGCAAATACCCAGTCTCTACTTTTAACCAAATAATATAAGATTTGGTAAATATAAGATTGTTATACATACAAACACACAACTTGGAAAACAGTGAAAGTTTGGTGAATTTTCCATTAAAAGTATTACTGGTTTATGAAACATTGTGTTCAATGCTTATCCCATATTGTTCAAGGTCA